>VXBP01010410.1:321399-356238 GCA_013400115.1 Rhinopomastus cyanomelas
TGTCCAGTTTTGGGCCACTCAGTTCAAGACAAAGAATGACTGGAGAGATTCTAGCGCAGAGCCACAAAGATGATGGAGGGAGTAGAACATCTCCCTGATGAGGAAAGGCTAAGGGAGCTGGGTCTCTTTAGCTTGGAGAAAGCGAGGCTGAGGGGTGACCCCATTAATGTTGATAAATATATGAAAGCTGAGTGCCAGGAGGATGGAGCCAGGCTCTGCTCAGTGTCATCTAATGATAGGACAAGAGGCAGTAGGTGTAAGCTGGAACACAGGAGATTCTACATCAATATGACAATGAACATCTCATGGTGAAGGTGACAGAGCACTGGAAGAGGCTAAACAAGATGGGCTGTAGAGTCTCTTTCTCTGGAGACATTTAAAACCGCTTAGATATGTTCCTGTCTGACTGGACCTAGGGGATCCTGCTGTGGTGAGGGGATTGGACTAGACAATCTTTTGAGGTCCCTTTCCAATCCCCTGATATTCTGTGATTGTATCAAAGTTCCTGCCTTTAAACTGTATTCAGAAAGTCAGTTTAAAGTTCATCCTAATCAATACATACCTTGCCCTTCAGGAAGCTCAAGGAAATATATAGCCATATTGTTACAAACTGGTAGTGGGCTAATAACCTCTAAGTTTTATTTTTAGCTCATCAGCTAAGACAAAGAATAATCCAGTCTAAAGGGAGACTCCAGTCTCCTATCCTCAGTTGTGGCTGCTCTGAAGTTCCTGGCTATGGCAGTATGCCTTGCTAATAAAAGCTCTGTTTGTAAACAGCATTTCTTCAAAAGTGGCTACTGGCTGGCAGAACGACTGTATTTTTGAGCCGCTTCTTTTCCCGGCTCAGCATCATGCTGCACACTGAGATGATCCAACTTGAACTGTTTGACACCAGCATGAACTGCCTGTTATCAATAATTCTCACTTGATGTGTTCACCAAAGAAGTCTTGCTGGCCTTGTCCTATTGTCTGCCTTTGGAGGCAGACAAATAGTCTCTGCCCTCAGGAGTGGGATGCCATCACGCTCCAAAACATCTTGTAAATTCTGCCCTATCGTCTGGTGTGCAGTTTGACGCACAGATGGCATCCCAAAATATCACTTGAATGCACCAAAAGTTTGTCAATAGCAAGCTGATGCCTCAGAGCCACCCAAGAAATTAAAACACACTAGTGCTTTGTTGACCTTTAATTGGTGTGAAGTTTAATGGCACATTGTTCCCAAGCTCTGTGTGATAACCACTGAAAGACATGCTTGCTCTGCTACAGGGGTCTGCAGCTTTCCAGTAAATGTGCCAATAGCTATTGCCCTGTCACTTAGCAGGGTCTGAGGGACAACTCCTGCGGCTAGATGGCTGCTCCAGGCAAGGACAGTTGGCGCTGTGAAGGCAAGAGGTATTGATCTGGTTATGTATGTCACATCTCCACCGGAATAAGGGAACTGCTTAGAGAGCGGAGTAGGATAAAGGGACCTGGGCATCCTGGTGGACAGCAGGATGACCATAGGCCAGCAATGGGCCCTGGTAGCCAAGAAGGCCAGAGGTATCCTGGGGTGGTGGTTAGCAGATCGAGAGAGGTTCTCCTCCCCCTCTACTCTGCCCTGGTGAGACCACATGAGGAATACTGTATCCAGTTCTGGGCCCCTCAGTTCAAGAAGGACATAGAACTGCTGGAGAGATTCCAGCACAGAGCCACAAAGATGATGAAGGGAGTAGAACACCTCCATGATGAGGAAAGGCTGAGGAAGCTGGGTCTCTTTAGTTTGGACAAAAGGAGACTGAGGGGTGACCCCATTAGTGTTTATAAATATATGAAGGGTGGGTGTGTCAGGAGGATGGAGCCAGGCTCTGCTCAGTGTCATCTAATGATAGGACATGGGGCAACGGGTGTAAGCTGGAATAGAGGAAGTTCCACATCAGTATGAGAAGGATCTTCTTCCCAGTGAGGGTGACTGAGCACTGAAATGGGCTGCACAGGGCGGTTGTGGAGTCTCCTTCTGTGGAGGCATTTAAAACCCACCTGAACATGTTCCTCTGCGAGTTGATCTGGGGGATCCTGCTGTGGCAGAGGGATTAGACTAGATGAGATTTTGATGTCCCTTCCAAATCCCAATGTTCTATGGTTCTGTGAACTGATAAAGACTCCAAGAGCTTCTGCAGGAGACAGCAATGTTACTACTTAAAGTAATGCTGCTGGGAAAGTGGTTGCTTGCGGTTAGATGGATACACAGAGTTATCACCCAGCAAAGGTCAAAACCTGCATCTGCAATTGGAATTCTCTGGCTGGCATCCTATTTCCAGGTCAGCCTCTGCAACAGCTCTTTCATGAAACAGGGCCAAAACCCGAGGCAACAGCCAGATTTAATAAATGGTATCCACTGCGGTTCATCATTTCTGTGCCCTGCTACCTGCCTTCTCTAATCTCCAAGTTGTTTCCCAGGAACAAACCACTCTGATGGCAGAAGACTGCTTTCAACCACTTCTTTCTTGGGGCAAGATAGGAAGGGATCATGAGGAAGTCAAAAATTCCCTCCCACATCTCCACCCTGCTCCAAATGATCAAGTCACTAGAGTGAGCATGGGGTTGATTGTAGGGCATTTACCTTCCGGCTAAACATAGTTTGGGGTTCAATTTATTTATTGATTGCTTTTCAGATATTGTAGACACACATCTGACTAAAATGAGGACGTGCAAGTTTGGCATTAGAGACAAGATCCTGACCCTGAAATGCCATCTCCAAATCCAAACTGAGAGCAGCAGTTGGACAGGAGAACAGTCATCCACTGCACAGACTTTCCTTGGAAAATTCCTGTTAAAATGTGGAAATTATTTCTTCATACAGCTGCAGTCAAAGAATGGGTCTTATGGAAAGTTTATGGTTGTTTATGAAGAGCCCATATACACCAGCTACTAAGACAGACAGCCTGGCTGCAGTGCAGAAAAGCAGCAGTGCTCCTCCGTACACTGGCTGGTTCTGCGTTCAGCCAAGACCTCTATGTTCTAGTATGAAATAATATGAACTTTTCATACCTGGAAGAAGCAAGGTGTTACTTTAAAGGCAGGCCTGAGCACTCAGTACATGGCCCAAAATGCAAAACTGAGGGAATTTTAAAGCTCTGTGGCAGTACCCATGTATAGTCATCATCAGGGCCAGAAATTTAATGTATACCCTGAAGATCAGAAACCAAAGAGCAACCACAGCGTAAAATGCAATCAGTTCCTTCAGTCAGATGAAGAACAACCTGGTCTTGATTTGACACAAACATTTGTAGGATTTTGTTGCAAACTACAACCATGCAGGTATTTCATTTGTTTTTACCCTTGGCTGTTATCATCCCTTCAGAGCTGGTTCAGGCAGAACCAGGGCAGTTGGTTCCAGTCTAACCTTTCGGGGGCAGAAGGAAGGAGGGACCACTTATTTGCACTGCTAAGCAAAGCCAATCTTTCTATCACCATCTGCCCTGCTCTTGTGCTAGATGGCTTTAAAAAAGGCATAGCTAGGAAGGAAAAAAAACACATACCCCACCCAGCCTGCCTCGACTACATAGCTGCCCTAATCAAAGGTTAAAAATGAACTCAAGCCAATGAGATGGAAATAGAGAATAAACATGCAGAAGCATCTGAGATTTACTACTCAGATAGGACTATTTTCCATAGGATTTGACTAAGAATTCCTTGCAGAGGAATGGAAGGCAAATCTCCCTGTCCTTTGAATGGAATGGGGATTTTCAGGTCTTTCTCTGGCTAAGCAACTGCAGGCATGTGCAGCTTTCCGTGGATGTGAGCACATGCAAATTTCACCTTCAGCAGTCAAAGGTTCAGCATAAGCTTTCTGCTTTCAGAGGACCCCCAGTTTTAAACAAAGCCTGTAAAGATAGGAGTCAATTGCCTAATCCAGTGAAGCAGCAAGTATGGACAAATTGCTCATTCTGAAACCTCTCACTGAAATATGTCATGACATTTGTAAGGAACGGTGCCATAATTAGGGCCAAAAAGTACAGACTTCCCTTCATTTCAGCTAAACAACTCCAGGACTTAGCAAATTCCGCCTCTGTGGCCCAAACACACAGGAGATGTCTCTCAGCAGTCAGAAATGCATACAGCTCTCTGTATATGCCAAACCTATCTTTACGCAGGAACTGCCATCGTTAGAGCAATAAGTCTCTCCCAGTTTGTGAACACCACATACCCTTAACTGACACATCAACACAGGATATCCTTCCTTAAACCCCAAATAAGAACTGTGCTTCTCATGTCACTCCATGCATCTGAGCTGGTGTCTCTGCAAGATGCTGCACTGAGACACATTGGTGTTTAGCTAGAGTACCTCCAAAAACGTTGCACAGCAGACTGACCACATTCCCACACCCCTTTTTGAAGGAGGGAGATCTTCCATTGACTTTATCAATCATAAAATCACAGAACATTAGGGATTGGAAGGGACCTTGAAAGATCATCCAGTCCAATCCCCCTGCCACAGCAGGATCACACAGATCCAGTCACACAGAAACACATCCATGCAGGTTTTAAATTTCTTCAGAGAGGGAGACTCCACAACTACCCTGGGCAGCCCCCTAGTACCAAAGTCCTTATGCTTTCTAAATTCACATGAATACATCAGTCAATTTATTTAAAAGTTAGGCAGAGGGACAAAAGGAGATTAAAGATAAATTGTGTTAGTGGAGGGCAGAGAAGCACCTTCTTTTTTACCCCATATGATCCCCATAAGGAAAAACCCATAACATTGTCTGAGAGAACCTATTGATATGGTACTGATCTTGAAGTCAACCTTAAAAAGCTTACTCGCTGGTTTATGCCCTCTCAGCACTCCCACCTGGAAACTCTGGATCCCTAATTTCTATCCACTGAACGATGTCCTTGAAATAACCATCCCATACCGCATACTGCAGCACCCAGGGGGGCAGAAACACAGGGTAGGAGAAAATGTCTGCCTGATCTAAGCTGCCCCACCATCTAAATTAATGGGGGAGTAGAACCTGTCCATTGCCAGGTACTGTTCTCAACTGGCAAATCACTCACTGCTGGTCTTCACTTAACTGCAGGTTCCAGCACTGACATTGCTTGAGAAGCACTGCCAGCAGGACAACTTTCAAAGTCCCTTCTTTCCCTAAAATACTGCTTCTAATTCATCCCTTCTCTTTTTCTCTGTGCCTTTCCACATGTCCTGTGGAGGATGGCGAATGCAGGTATTGGGAAGGTTCCAGTGAGAGGCAATGTCCCTGTCTCGTGGTCTAGGGATGGGTCCTGAGAATTCACTGATTCCCTCAGCCCCAACTGTAAACAATACCTGTTAGCTTGCTGTGCTAGGGGGAAGAAGAATCACTCCAGTGAAACCTGGAGACAAGAAAGTCACATGGCAATGTAGAGGTGTTCACTCCAATGGGTATTACAAAAAGTATCTGGTGTTGGAGGGAAACCTATTAAAAGCCAGGAAAACACTACATTGCCAAGGAAAGGCTCCACATTCTAAACCGACTACATTCTACCTGAAGCACAGAGAACTCAAATCCTCAACTGGTATTAACTGGTGAAGTCCAGTTACTTCATCCACTTCTCTAACTATGCTTTGGGACTGCATCATGCTTGGCAGCAACCTGCTTGTTCTATATATGCTCTCAGCTAGCAGAACCAAGTTCAAAGGATGAGATTCCCAGCCAGAGTATTGTTTGAAGTTTGGGATTTGGAGGTGGCTCAGCAACTGAAACATCTCACATGACTTCAGATCACAGCAGTGGTCAAACGTAGAGCTGTACATGCTGGCTGTGCCTGAGGAAATCCAGAGTAAATAGAGTGAGCAGTCCAAACCTTGCTGAGATTAGCAAAGGGAGGCTGTGGCTCAGTGCACTTTCTACAGGGCCATCTGGGTACATCAAATAAAGAAATAGTGGGGGAGAGAGAGAAAGACTGCTTGGATGCTTTTACTTGAGCCATGAGAAACCTTCTACTGTGTTGTCTCCTTCCCTCAACATATTTAAATTCTTTATATGCCTGCTCGTATCAGATTGCCTAATGGGGTGAAGAAAACTCCTATTTTCAAGACAGAGTTGCATCACAGATTCACAGTGTGACCTTGAAACTGTTGAAGGCCCTAAATCTTATCACTGCACCCAAAGTCCTATTTGGGGACCTAAATATCATTGTGAGGTTTATTCCAGTTTAACTACTTATTTTGAGACTTGCTGAGCCTATGTGCAGATGGCTTATCCTTCAATCATGGTGGATCTATCTGGCTTCAGTGGGACACACAGGGAAATCCAGGAAACAGACCTCATGTTTCCATAGCTGAGATTTCTGCACAAGAGAAAAGTCCTCATCTGTAGAACGCTCAGTTTGAGTTTCTCCGAAAAGCACAATGCCATCGAGGTCCCATGCAAACTAAGCAGAGGGAGGAACAAACCTGCTGCAGCTCTCAGGTCCATCTGCTGGCTTAAGCAACCATCTGAGACAATCTGGCATTTTGCATTCATCGGGGTGAGTACAATGGCAGTGGTTTGCTTTTGACCCACCTTTGCACAAACACTGCAAAGCCCTACTGTGATGCTTTAGCTCATTTGAGTGTTTCCTGCAGGAAAGTTTGAAGTTTGTCTCTAAAAAGTTGAAAATGCCTCGAGGCCCTCCTTTCCAAGTTGTTTATCATGTGCAGATCATAAGGGCTTTGGTCAAACCCTCCCTCTGTGTCTGACACTTTAGATGGGAGCACTTGGTTGAAATACAGTCAGGGTCTCTGACCCGCAACATTGGTGGTGAGCCAGGTGAGACACAGGGGGGTCCAGACACTAGGACCCCCACAATGCTACGCCACAGCTGCAGCCACTACACCTACACACACAGCGGCTTTCTCCTATCTTCCAGCTCGTAGACTCAGACCAGGCAGACAGTTTGATCTGAGAGCAACCAAGACTCAGCTCAATGGACATTTCAGGACACCATTCATTTTCTACAACCTTTAGCATTAACTATCCCTCAGCTTTCATGCTAGAGAAAAATGACTCACTGGAGCGAGCTGGCATACTCAATCTGCTCCATCTCTTCCTGAACACTAACAAGTCCATCATCAGTTCACACTCCAGTCTGAACAAGTCTCATTCTGGGATCATGGTCACATCTTCCCTTTTAACTCAAGTTGAAGCTGTGCTACTACTGTTCTCTTTGGTGATGCAGTTGCCTCACCTTTAGCTCCAGAATCCAGAAAATAGCCTTTGCCCCACCTTACTGCTGAATTACAATGAACCAAGAGCACTTCATTGAGTTTTTTGGTTTAAAAAAAAAAAACAAACAAAAACCAACTAACCCAGGCTCTTCACTTTCTTCTTGAGAATGAGAAATGTCAGCAAATGAACATATTAACTAAGGAAGCAAGGGCAAAATTCAGGAAGCAGTTCATTACAAAAAGCTGCTAGAATTTTGGAAAATGCTTTAAATGCAAGACAACTAGATGAACTTCCTATCAGTGTGTACACCCAAGGATTGTTTAACACCAGCATGGGCATAAGACAGCTATGACTCAAGGAACATTGATCCCGATGGCATGATGAAAGCTTCTGTACAGGTCAGTGTCCTCAGAGACACCTTTGTGTTACTCTGCAGTGTGTTTACCCTGATGTTGGGAGCTTTTGTCCTTATCAGTCTGCTGCAATTGATAATAAGCTCCTTTAAAACCATTTTCTTTGTACGAGCACTGATTATATATGTGTGACAACAAAAGCACAAGAAGCACTAAGACTACAACTACTATAAGAAATCAACCTGAAAAATCCCATCTATCTTAATGTAGCATAAATGTTTTCATCTACATAATCATGTAAGGATAGACCACTCAGCAGTGGTTTTGAGTGACACTGGATCAAGAGGAGTACGGACACAGTTCAGAGGAGTGTGTTCTTGTCTATAACAGCAACTCATGTTCAGCTCAAAACATCTGTCAATCTATAAGATTTATCTCCTATGTAGACTGCAAACTTTTTGATAGACAAAGACCATCTTTTTGCTCCCAGGTAGTATTTTGTTCTCTGTCAGCCCAGTAAAAGTACCAGAGATCTTTCTGCAAGGCTGGGATTCTTGGCAGAAGAAGAGCCCTTCAGTTTACCTATAAAGTCAGTACCACCTTTCCTGACTGACAGATGAGAAATGATGAGAAAGAGAGGTCACTCCTATGCTGGTTTGAAAGAGCAGGTTTGAGCAGCACAGGCGCTCACTTCCTGTGCATCTGTAGACAGCCCAGCAGGTTTTGCCTGAGGGCGTAATAAGATGTTGGGTGTTCTTGGGTGGATGAGAACACAAATGCCCTGGATGATGCCTCAGGCATGGGTCACTGGCTGGCTGTAGAGTAAATGAGGACGGCCTCGAGGCACACATTGCCAAGCAGATAGCTCAAAGACATCCGAGAGGACAGTTCTCAGAGTTGAGAGATAGTCTTCAGATTCTGGGATCCTGTTCTGTCTGTACCCTTCCATCTCATAGACCAAAGACAATTAATATATCCTCCAGCTAATCTGGACAGGTTCCATTTCAAGATAGTGATTTTCATTATGAGGGTAATAGTTCTTTATCAGCAGAAAGGAGGATGAGAGTATTCAGTGCCTGTGATAGTGACAATTTCATCAATATACTGAATGGCATACAGAGTGCAAAGCAGAGGCTGGATGCTAGGAGGGTAAGTACACTCTGCAGACAGTCTCTCCTTAACCATAAAACCAACCCTCAAGATGTGTATTGTTGAAGAATGGGATTTAGGGAAACAACTATGATTTTCCAGAAAGCTCTATTTTTTTTCTTGCTTTTTAACAATACAACCAATCTAACACTGTGGTATGTGCCACAGTACCTGCTGGCAAAAACTGGGCCAGCAGAGTATACAGTAACTGATCCGAGTGGTGAAAGGCAAGGCATCAGCAAGATGTAGTCTGCTGTTTAAACAGCAAAAGTTGTCATTTGGATATTCTGATAGGAATTCTACTTGTGGTGAAGACAGTGAAATAAAGTACTTGTTTCAGCTCCAAGCAACACTCTTTACGTAAGTCACTGCGGGATATGCTACAAGGAATTGCTTTAATCATAATAACTGTGTTTGTTGTAGATGTTCTGAAACCACTTAAGAAATCAGACTTTACCAGACCTCAGTCCTACCTGTCCTAGTCCATGGAACAAAGTCAGCAGTGCTACTAAGAAACTCATGCTATCATAAAACAGACATTTCACGCAAGTTGCAGTCCTATCTCCTCAATACAAACTGCTAGAAATGTTTGTAGAACACAAATATCAAGTGTGCTACAGGGCTTGAAAATCCATCTGGTGTGAACAACTCTCATTTCTTGGATGGGTTCTCTCCTTGGATGAATCACTCTGGACAAAAAGTCCTACTCATCCACCCAAAATCAGATAATATTCTTCACCTGGCTGCAACCACATGCTAGCTCTTTCCCACATTGAATTCATCAAATTACCAGTGATTCACCCACTACTGTAACTGGTACCAGTTCATGTGTAGACGTTACTTCAAAGCAATTCAATATCCAAGAAAACTAAAAGAGAAAATTATTCCCAAGTTGGAAGGATGGTTATCAGGACAGTGTTCACTTAACTAGGACAAAACCAGCTGAGTTTTACTGCAATAAATTAGTCTTCTTGGTCCTTCACCAGTGCACCCACCACTATTTCATCCACAAAGGTGCCAGCTTTTCATATAACTTTGCGTGAGTCTCAAAGGTTTGGGTTAAACAATACAAAACTTGGAAAGCTTGTCCAAGCTAATTGTCCTTCTGAAGTCTGCAGGGTCTGGTACCAAATACTTAGTCATTCGCGTTTGCAGCCAAAACCAGAAGCACAGATATCTATAGAGATAAAAAACAAGGTAGAGAAGGACATGCATTGGTCACTGCAATGGATTATCATGCTAACCATATAGAACCACAGACATTAACCACCACCATTACTTCTCTTTCTAGCTTTGGGCACTAGAAAACATGCGTGTGACTGCTACTAGAATCAAAGGGCTTTTTCAATTGGTTTCTGCCCCAGCTTTGTTTTCAAAGCCTATTCCATCTTTTTCAGAAATTGCTCTCAACTTTCTTTAAGGATTCCTTTGGGAGATGAAGTTTTCTAGGCTAAGATTCAACCCCAAAAGGTTTTAATTTTGGCCAAATTGATCTGACCATTTTTAAGTGGTGAAGGAATGGAAGAAAATACTTTTCCCATATGTTCCAGTCAGAGAAGTATGTTTGCCGAGAAGAAAGAATCCTTGAGGAAACAGAGTGGGAGAGGGAGTAAGTAACTGTAAAGGATAAAAATATTTCCAGACACAACACCATCATGAGCTAAGCCCTAACCTGCGTCAAAGAACACAGCAGTGGTGGCATTTGCGTTTACACCAGCTGAGTATGTGGCCCATAGGAATAGAGAAGAAAGCTTTCTATTAAAATTCTGGATGGGATACATCAGAATCTGAACAACATGGAAAAAGGCTCATGTGTTAACTCCCCCCTTGTTTTTTTCAAGATTAACAGACAGCATTTTCCACTATGCGAATACCATCTGCTGCAAGCCCTGCCTGGACACAGCAAGTCCCTGCAATAAGGAATCTCTGCCCAAACCTTCAGCAAGACTAAGGATCAGCGAAGGGTCTGGGCTCATTAACAACAGGAGATTTTTAATGGCTGTGTGCTCCTGGCAGATCAGCTGCTCAAACTCTGGGTCAGACCAAGCACCCCATATCTTCACCTGTTGCCTATTGGCTAAAGTGAAAAAATATGAAGTCCAGGAAGATGAACAAAGTCCATGGTGAATGACACTCAGAGTGGCCCAAATCTCAGCAGTTCTAGTACAAGGGAAAGACAAACATTAAAACTGTCAGCTTCCAATCCTGACCACAGAAGCTCACAGATCTACAGAAGACAACCCAGACTGCAGCACTAATTTAGGCAGAATGATAAGGCTTGAGGCATCACATCTGACATGAGAGAGCCAGGCTTCACAAGAAGCCAGCTACACACTGTTAAAAAACATTGTTTATTTTTTAACTTACTCTCAGTAGGCTCTCTCTGAAGTTTTCCATGTTCATGGTGTCACATGCGAAGCCCAAGATGCCCCAGCTTCTTCAGCTTCGAAGGAAGTTTTCATTACAAAATTGTCAAGGAGTTGTGGATAAGAGTAATGAGCAACACACTTTTTTACTGAATAGCAACATCATTATTGAACGCCTCTGTCACACAGGAACACGGCCAGGTGGGGTTTAAATGTCTCCAGAGAAGGAGACTCCACGACCTTCCTGGGCAGCCTGTTCCAGGGCTCTGTCACTCTCACTGAGAAGAAGTTCCTTCTCATATTGATATGGAACTTCCTCTGTTCCAGCTTGCACCTGTTGCCCCTTGTCCTATTGTTAGATGACACTGAGCAGAGCCTGGCTCCATTCACCTGACACCCACTCTTCACATATTTATCAACGTTCATGAGGTCACCCCTCAGTCTCCTTTTCTCCAAGCTAAAGAGACCCAGCTTCCTCAGCCTTTCCTCATCAGAGAGATGTTCCACTCCCTTTATCATCTTTGTTGGTCTGCACTGGACTGTCTCCAGCAGTTCTGGGTCCTTCTCGAACTGAGGTGCCTAGAACTGAACACAACAAGTTTTGTGCTTGTTACAGTCTCCTCTAAAGGCCTGCCACCAATCTCTGCTGCATGCTGGCTCCCTGTAAGTGCATTAGCACAGCTGGAGGATGTTTGTAGGTGCTTGACAGGACACAGGTGAGTAGTGGGCAGAAGACTAGCTAATTGAGAAAAAAAACAAACCCCAACAAACAAGATTTGAAAGGTAACCTGAGACCCTGAAATGTAGAGACGGAGAGAAGCAATAATAGAAAAGTAGTGCGAATGACTGTAACACCAATATCATAAATCAGCAGATCTTTCTAGTGATAATCTAGCTTCCTTACTTCAGCAGTAGCAGTCCGTAGGCAGGTTATATCAAAAAGCAAAGCTAGCAGGAGGCTAGGAGAAGGAAGATAAAAGCAGAGAGAAAGCACTTTGAACATAATAAAAAGTAATAAAAGTGTTTATATGGGTTTTAATGTCTGCAGTAGAAAAGACAGGAGAGTCATGTAAACTGAGCACTTACCAATTAGGAGCCAGGAAGATGGCAGAAAACCAATAAGTTGGTCTTTTAATTCCCAGCAAAGTTTAACTGTAGATGGCCAGTGATGACAAAGCACCTGTTTATATTCCATGCCATGGACCTGTTGACACGTCTGTAGGAAGGTAAGACTAGTCTATTCTAAAAACTTCTCTGATGTATCTATATCAGTGAGAAGAAACAAGAGCAGACAGCTTCCAAAAACCCACTTGTGCTGGGACAGTTCAGTTTGAGTGATTGTCCTGGTTTAAGTGAGAATAGAATTAATTCTGCTAAGTGTTTTTCTGTTCTGTGATTTTTCACCACAGTATCTTCTAAGTAACTACATTTTCTGAAGTTAATGACATATTTGTGCAGACAGTATTGCTTCTACAAGTGATAACACTTGATATTTACAGTTACTACCAACTGTTTGCAGAAGTCACTTGCTCCTGTGGAGACCAAGGTCACTGCTTAGTGTCGTGTGCCACACTGGGGGTGCAGTAAGTGAGAAGCTGCGCTTACAGACAGAAGCAGACAGGACAGGTGACCCTAAACTGACAAAAAAGATAGACATCATGTTCAGTATAAAGCAAATGGATCACAAGGGTTAAGCTCTTCAGTGACCAGCATCCAAGGACAACTGTGTCCTTTGATCCTAGCCAGTGCATTCCTGAGTTCACTTCCAGAAAACAGCTCCTGAATCTGGTTCCTGTCTGCCTCTGAGTCCAGTCTGGAACTTCGCTAACATCTGCCCACAGCATCAGTGGTGATGCTGATGTAATTGCCATCAGGGCAGCTGTGTTCAGTCAGTATTGGCTTTGTATATATTTCTATATATGTCCTCTTTTTTTCAATTAAAACTATTTTTGTTGTCTTTTCCAGTCCATATGTCTCTCTCCCTTACCCACATTTTCTTCCCCTTTGGGAATTAATAGAGAGTACTTCTCATTCATCTAGTAGCTGTCTCAGCCCTAACAACTAATCCAAACAAAAGGATTTATTACCATCTTGGTCTTTAAAGCAGATCCGTTTGCCAACACAGATCCACTGTGCATATGGACACATCAAACTACTGCTGGTCCACAGCGTAGGTTGCTTCTTGCAAAATGCACCTATGTCAGGTCCCAACCCCACCACATAATTAACAAATATTCTAGGAAAAGTTTCCTGTATTGCATCCTGCTGATTTACCCACTGTTGTCAAATCTTAGTGATTAAAGACATGAGTCACACCCCCTACAAGCTATATGTTTAAGTTAAACACAATGAGGTTTAGAATAAATGTAAGGTAATAAACATTGGGCTTCTTTTTAACTGCCTTCTGTTCAGGGCTGTCTGTTGTGCACATTAGAATGCTGAGTACAGGTAAAACTGATTTTGTTCACACTAAGAACTGCTGCTGGATCCAGGTCTGTAGGATTAGCTCAGTGTATCCCCAGAGCAGAGCGGCACTGCGACGTGCACCCAGGGCAGCACCCACAGCTTGCTCACCCAGCCACCTCCCCAGATCCAGCCACTAGTGCAGACAGCAGCATTGGGTACATACGGGAAAGAGAGACCTTGGATCTGAACACGGCACAGCTTTCTTTGCCAAACAATTACAGCATTCCTATGTCAGGATCACAGGGTCATGACTTTAGAGAAGATCTGGAGCTCTCTCTGCAGCCTTTGTTTCTTATATGACCCTGTACGAACTTAGTGTTGTGTCTCTGTGACCAAGTTCCCTGTCCATCGAAGGGGACAATAAACCTACACAGGTCTCCACTGGTCTCTTTACATTACTCAGAGCAGCTGAACAATATGTAAAAAAGGTTAAAGTAAGAGCTTCATGTGCAAATACAATTCAGTCATGGCCATAAAATCTCTTTCATTTAATCCAACAGTATGTTGAGTTTTAGCCCACAATGAGTCCACTGATGTGCAGACAAGCACCCACATACAGGCAGTACTTCGCCACTTCAAAAGTTCTCGATTTAACCTGTCTCTATACCAAATTGAGCTACACTGCTTAAAAAATAGGGCAGTTCTGTGCCTTCACCACAGGTTGTTGGGTAACTGGAGATTTCCCTGATTTTAGGCATTAGGAACAGACTAACCAGGCAAAGAAGCGTCCTGAAAAGCAAGCCCTTAAGTAGGGGAAAAGAAATCATCAAGTTGCTGTAGCTCTGCATTAACAGTAATCCTTCAACACATATCCTCTGAGGACCTCAGGAGTCTGTAAAAGATAACAGAATCACAGAACACTACACCTCAAAAGACCATCCAGTCCAGTCCCCCTACGGCAGCAGGATCACCTAGATCAAGTTGCAATACTGGATACCAGGAAGCTTTATGGGTTTACCTCCTCAAAAGGAACCCGTGAATAGTTCCACCCACTTGCTGATGTGCCACACTCACTTCATTTCCTATATCATCCTGCATCGAGGTTTGTGTTGACCATGGATCTTTTGAGAGCAATCCTGATTATCAAACCAAGATGTGGGAAAAATCTTCTCCAATTTAGACTTCAAGGCTTCACCAGAAGGGAGCAGGAGAGACCCATAGAAGAGCTCCAAACAGCATGAGCTTTGGACAGTGCTGTCCCGCGTAAAGCTTGGCTTTGCTCTAGGCATGTGGTAGCCAGTCTCCCAAAAGAGATGACAACCACCAGATTAAGAAATCTCACCATCTTCATCTTGTAGCCTGGGAAACCGTTGCTTTGTAGTTTTCTCTACATGTGCAAGTTGTGTACCTATAACCATGATGGTCCACGAACACAGGAAGTGTTGACCCTTTCTATTCCCACTGCTGATATACTTACAGTTTGTAAATACACTAGACAGCTCAATCCTCTGTGAAAGGAATATAAAGTCCAGTTTTATATACTCTTCTAAAAGTGTATCTGTAATTACTGGTAGGACAGGTTAAGACCAAAATAGAAATCCTCCCTTCCCTATTGATTTGGATCTATTGGTCCCTGTAACCAAAATTGCAAGAATTTTGCAAGCAGCTGTCAAGAATTGAGAGATCAAGCCTTACCTGAGCACCATGAGAAGAACAGCAAGAAGGAACAGTTTGTATCGTGTCTGGGTGGGAACAATATTTCAGAACAGGTTTCACAATAAACAGAAAACCAAGCTTTTGCCTGATGAAGAATTTTCCTAGACAGCAGTTCCTGAACTCCTATCCTGGATACAGGCTTCAGTTGCTGTCTGGCACTCAGTTGCAGAAGCAGCCCTGAAGCAAGTTTTACAACTCCTTTCTTGAAAGACCATTAGTAAAACATTCAGTGTAAGCATGCCAGTCTTTAACTGCTTCAAGTCCTGCTCTCACCTACCTTACATGACAGCAGCTTCCCTCAGAGCAGGGGTCAAGTCCCTCTACACCACCATTGGAGAGCCAGTGCCTTGCACACGAACTTGACAAAATTGAATCGGGGAAACAAAGGTCTGGTATGTCACGTCTGGTCCAAATTCAGGGTCACAGTCTTTGGGAAGGCTTTGGGATGCTTCCCAGAATCCTCATACCACATTGTTATTCATTGGTGGATATTGTAGCTGAGAAATCTTGGAGTTTGGCTGCACAGAGGCTGCCTGTACCTGCAGGAAGTCTGACAAAATGGACAACATGCACATGAAGAAGGCATCCATCTTCTCCCTGGGTGAGGGGCCAGATTTAGTAGCTATCATGAACTATTAGATTCAAGACCTAGGTTTGAATGATGTTTTCTCATTAAATACAAGCTCATTAAGGAGTTAAGCAGAAGGAACAAATAATTTGCATTCATGTCTCCTCTCAAGTCCAAGACCAACCATCCCTGTTGAGTCTAGCAGGAGCAGTCACAGACATTTATCTGTTCATCTGCTCATCGTTGCTCCCTAGCTCAAAGTTAGTGCTGCCAAGAGTTTACCTGGAGAAGATGGTAACTCTCTAAGCTGTTCCAAGGCAAGACCAGCTAGCTCATGTCATTTCCACCAGATTAAACAGACAGTCACAGAATCACAGAACATTGGAAAGGACCTAGAAAGATCATCTGGTCCAATCCCCCTGCCAGAGCAGGATCCCCTAGATCAAGTTCCACAGGAACATGTCCGGGTGGGTTTTAAACATTGCCAGAGAAGGAGACTCCCTTCAAAGAGGAGTGGTTGAGCAGAGCTGTGAGTCAGTCAGGCACAGGTAATGCCCGAAACCAGCCTGGACATTTTCAGGAACATGAGCAGGAACCCTGTGGGTTAAGCAATGGATCCTGTTATCTCCTAAACACAAAATGGAGTTAAAACTCATCAAGCTTTTCTAGGACCCAAGCGAAATGCCGTGTTTTGATGAGTATACTTTTGATTTTGTTCTGTACAACTGAGGGAGCAAGGCTTGGCCTGGAAGTGTTTGTTCCTGTGTGACTTGGTCTAGGTGATCCTGCTGTGGCAGAGGGATTGGACTAGATGATCTTTTGAGGTCCCTTCCAATCCCTAATGATTCTATGATATACACAGAAAGCTAGATAATTATGTTTACAAGTCCCAGCACTCATTAGCATTCATTTCTATGCACAAAGAAAAATACATTTAGTACTTTCCATCTAAAATAACTTTGATCTTGTCTTCTGTCCAAGAACGAGGGCTGTGTGTGACCAGGAGAGGGGATATGCTTAGAAATCCTTCTCGTTCAGTCCAGACAATATGAGCACCACCCTAACTTACACCCAGTAGGGCTCAGTGACTTCACTGGAAGTTGTAGTGTGGCATGGCTGTAACCAAGAGCAAAGCCAGCCCCAATGTCTCTGTATGGAGCACAAGAGTGTTTTGTTCTTTTCTCAGTGTATTTTGGGTACGATGTAAGTTGCTTTAAACTTGCTGCACCATTTCTGGCCCAAGGGCAGAAGGGCTGAAGAGATGGGAATATGGGTCCTTCTGCCTGGCTCTGTCTCAGGGAGTGCTCTAACCCATGCTCATAGCTTGTCCTTAGCAGGGAAGGTGCAATCTTCACACTGCTTTGCAAGACTCTGCAAGCTAGAGATGAATGTGCAGGCTGAAAAGCTGTGTGTTGTAGTTGCTGTCACCCACACCTTCCAAAATACTCACTGCAAAGGGTGACAATGAGTCACAGAGGGGCACGGTAGATCTCATGCAAAGGGGCAGGGGCTCAGACCATCACTCTGCTGATCAGATAATATAGTTTCAGTGCTGAAAATCTACAAGACTCTGAAATCCATCTGTATGGCTGAAATACAGATCCAAACCTGATCATGTACCAGATGCAGCCCTAAGTGGGGGATGAAGCTCTGCACCAGCCACCCCCAGTCAGGAGTGCTCTGGGGCCAGCTCAGCACTTGCCTAAAAGAGAACTCTGAACTATACTGCAAAAGCCCCATGTGCTGGAGGGAGAAAACTCCACGTGCATCTCTAACCTTGTGACTGAACACCTCTCCACACCACCCGTGGTGTTTCTCCAAGGATCCTCACACCATAATGGGGATTTAATTCTTGCTGGGACAATCTGACTCTCCACATGCAGATGCCCAAGTCCTGGTTCTGGCTGTGTCACCCCCGCCTTGTCTTTTCTTTGCTTGTTGCAATGGCAGGCTCTTCATGCCAACCCAGCATGCTGCCACCTACAACAATAAGCATGGAGCAGCTCCCAGCCAGGACCTTCAGACAGCCAAGCCAGAGCTCCACATAAGTAACAGCCAGTTTAGCTTGTTCGGCCACTGGAAATTCTACTTTCAGTTCTGGCTAGCATTGCCCTGCTCAGCCTCATGTACATGAAGAGGCTTGCATCATGAACAGAAGTCTAGAATCAGTCTGCAGTGCAGACCTGAAAGCCAGATCTCTGCCTTGTCCAGCGAATGCCTCCCCTCACAAAATCCAGAAATAAATAAAAAAACTAACAGCCATAATGTCCCAGTTAATGATTAAACAGGCACAGTTGCACAACTTCCCCTGGAATGTCTGTGGTACACTGACAGGCAGGAATGGCAAAAACAGTCTGACAGTGAGGAGAAGACAGAGTTTGGGTGTCACAGCAGCCACAGCAAGACTTAGCAGGGGATAGGATGTTCTTCCATGGCAGGAGGCCAGTCCCCCCAGTCATATGTTTCAGCCTCAAGCTTCAGAGGTTTGGGGAGCAGGGCTAGGGGAAGCCAGCCTCAGCAGGGTGTGAAAGGCCTACCATCATGGTGAGTGGCAAAACACAGCATTGCTGTGTGTTTCATACTGCTGGTCCACTTGCAGGCATGGGTCAGTGCAAAGCAAATGCAAACCTCGTGCCTCAAAGTCCTTATATATGTGTTTCAAAGCACTCAGTATGCTCATAAAATGGATGAGTCTCCAGGGCAAATCTATAAGTGCCAGACAAAAATCCATCAAAATTGATGAGTCTCTTTTTTTTATGGCATTTGACATGTCTGACATTATCCCAAACTTTCAAAAGCCCTGCAGGAAAAAGGACCATTAAATATCTAGAATAAATACAGTCAAATAGAAGCTCAGACACCCAACTGTTCATTTGCACAAGCATGTCCGATACTTGGAAATGCACTAAGCTTTCAAGTCAGATTCCTGGGAAGACTAACCTGATGCATGACTCCCAGATCCCACAGCTCATTAGGAAGAGACTCTAATACAACACCTTCCAAACATAATGGCAAGGTGGCTTCTTGTTGGAGACAAACAGACTGTGCCAAGCTCTGACAGTGCCGGTCCCCAAACACAAATTATTGAGGTTTCTGGGCGATCTGGAGATTCCCTGAACAGAAAATCTTGGGGGAGCCAAGGGAGACCCACTGAGGGTCATAATCTCTCATGGGAAAAGCCAGAAAGCAATTTGGTGTGGGCAAAATCGGGAGCCTTAAAAGGTGGAGAAACTGAAAGTCGCACCCAGACTGCACCAAGCTCCGACAGCGCAGCCTTCTCTAGCTGCCAGGGGGGAAAAAAAAACCAAAATGATGACAACATGGCAGCAGAGGAAGACCAAACTACGGTCACCACTGCATATGGATGTGGGAACCCAAACACAGGTCCCCCAACAAGATGAGGCTCTGCACGTGACGAGCTGCCAGGAATTTAACACTCTTGTGTATTCCTGGCTGCGTACAGTGCGAGCAGGTAGATTCTCTGCTTGATCAAGCAGCATAACTGCAGGACGAGGTTAAAAAGCTGCAAGTCGAAGTAGAACGGTTCAAAAGAATTAGAGAGGCTGAAATCGGGGTAGACAGGTGGAGCCAGGCTCTTCAGTCTGGACAATAGCCAAATAAGAGCCAGAATCATGGGGTCCCTGTAGGCTGCACCTCTCAGATGGAGGACAGAAGCCCAAGTCGAAGGGGTGGGTGGAGCTAAGTGCAGGGCTATAGCGGAAGGTGAGCACCACCCTTGCCTGCCTCATCTCCCCAGTTGCCACCGAGTAATAGATATAAGCCCCTACTGGAAGACAGCCAGTCTAATAAGGCCATAGAGGACAGAAAACCCATACCAGAGGTCATAGCAAGGTCACATAAATCTGGGAGGTCTTCCAGTAATATGACAACCTCCTCCACAAAGAAGAAGAGAAAGGTCCTAGTTATTGGAGACTCACTCCTGAAAGGGACTGAGGACCCAATATGCAAAGCTGACTCTCATCATAGGGAAGTCTGCAGTCTACTTGGAGCTCAAATCAAGGACATCACTAGGTTGCTCCCTAACCTGGTGAGATCAGCTGACTATTACCCACTGCTGATCTTGCAGACAGGTGAGGAGCAAGCTGTATTCCACAGCCTGAGGGGAATGAAAAAAACCTTAAGGCACTAGGAGATTTGGTGAAAGACTCTGGGGCACAAATTGTATTGGCATAATTTCTTCTATTTGGGGGTGAGGACACAAGCCGGAATAGGACTCAGTCCGTTAAGGCCTGGCTATAAGACTTGTGTTACAGGCAATGCTTTGGGTTGTTTGATAATGACTGGTTCCATAAGGCACCAGACCTCACAGGTACATATGGAAGTGGTTTATCTCAGAGGGGAAAAAGGATTCTGGGGCAGGAGTTGGCAGGGCTCATTCATAGGGCTTTAAACTAGATTCAAAGTGGGGTGGGATTGTTGATAGGTGTGCACCAATGGGACAGAGCTCTGGTTTTAATGAGAACCAGGTGGCCTCTAGCTGTCCTAGGGTCAAATCGGAAATTGCTCCCTGAAATGCCTGTACACCAATGCACACAGCATGAGGAATAAGCAGGAGGAGTTAGAAATCTGTGTCCAGTCAGGTGATTATGATCTGGTGGCAATTACAGACACCTGGTGGGCCATCTCGCGTGACTGGAATGTGGTTATGGACTGCTACGTCCTTTTCAGAACAGACAGGTCAGCAAGGCGAGGTGGTGGAGTTGCTCCTCCGTGTGAGAGAGCAATTGTAATGTATTGAGTCCTGTCCAGGGGTGTATGAAGACAGAGCTGAGAGTGTGTGGGTGCGGATTAAGGGGCAGGGTGCCATGGGTGACACTGTTGTGGGTGTCTGTTACTGGGCACCAGATCAGAATGAATAAGTTGATGAGGTCTTCTAAGGCAGCTGACAGCAGCCTCATGGATAAAGGCCCTGGTTCTCATGGGAGATTTTAACTACCCAGGTATTTACTGGAAGACCTACTCAGCCAGCCATCAAATACCCAGGAGGTTCCTCCAGCGCATTGGTGACACTTTCCTGATGCAAATGGTGGAGGAGCCCACTAGGAGAGGAGTACTGCTGGATATTATATTCACAAACGAGGAGGGTCTGGTTGAAGCAGTGAAGGTTGAGGGCAGCCTTGGGTGCAGTGAGCATGAGATGGTGGAGTTGAGGGTCTCCTGTGGTAGGAACAGAATACCTAGCAGAATCACAACCCTGGACGTCAGGAGGACAAACTTTGTCCTTTTCAAGCAATTGCTAGGGGAAATCCCATGGGACAGGGTACTGGCAGGTAAAGGAGCTCAGGGTAGCTGGTTAACATTCAAAGATCACTTCTTTGAAGCCCAGCAGGAAGGAAGTCAAGGAAGGGAGCCAGAAAACCTCCATGGTTAAACAGGGAGCTGCTGGGCAAACTGAAGAGGAAGAAGAAAGCCTATAGGTCATGGAAGGAGGGGATGGCCACTTAGGGTGATTATAAGGCTCTGGTGAGAGAATGTGGGGACATAACTAGGAAAGCCAAGGCCTCCTTGGAATTAAACCTTGCAAGAGAGGTCAAGGGCAACAAAAAGGACTTCTTCAAATACATTGCAGGTAAAACTAACACTATAGGCAATGTAGGCCCCCTACTGAATGAGGTGGGTGCCCTGGAGACAGAGGATACAGAGAAAGCAGAGATACTGAACATCTTCTTTGCCTCTGTCTATACTTCTGGAGACAGTCCTGATAGCAAGCCCCAGACTGCTGAGGCTCCAAAGGAAGTTAAGAGAAGAGAGGAGCCTGCCTTGGTTGATGAGGACTGGCCCTGTTTGGATGTACCCATAAGTGCTAAGGGAGATGGTGGAAGTAATTGCTAGGCCACTCTTGATCATCTTTTCTAAGTCATGTGGATCAGGAAAAGTGCCTAGGGACTGCAGGATATCAAATGTCACTCTAATCTTCAAAAAGAGTAAGAAGCAGGACCCAGGTAACTATAGACCGGTCAGCCTCACCTCCATCCTAGGAAAGATGATGGCTGTTCCTGTGCAACTTGGTCTGGGTGGTCCTGCTGTGGGAGGGGGAATGGACTAGATGATCTTTCGAGGTCCTTCCCAATCCCTAATGATTCTATGATTCTATGAACACTATGGGTCAAGGCTCTTAGAGGGTAAGGGTGTTCCTGAGAGCTGGTCAGTATTTAAATACAGCTTCCTTCAAGCCCAAGATCAGTGTATTCCTGTGAGTAAGAAAGCTAGCAGAAGAAGCAGGAGAATTGTGTGCATGAGTAAGGATCTTCAGCATAAACTCAAAAGGAAGAAAGAAATGTACAGAATGAGGAAAACAAGGCCAGCCACATGGGAGGAGTATAGGGATGCTGTCAGAGAACACAAAGATGCAATGAGAAGAGCTAAGGCCCACCTGCAGTAAAATCTGGTAAGGAGTATCATACACAATAAGAAGGGGAGTGGTTTTGTGTATCAATAGAAAAAGGAAGACTCTGCCTGATGATGAATGAGATGGGTGCCCTAGTGGCAGAATTCACAGAGAAGTCAGAGTTATTGAATGCTGCTTTTGCTTCTGACTTCACTGCTAAGCCAGACCTCATGAACCCCAGATCCCATTGATAAAGTCTGGAGAGAAGAAGGCTTTCCCTCAGCAGTGAAGGAGCACATTAAAGAGCACTTAGCCAAACTGGACATCCATAAAATCATAAGCCTTGACAGGATGCACTCACAAATGCTGAGACAGCTGACAGATGTTAGTGCCAGGCCACTTTCTATCATCTTTGAAAGGTCATGGAGAACAAGAGAGGTGCCTGAGGACTGGAGGATGGTCAGTGTCACTCCAGCCTTCAGGAAGAGCAGGATGACCCAGGAAACTAGAGGCCAGTCAGTGACACCTCTATCCCTGGAAAGATGATGGAACAAATTATTTTGGATGTCATCTCTAACCGTTTGGAAGAAAATAAAATTATAGCAGTGGTCAGCGTGGATTCATCAAGGAGAAATCATTCTTGACCAGTGTGACAGCTTTTTATGACACCATATCTGTGTAGAAGAGAGCTGTAGACATTGTCTGCCTTGATTTCATCAGGGCCTTTGACACTTTCTCCCATAACGTTCTCACTATGAAAGTCATGCAGTGTGGGTTAGATGAGTGGACAATGAGGTGGATCGAGAGCTGGTTGTTTGACAGAACTCACAATCATGCAGGGTCAAGTTGGAGACCTGTGATCAGTGGTGTTCTGCAGGGGTCGTACTGGGTCTAGTCTTGTTCAACATCAGTGACCTAGATGAGAGAACAGAGTGTAGCTTCAGCAGGTTTGCTGATGACACAAAGCTGGAAGGAGTGGCTGACATGCCAGAGTGCTGTGCTGACATCCAGTGTGACCTGGACAGGTGGGTGAGTTGAGCAAAAAGGAACTTAATGGGGTTCAGCAAGAGTGAGTGTAGAGTCATGCACTTGGGGAGGAACAACCCCATGTACCAGATTAGGGGAACAGTCAAGAAGGACCATTTTCAAGCAGACTCTGACCTACAAGTTCAGAAACCACTCCATTTCTCTCATTCTGAAGAAAACACAGGTCTATGGACTGGCGCTTGGTGCAAATAATCCATCTGCACCTCTCAGATGCCTGACTCACCTTTAAATGAGCAAACATCTCAGTGTTGAGACCAGGCCATGCCTTGGCCACCCACAGGCCCCTGCCTAGACGAGATTGCAGAAATGCTTCATAACTAACAGCAATTATCACTTTGGTTTCATCATTGCTTTTACAAGTGGCTTCTGCCTTTGCTGTTTGGAAACTATGCTCAAGGCTACCAGTACCAGATCAATAACTCATCTGGGAACACAACACTGAGATGAAGTGAGATGGTCAAAGGAGGAACTTATTGCTGAGGAAAGGTTTTCCACTCCATGATAAGAACCAGAAATGGTTGTGGGATATTGGGCAGAGAACAGAGCATCAAGGGGAGAGGCCAGAAACCCTGCAATGGGAACCAGGTGGTGGAGAGCACTGCCACATTTTGCTGACATTAGTGCTCCTCACCAACTTGTGCCACAGTCAGCTGAGAAAACAAGATCCTTGTAGCCCTGAGGGCATCCTGGGTAAATTCCAAAGTGCCAGAAGGAAAGCCGATGTAATTTTCAAAAACAAAGCCATGCTTTAAAACTTCATGGACTCAGGGCTGTGTGAGGCAGTTTTTGAGGGTATTTATTGGAGATCACAAAAAAGCTGGGTTTCCCTACAGCTTGTCTCAGGGAGAGAAGAGTTCTGTATGCACACAGCAGTTGTTGGAGGGAGGAAAGGGGGTCAGACATGCCACTGTGTTGAGGCACAGATAGTGTTAGAAGCACACATGTTCTTCCCTGTGTTTCTCAGTCCTGTGCTCTTGCTGCCTTTCCAGCAGTGTGTCTGTGTTCACCTGTGTTTGCAACCTGTGCATGTGCGGCACTGGCAATAGGTCAGTCTCACCCTTAATGCTCTGGGCATGCCTGCCCTCTTTCAATAGGCTTTACCTACCAATATAAATTCATTTATCTACATCTCTGCTGAAAAGGTTCCTCAAGTTACTGTTCATAAAGTATTCAGATTTCTGATTTTCTGAGCCTGATCCACTGACAACCCCTTAAGAATTCACAAAACTGCCTTCTTACAGTGAAACTCTTTCACCTACCCAAACATCCAGTAAAAAGTTTCAGAAATCAAAGCAGAGATGCTGGTTCTCAAAAGACTCATCTGTGCAGCTGCATCAGTTTTGCATATGCTGCTTGCACTTAGAGCATGGCAGGGGTTTGCTTGTAATGGCAGCACAGCTGTCCATGCTGGAAGCCCCAGATAGTAGTAGCCACTTGAAGAGAGCAGAGCCAGCATGCAACCCTACATGCCTCACCTATTCCCATATGTAGGGCGGGAAAGGATGAACTCTGTGCTGTCAGTTGTTAATATCCATCAAGAGTGATGGCAGCACAAGGTCCCTATAGTCCACCATAGCACTGAGCTCTTTAACTTCTGCACCTCAAGCTCAGTTTCAGAAAATCTAGCTTGGCACATCCAAGAAGGTGAGCAGTGTGTGACATTTGAATAACAAAAAGCTATCCCGTCATATCAGGAATGCCTGAGAATTATCAAAACGAGGATTTGTTTCCATTCTCATGAGTTCATCCATTTGTAATCATGTACACTCGTGCATTGTCCCAAATTAATCAGCATACACACGTACACCACCCACACAAATGTTTCCAAGTACTTTTCACATGGTTTTGTTTATTTCCTTTGTGTCAAGTATTAAATAAAAGGTTTTCCCTTGTAATTATTTCCTACTAGCACATATATGATTTTTTTTACCAAATAGATCACTGATGATTGTGTTTGCCATAGGTGGAGTACAAAATCCTGTACATCTGCAACGCTATCACCCAAACACTCAGGTCTGACAAATATTCAGCCCAGTACAAACAACTGGGCTGATGCTTGGAGAAAAGGATACTGAGGGGTGACCTCATTGATGTTGATAAATATGTGAAGGGTCAGTGTCAGGAGGAAGGAGCCAGGGTCTTCTCAATGTCATCTAGTGGTAGGACAAGGGGCAATGGGTGTAAGCTGGAACATAGGAGGTTCCACATCAATATGAGAAAGAATTTCTTCACAGTGAGGGTGATGGACCACTAGAATGGACTGCCCGAGGGCATTGTGGAGTCTCCTTCTCTGGAGATGTTTAAAACCCACCTGAACATGTTCCTGTGCGACTTGGTCTAGGTGATCCTGCTGTTGCAGGGAGATTGGACTCGATGATCTTTCAAAGTCCCTTCCAATCCTCTGTGATGTGTCTTGTAGAGCTCAGGGTGGGTTTCTCTTTCACAGCCCCCCATCATCACTGCAAGGCACAGCTCTCTCCAAAAGATGGGAAAACAAAGCAAAAGACACTTATGCACCTCCCTCCTCAGAAAATATCAAGGGAATGGTCATGGAGATAATAGATATTATGAAGAGTACAACAGCGTAAAATCTATTGAATATATCAAAACAGAACACACTTGAAGCACCGGGCCCAGAATGTGTTTGTTCTTTTCAGTGTAATGAATGCTGAGGATAAGATAGCTTCATAAATAGCATGATTGAAAACCCTAATACCCTGACAATTCAGAGAAGTTAAAGTCAAAAGAATGGTCTTGCTTATCAGTTCTCTTTGTAATTTCTGAAACGGTTTTTTTCTGTGTAAAAGAGTACCTTGCTATGATCAAAACATGTTTGTCAGAAATGATTCTATTCGGTAGCTACCAAAGACAGAAAACCAACCACACTCCATAGTAAATTGATGAATCACCTTCCCATTTTTAAGCCCTAGCTTCTCTCTTCAGCTCGTTGCAAATATTTTATATTATTGCTCTTTCCAGAAGAAATGGCCTGCTGTTCTCATTTCTGCCAGTATCACAGAACCACAGAACATGAGAGGTAGGAAAGGACCTCAAAAGATCATCCAGTCCATTCCCTCTGCCACAGCAGGATCCTCTAGATCAAGTCACATAGGAGCATAGCCAGGTGAGTTTTAAATGCCTCCAGAGAAGGGAACTCCACAACTCCCCTGGGTAGCCCATTCCAGTGGTCTGTCACCCGCACTGGGAAGAAGTTCCTTATCATATTCATATGGAACCTCCTATGTTCCAGCTGACACCCATTGTCCCTTGTCCTATCACAACACGCCACTGAGCAGAGTCTGGCTCCATCCTCCTGACACCCACCCTTCACATGTTTATCAGCATTAATGAGGTCACCCCTCAGTCTCCTTTTCTCCAAGCTCAAGAGACCCAGCTCCCTCAGCCTTTCCTCACCAGAGAGATATTCCACTCACTTCATCATCTTTGTGGCTCTGCACCGGATCCTTTCCAGCAGTTCTGTGTCCTTCTGGAACTGAAGACCCCAGAACTGGACACAATATTCCAGATGTGGTCTCATCAGGGCAAAGTAAAGGGCAAGGAGAACCTCTCTCAATCTGCTAATCATACCTCTTCTGATCCACCCCAGGATGCCATTGGCCTTCTTGGCCACAAAGGCATATTGCTGGCTCCTGGGCATCCTGCTGGCCACCAGGACCATCAGGTCCCTTTCTCCTACACTACTCTTCAACAGGTACTTAGTGTGATAAAGCCAACCTGCTCTGCATAAGTTAAAAAGACATTGGGAGTTTCTTACCGCTCTATTTGCAAAAAGAGGCCTCTATTTTCCTGTGCAGCATTCATTTTTTATGTTTTAAAACACAGTAGAGGTGAAGGAACTCTGCCAGCATCAATCTCACCAATACCCGATGAAAGCAGCATAATCCAGGCAAACAGACGGACACATGAGAGAATTAAAAGCTACAAATCTACTGACTTTTTCTGTCACATATTTGACACTTCACCACCACCAAAATGCAGCCAGCTTCCAAAAGCACTGTTGGCACTTCAAACTTACACTTCAAACACACAACAGTTGCTTTTTCCATGATGAAAAGATATCTACACAAAACACAGTAAAATACAACATGACATAAAGTAATATAATTACTAGAATTACAGGGATTAATATCCTTGCAATTAGAAGAAGGGCATTTTAATCTTTGACGGCCATATCTTAAATCCTTTAACAACCACTTAACTTTATGGCAGTGCCATTTCATCTGTGCTGCTCTGCATAATCCAGCTGTGTACTACCTGTGGGTTGCATTTTAACCAAAGTGGAAATACAAGTCATGCAACTGCTTCATGTGTCTTCTGGAATATTGTGTCCAGTTCTGGGGCCCTCAGGTCCAGAAGGACACAGAACTGCTACAGAGAGTCCAGCACAAAGATGATGAAGGAAGTGGAGCATCTACCTGATCATAGAATCATAAAATCATTAGGGATTGGAAGGGACCTCAAAAGATCATCTAGTCCAATCCCCCTGCTACAGCAGGATCACCTAGACCAAGTCACACAGGAACATATCCAGGCAGGTTTTAAATATCTCCAGAGAAGGAGACTCCACAACCCCCTGACCAGCCTGTTCCAGTGCTCTGTCACTCTCACTGTGAAGGAGTTCCTTCTCGCATTTATATGGAACCTCCTACGTTCCAGCTTGCACCTATTGCCCCTCGTCCTATCACAAGATGACATTGAGAAGAGCCTGGCTCCATCCTCCTGACACCCACCTTTCACATATTTATATGAGGAAAAGCTGAGGGAGCTGGGTCTCTTGAGCTTGGAGAAAAGGAGACTGAGGGGTGACCTAATTAATGTTGATAAATATATGAGAGGTGCATGTCAGGAGGATGAAGCCAGCCTCTGCTCAATGTAATCTAATGACAGGACAAGGGGTAATGTGTGTGAGCTGGAACTTAGGAGGTCCCACGTAAATATGAGAAGGAATTTCTTCGTGGCGAGGGTCACAGAGCACTGGAGCAGGTTGGCCAGGGGGATTGTGGAGTCTCCTTCTCTGGAGACATTTAAAACCCACCTGCACGTGTGCCTGTGCGACCTGTTCAAGGGGATCCTGCTGTGGCAGGAGGACTGGACAGGCTGATCCTTCAAGGGTCCCTTCCAATCCTTAATATTCTGTGATCTTGTTTGTGTGATACAGTCAAGGAGCTCTCAGAGAGCTCACATGCCTGTTAAAAACCCTTTGGTGAGTACAATTGCACAGCTGATAATTAGCTATTAAAATCATTGCGGATGTCTATAGCACAAGCCACATTAAATAACAAAACCCCAAGAATAATCTTTTCTAAGTCACAGATAAATGTATTTGAAATTACTATTGGTTCTACCCTCAGAAATCTTTTCAAATTCCGTAAGCATCTCATAAAATTTCTCCAACTGCTCTAGCAGAGATTGCAAGTGTGCCCTTCACACTCTCACTGAAATCATAAAAACCCCTTCCAAAGGGATCTGCTTTTTCACTTGCAGCTGCACTGTAACAATTCTAAACGCACTGCAGCTTTTCCATGTGTCCACCATAAGGACCAAATCAAATAACTCATAGCTTGTAGCTAGATTGGAAGTCAAAGATGAGCAGGAGCAACGTCCAGACTGACAAGATGCTAATCCAAACAAGATGATCTAGTTATATCACTGGGAAAGCTTTTCTGAAAGCTCCTGCAGGAGCTAGCAGGCTCAGCAGTATTTTAGAAATTCTGCAGAAGCACCAGCCTTCATCTAGGTTTGTAATTTTCCCAAGTGTAAAAACGGCTGTCAGCACACATAAACAATGAGGAGAAACCAAGAGCACAAACTGCAGACCACCTTTTCTAGGGGAACTGTTCTATTCTGATACAGCCTCTGTAAGGAGAAGCCTGTGTGAGTGCAGGCACAAGTGTGTGAATCATGGAGCTGTCTGGAATCGTGACTGGTCAGCTGTAGAGCAAATTATTTTTCACTGCTTCTCAGAAGAATAACTTGGAGTCTGTTTGGATGTGATATGCAAGCAAATCTGCTCATGGGTGCTTAAAACTTTTAAACAGGATAGAGGAAATCTGTTTCATAGCAGAAGGCCGTGTTCTGATAGAGATTGTATATTGCTGAATATATAGATTGTCAAATATAGATACTCTGAAATTTTGCAAAAGCAAGTGGCAGCTCATTGTACACCAGGCACTGTGACAAAGAAGACAATATTTTCCAGCTAGTATCAGTGTCTGCGCACTGCATATCCTGAACATAAAAATAAAAGAGAAGAATGATAGCAATAGACTTTCAATTACCATATTTCTGTGTGAATAATTCCCATATCACAGAATCACAGAATGTTAGGGATTGGAAGGGATCTCAAAAGAACATCCAATCCAATCCCCCTGCCACAGCAGGATCACATAGACCAAGTCACACAGGAACATGGCTAAGTGGTTTTTAAGTATCTCCAGAGAAGGAGATTCCACAAGTCCCTGCGCAGCCCATTCCAGTGCTCTGTCACCCTCACCATGAAAAAGTTCCTTCTCATACTGATGTGGAACCTCCTCTGTTCCAGCTGACACCCATTGTCCCTTGTCCTATCACAAGATGCCACTGAGCAGAGCCTGGCTCCATCCTCCTGACACCCACCCTTCACATATTTATCAATATTAACGTGGTCACCCCTCAGTCTCCTTTTCTCCAAGCTCAAGAGACCTAGCTCCCTGAGAAAGCAAAGGGAAATGATCCTTGAAGCACCACTCTGGGTGGCTGTGAAAAACCTTTTAACTGCATGCTGCTCCCAACAGTGACAAAAAGGAGATACTATTTGCCTCATCAGAGAGATGCTCCACCCTCTCCTCTTTGTGGCTCTGTGCTGGACCCTATGCAGAAGTCCTGTGTCCTTCTGGAACAAAGGTGTCCAGAACTGGACACAATATTCCAGATGTGGTCTCATCAGGGCAGAGCAGAGGGTGAGGAGAACCTCTCTCGATCCACTAACCCCTCCACTTCTGATCCACCCCAGGATGCCTTTGGCCTTCTTGGCCACAAGGGCCCATTGCTGGTTCCTGGTCATCCTGCTGTCCACCAGCCCCCCCAGGTCCCTTCTGACCAAATTATCAAACCTGCATTAAAATGCTATTTTTCTGTAGGTCTTTGTCTGACTTCTGAACAATGAGTCCATATTACTGACAGTTACATAGACAGAAGTCCTCCCCATACACACACGTGCCCATATGCACACATGATGTTCATTATGCAAAAGCATAGCCAGAATTTTTCTGGGCCCGTTGCTCTGACTATTTGCCCATTCTCTTCCCACCATCCTTTCTAAAGAGCATTCCTTAGTTTTAAAACAGTACTATGTTTTATGAAAACTGGCTGCAACCAGTTCAAACAGGTTGAAATTTATGTCTTTCGTATCAGCAATCAGTCTCTTGCAAAGAAAGCTAAAGGGAAATGATCCTTGAAGCACCACTCTGGGTGGCTGTTAACTGCATGCTGCTCCCAACAGTGACAAAAAGGAGATACTATTTGCCAATAACATTGATTGCCATCGGTCTGGGGTTACTGTACTTTCAGACATATAAAACACATCTGAGATAATCCATTTATAAAAGTACAAGTGGTTGTAAAGTTGTCCTCAAGTCACCTCGGTGTCAACTACCTCCCACAAAGCAGGGTGTGGAGGCAAGTGTCAGCTGAAGTAGGACAGGTAGGTGGGGTTTGGGTAGTGCTGAGATGCAGGTTCCCCTGGTGGCATGCTTATGTGCATGTGGTCCCTCCTACTGCTAGATCATAGGGATTTTTCTACAAGTGACCTGTGGACTTCTATGCTACTACTTTAAAATACCAGTAGAAGAAGAATGAGAGCACTCAGTGGCATTTCTCAAGATAGGCATGCAGTATCCTCAGTGACTTGCCACTTTAGCCAGTTTCAAACAAGCAGCCACACACCAGAGAAGATAAGGAAGACACGGGAGTGACAGCATACTAGTTTAGAGGGTCACAGCAGTTCTCTCTCAGTCACAAGTCAGGGATGGCTGCACCAAGCAATGACATGCTGAACTGTCATGCCAGACATTTCCAGCAAAACCTAACATCTGCAGACCAGTCCAAAGTCAGACAGAAACCATACTAGTGCCACCAGAATGTTTTCCAAAGGAGACTCTTGTAAGTACGTGTGTTTACAAGATCATCACTGACTGAAATTAGAAACTAAGGACCCAACAAGTTGTTCAGTTCAAACCCCTCTTGTTTCTGGCAACTGTAGGAAAGTCTTTTTCAAAAAAGAAGTTAAAGGAACAGTCATATCTGCTTCCCATCTTTTGCTGGCTTACTTGTTTTATTACAGCAACAATGCACAAACGAGCCACGTTCCCTCACCTTCCTTGAGCAAGACAGCTCTTTTATTACTCGGCAGTCCTGGATAGGCTCTTCTGCCTCTCTTCTGGTTTTAGTTCATTTTCCTTGATTAGGAGTTACCAGAGATGTAAAGCAGCACTACAGAAGGATTGCTCCACACAAATTAAGTGCAATGATAGCCATATCCAGAATTTGTGTCCCAGAAAAAGGAAACCTAAATCTACCTGAATTATGAAGCACAGCAGTACACTTACCTTAGTGGTGGTGTGTTCTCTGGATCCTGCTCCACTACCACCAAGACATACTACCTTCTGCAAACAGCTGCTGTAGGGTGTCAGGAGGATGGAGCCAGGCTCTGCTCAGTGGCACCTAACAACAGGACAAGGGGCAATGGGTGTGAGCTGGAACATAGGAGGTCCCACAAAATATGAGAAGGAACTTCTTCGAAGTGAGGGTGACAGAGCACTGGGATGGGCTACCCATGGCTCTCATTCCTCCCACCAACCACTAATGTCTNGATGGGCTACGCAGAGGGGTTGTTGAATCTCCTTCTCTGGAGAAATTGAAAACCTGCCTGGACATATTCCTGTGCAACTTGATCTAGGGGATCCTGCTGTGGCAGGGGGATTGAACTGGATGATCTTTTGAGGTTTCTTCCCACCCCTCACATTCAGTGATTCTGTGATTTGTCCAAAGGCCATTGCCCACACACCTACACGGCCACAGCCACTGTTGGTACTGCCAGCCATTTCCAGCAGCAAAGGGTCCTACAGCACTGGAACAGAACATGAAGAACCAGTCCTAACAAGCCACTGATGTAGCTCAAAGCCAGCTGTCTCTCAGACTGAACTGATAGCAGATTTTTTATTCCATGGGCATTCTTCACAGCTAATATATTTTCATGTAATGCCTCACATTATTAAATTGACCAGCAGGACAGAAGCCAATTACGTTAGCATGAAACAAATACCCATGGACAAATAACCACGTCTCGAGACCAGTGCTTCTTGGCACAGCTAGCTGGGCAGTGTTCAGAGAAGGGTAAGACTCTTTCTGTTCAAGACAGAGAGGACAACCAGCAGATCCCACACCAGTGTAACCTCTTCTGCTAACAGGGAGATACAGAGACACCAGGCTGGAAAACCAGAAGGCAGTTTGCAGTAGCTGAGGTGGTACCCACAGACCTACCAGCCTCTGCCCTCCCATACAGCCTGTGCTTGGTGCTGGAACACCCTGGGAATTGAAACTGCTTGTTACTGGGCCGCAGCACATACCAAAGAATCTCCTGTAGTTCTCGATGGTGACACAGCTGTCACCCAGGGATGGCCTAGCTGTGCTAGAAACACCACAGCACAGGGGCACACATGTACCTGTGTGTTAATCCTTGCCATGAATCATCACATTTGCTGGAGAAGACTTGTATTTATGGGGTAACAAGCCTGTCCTGGTCCATGAAAATTCATAACAGCAGGCAGAGAAGACTAGCAGAAAATGCTATTCCTGAGCAAACACAGAACACCTTGGGTCATCATGGCCGCAGTTAATTCATACATGTCTTTTGCTCTGGCCTCAAAACATCCACGCACATAAGTTGGGGGCAGTGGTTGGGGGAGGAAGCCCTAAGAAACAGAAGAGCTGCTAACACCTCCAGGTATCAGGAACCCGTATGACACACAAGCATCAGGCACTGGGTCTGGCAGTCACAGTAAAACTACTTTTGGTTCCATGCCGCTCCAGAGGCACTGACTATTTTAAGCTTTTCTGTTCCTCAGGCAATAGAGATGGCATTTTTCTGGAGGACGGGAAGCCATGCAGAGCTGTGGTACTGAATACAGAGGGTTTCTTTGAATTGTGTCTGCCCAGAGTGATTCCTGAGCCCTGTTCAACTTAGCTAAACTTGTTATCTGACTGCATCCAAAATACCTTAATTTCACCCTCAAAGAAGGATATTTTCTGACCACTGACAGTCTCTGCCTGATAAATGTCTTCTAGAAAAGGCAAAGTATAATAAATAATCTCATAAAAATAGGAGTTATGGACATTTACAAGCCTGTATCTTGAGGAAAATCAGCATGCTTGGTAACAGCATTACACTTCTACATCTCAGCAGATCTTGCCATCCACCACAGGCCATGTGTGTATTGCTGAGCCTAAGACTTGGCATGGCTCTCATTCCTCCCACCAACCACTAATGTCTTCCTTAATGCTAGGAGGTGTCTTACTCCCTTTACACACTTAAAGCTGTTTCCCTGTATTTTCCCCACAGGAAGGCCTCATTTCCTCTGTCTGTGGAGCTACTTTGCCCCCTGTATTTCATGGATGACAAAATCACATCACTAGATGTTCTCGTCAACAGCGCAGGTCACTGTTTTGTCTGGTTACATATTGCTACCACATTTAGATTTAGGTCCTATGATGAGCTTCACTGCTGGGAGACTTTCCTTCCCCTATTCCTTATGTCTTTATACCTTCTCTACTTCCACGGTTCTCTGGAAAAAGAGGGGGTTTTTGATTCCATCTTTGCTACTGCTTTTGATGTTTTTTAGACTAAGTTGAGCAGGTGTTCTCAAAGCAGTTTGGACTAATTCTTCTCCTCCTGGTATGAGAACACACACTCCTACTGACTGTGCTTTGAATTTAATCTTCACAGCACCAATATTTCCAGCAGTTTCCTTCACTGTAGCTCATTTGCATTATCTGAGGATAGAATCATAAAATCATCATGGCTGGAAAGGACCTCCAGGGTCATCAAGTCCAGCCCTTTCTCCTAGTGCCTAACCACTAGACCATATTCCCAAGCGCCGCATCCACCCGTTCCTTAAGCACCTCCAGGGTTGGTGACATCACCACCTCCCTGGGCAATCCATTCCAGCACCTAACCACCCTCTCAGTGAAGAATTTCTTTCTAACATCCAGTCTAAACCTCCCCTGACGCAACTTGAGGCCATTTCCTCTCGTCCTATCATCACCAATTTGAGAGAAGAGCCCAACACCAGCCTTGCTACAACCTCCTTTAAGGTAGTTGTAGAGGGCAATAAGGTCCCCTCTCAGTCTTCTCTTCTCCAGACTAAAACAACCCCAGCTCCCTCAGCCTCTCCTCATAGGGCACATTCTCCAGCCCCTTCACCAACTTGGTTGCCCTTCTTTGAACTCGTTCCCGCACCTCAATGTCCTTCCTGTACTGTGGTAACCAAAACTGGACACAGTACTCGAGGTGAGGTCTCACAAGTGCCAAGTATAGGGGCACAATCACCTTCCTACTCCTACTGGTCACGCCGTTTCTGATACAGGCCAGGATGCCATTGGCCTTCTTGGCCACCTGGGCACACTGCTGGCTCATGTTCAGCCAGCTGTCAATCAACAC
>VXBP01010411.1:2938-44844 GCA_013400115.1 Rhinopomastus cyanomelas
CCCCACTCCAGAGCAGGACCAAAACTAGAGCAGATCACTCAGACCTGCATCCATACAGAGCTGGAAAGTCTGTAGAGAAGGAGACTCCACAACCTGTGTGGGGAGCCTGTGCCAGGGCTCTGTCTCCCTCACAGTAAAGTTCTTCCTCGTGTTGAGGTAGAATGTAGCTTCTCTTTTTTTTTTCTGCCCTGTGGAGTTAAGGCTTTTCATTCTTTTTCCTTCTGTCTTCCTTTTGTTCTTGTTGTGTCCTCTTTGTTGTTTTTTTAATCAAACAGATTGTCCAAAAGCTGTTGGATGGGAGAAGAACCAAAAGGGAGGCATGGGCCCAAGGATGGTGAATCTCAGTGAATGCATGGACCCAAAAAGGCTTGTTGATGCTCTTTTACATTTCTATTGCTTTCTTGCCTTGGGCTTAAGCTATAGCAAGTTGCAGTGTCAAATACAGGGTCTCTGATGGGAACACACAGGCTATGTGGTGTTTGGACAGCCTTGTGGGAGGTAAGGACCTCAGCAGAGCAGAGTGCAGCAGGAATGGTTGCAAATCATTTACTGGATGCTGCAAAAGTTCCAGTTATGATGGGCAAGGAAACAAAACTGTCGGAACCTGAGAGCTGTGTTAACCTAACAAGAGTTGGAACAGCCTGTGTTCTGATGAGTACAAATATCTGACTCCGGGCTGAACATGGGTTTCCTATCTAATTTTCTTTCTAAAACTGCCCCCGAGAACTTCCCCACGTTCTTTAGGGGCAAGTGTAGTATTTCATGTTAGGGACACCTGTAACTGGATACAGGAAACCAGTTAATTTGGAAAAGGAACACAATTGACTCACCTGACTTTAAGCGGGGCAATCAGAGCTCTCCTAAGACTGTGGGTTGGTGGTGTTTGCCCAACACACTTGTTACAACAGTTTTTAGAAAAGCATTACATTTCTTCAGTTGAAATAAAAGTCACTGCTTAATTGGGCAAGTGCATTGCTGTTTATTTCACGGTGCAGGTTAGCAGAATCATCAGTGGATCTGAATTTGAAGTTGATGTGCTGGCGGTTGGTGCCTACTCTTGATCTGGAGAAAAGTGTGTCTGCCAAGTGTCTGCTCCTAGGAGCTGGTACACTGGGTTGTAGTGTTGCAAGGACCTTGATGGTAAGTCCTGGGTTAATCTTAAGCACAGTCTGCACTTTCTTTTCATTTCTATACACTTCTTTATCTTTCTTCTAGCAGCTGCGATAGCACGTAGGAGTTGCGTTCCTCTGTATTAAAACATACCTAATGCATACTAGTTGATATCACAGGGAGGAGGTAAGCTCTGTAGAAATTGGAAATTCTTCAAGTTCTGCTAATATTAGAACAGTAGATAGTTAGAGAACTTTAGCAGAATAGTAATTGATTTTGAATTTATATAAGACCAAATGGACCAAGAAGTTCTGGAATGAAGTAGTGAGCGTAGAATTGTTTAGGTTGGAAAAGACCACTAAGATTGTCTCGTCCAACCGGTAACCCAGCTCGATCATAAGACCAAATCTACACTTGAAACACTTGAAGTAACTGGGCTGATATTTACTTTTAGGGATGTTTGTCCCATCTCACAGAATTCATAGGTTTTGAGAGGTTAATGTTCAATGATGTATTAGTCAGACCAAACTTTGTGTTCTATTATTTCAGTGCAAATACAAGGTTGCTATCTTCAAAAAGCTTCTGTATCTTGATCTTTCTAGAAAAAGTGGACAAACTACTCTAGAGTTTCTGGTATTACTCCAAGTTATATGGCTGAGCCCACTGGACTCATCATTGCTTGAATTCCTTTCATGTTTAGGGTTGGGGAGTCAGGAAGATCACATTTGTGGACAATGCAAAGATCTCCTACTCCAACCCAGTGCGACAGCCACTGTATGAGTTTGAAGACTGCCTTAGTGGGGGGAAGCCGAAGGCACTTGCAGCAGCAGACAGGCTGCAGAAAATCTTCCCTGGAGTGGTAAGATCAGCACTTCAAATGTGTTCATACAATCCTTGGAAGAGAACCAGTGGTTTTAGATAGCTGATCCAAGTTCTAATAGTAGAGCATTAGCATAAGCAGGAACAATACTGCACAGGTGTTAAACTTTATTGAGACAATAAAGATTTGTCGTAGGGAGATATAATTGAGGGATCATTTGAATCATTTTATAGAATCATTGAACAGTTTTGGCTGGAAGAGACCTTCAGGGTAATGGACTCCAACCTTTTCCTAGCCCTGTCAGCACCGCTAAACCCTGTCCTCTAGCGCAACATCTACCCTTGTCTCAAAAACACCTCCAGAGATTGTGGCTCAACACCCTCCCTGGGCAGGCTGTTCCAGTGCCTGGCAAACCTTTTAGTAAAGAAATTCCTCCTGATGTCCAACCTGAATCTCCTGTAGTGTTGCTCAGGGCCATTTCCCCTTGTCCTGTTACTGGCCACCAGGGACAACAGACCAACCCCTGCCTCTCTACACCCTGTAGAGAGCAGTAAAGGTCTCCACTCAATCTCACCTTCTCCAGGCTAAGCAGCCCCAGCTCCCTCAGCTGTTCCTCGTACAATACATGTCCCAAATCCTTTGCTAGCTTGGTAGCCACTCTGTCCCCTCTCCAGCCCTCCAATATCCCTCTTGTAGTGAAGGGCCCAACACTGGGCACAGGACACAAGGTGTGGTGAAGTAAATTTTTTCCTGTGTAGTGTGGTTTGGTTTGTCCTAAGGAACTTTGTGTAATGGTTGCCTTCACTACTGCGTTCTCACACTCTCCTCTTAAACATGAGTTTTAGACATGTTAATTGTCAATTATGAGAGCAGAAGGTCCTGAAAATGTGTTGAGAGCTGCTGCTCTGTGTGGCTTTTTTTCTCTTCAGGGTAATTTCTGATGTTTAGATTGTTCACCCTTCTTGGCTCACCTGGGTTTGAATTGTGGGTGTGATTGCACCTTCCTCTCTGCTCTTCATATGCAACTAGCTCTTATATTTTGACTTGTGATTTGTTAGTTGCTTACTATCAGGGAGTTGGAAGAGATAAATGTTTCTGTGATAGGAACAAGCTCTTTCGGCATCTGCATAAGCCGGTCTCCAGGCATCCATGCACTGGGGTAACAAGCCTCAGAAGTTATTTTCTTCTGTATCAAAGTTCACATGTGGCTGCTCAAATTACGTGGAAATCATTCGAGACTATTGTTCTTCTCATAACAAATTTAAAACAAAGAGGAGAATGTATGATGCTTCCCATCTGTCCTACTGCAGTTGAATCAATATTCAGTATGAGAAATACAAACCTCACATTGTGTGTGAGGTGGCTGCAAAGATGACCAAGGACAGAGGCCTTACCCAAGTGCTGCAGCATGACCATCATCTGTAAGGTCTGTCTGCTTTCTTTTGTAATGCTGTTTGTCACTTTTGATGTGAGGAGCAGTTCAGCTATCTTCTTACAGCGATTTGCAGATCTAATGAGGCCCCTTGAGAGACTGGGATTGTTAGTTCATGCTCCAAGTCACCCGAAGATTCTTGGTCTGCTCTCATGACCCAGGCTGGTCACCAGCTGCTTTGTTCTGGGTCAGTACTGCAGCTGAGACTGCCATTCCCTCAGAAACTTTGTGTTCTAGTGCCCAGCACTGACACACAGAGAGATGTGAAGAGTAAAATTGCCACTTTGACAGTCATTGAACTTTTACCGTGCAGTTTGGGAATGAATTTCGTTGTGAATCAGTGCAGTCCAGGGTAATCTCTAACTTGCTATCTTCTCTCTATTTCCTTCTAGAGTTCAGAAGGCTTTCACATGAGCATCCCCATGCCAGGCCACCCGGTGAATTTTTCTGAAGTAACAATGGCACAGGCACGAAAGGATGTGGCTAAACTTGAAGAGCTCATTGATACCCACGACGTTGTTTTCCTGCTAATGGACACAAGAGAGAGTCGATGGCTTCCTGCTGTCATTGCAGCCAGCAAGAGGAAGGTGTTGTACCATACCTTGCTAATAGCCTTGTTACTGTAGTTCAGCTCCTGCACATCAACCACCTGTGGATAGCTGGAATAACTTTATGGGCAGTTGAAATCTTGGACTGATCTGTTGTGACAGTGGTAGAATTGCTCTATCTTGTTTTCTGTAGCCTCAAAGATTCTCTGTAAGACAAAGCGGTGGATGTTGTCTGTCTCGACGTCAGTAAGGCATTTGACACAGCCTCCCACAGCATCCTCGCAGCCAAACTGAGGCAGTGTGGCCTGGATTTTCAGGTAGTGAGGTGGATTGTAAACTGGCTACAGGGTAGAAGTCAGACAGTGGTGGTCAATGGGACAGAGTCTAGCTGGAGGCCTGTATCCAGTGGAGTGCCCCAGGGATCGGTGCTGGGACCGGTCCTGTTCAATCTAGTCATTGATGACTTGGATGAGGGATTGGCATGCACTGTCAGCAAGTTTGCTGACGACACAAAGCTGGGTGGTGTCGCNCCAGTTCTGGGCTCCTCAGTTCAAGAGGGAAGTGGAGCTGTTGGAGAGGGTCCAGCATAGGGCAACGAGGATGATAAAGGAGGTGGAGCACCTCCCTTATGAGGAGAGTCTGAGGGAGCTGTGTCTCTTTAGCTTGGAGAAGAGGATGCTGAGGGGTGACCTCATTAATGTCTATAAATACGTGAAGGGTGGGTGTCAGGAGGATGGAGGCAGGCTCCTCTCAGTGTCATCTAGTGATGGGACAAGGGGCAATGGTTGTAATCTGGAACACAGGAGGTTCCTCGCAAACCTGAGAAGGAACTTCTTCCCTGTGAGGGTGACAGAGCATTGGAACAGGCTTTCCAGGAAGGTTGTGGAGTCTCCTTCACTGGAGATGTTCAAGACCTGCCTGGATGTGTTCCTGTGTGACTTGGTCTAGGTGATCCTGCTGTGGTGGTGGGATTGGACTAGATGATCTTTCGAGGTCCCTTCCAATCTGTAATGATTCTACAAAAGAGAATGTTGAAAAGAGGAAACAACTTGTATCACAGACAGTCCTGGAGGTGATCTGGTCCAGCTCTGTGTTCAAAATAGTGCCAATATACAGCGTGTTGCTGAGGGTCTTGTCAGTATTTCTGAGCATCTCCAAGGGTACATACTTCAAAGTAATCATGAGATATATTTTCATAGAATGACTGAGACTGGAAAAGCCCTCTGAGCTCATCCAGCCCAGCCCAGGACCTCGCATCACCACAACTGCCAGACCAGGGCACAAAGGGCGACTGCCAGTCCGTCGCTCAACATCTCCAGGGTTGGGGACTCCACCACTGCCCTGGGCAGTCTGTTCCTAAGTCTGATCACCTTTGTAGAGTAGGGTTGATGGTTGGACTCAAAGATGNAGAGTAGGATTGATGGTTGGACTCAAAGATGCCAAAGGGCTTTTCCAGACAGAGTAATTCTATGACTCTATGAAGGACATGCACCACAGAGCAAAAACTTCCCTTTACCCCTATTACTGTCTCTGCCTCTATCAATACCTTTCAGTAGATGCTTCACTCCCAACGATTTCAAGAGCACTTAGCTCTGTTCAAGCAGGAGCTGTCTCTGAAGCAAAAGAATTTTCTTAGAAAATCTGTTCCACAAATGTCAAGCTAAAAAGTTTAGGTTAGGAGTGAGGAGGTAAAATGATGTGAAAAACAGAAGTGCAGTTTTTACACGAGCTTGGGCAGCTCCCAGCATTAACCTTCTCCAGTGCAAATAAGGTCCAAATGCTGACGTGCGAGTTTCCCACAGCTTCTGGTGGCCTTCAAAGCCATGAGTGTCATCAGAGCCTCTTGCTGAAGCGGTACATAAATACATAACTAGGATTAGAAAAACAAAGAAATGTTCCACAGGACCTAAATTAAAGCCAGATGTGGAAAAAGCAGATGCCTGAAATTTACTGTCATTTCCAGATGGAACTGAAACACTTGCTAGTTTTATGCTTTACTGAGTCAACTGGGCTGAGGAAGTCGTGTAGAAACTTCAGCACTTCCATGTGAAAGGAATAAGCGCTCCGTTGGCTAAAACCTCTGCAATTGGTATCACATGTGAAAAAATTTGAATTAACTCAGTGCTTTGATTCCTACTCAGGTTGCACAGTGAATTATGATGACATTCTTATCAGTCACTTAGAAAAGACCAAGCATATCCAACTGCTATTGACATTTAGGTCACAGCACAGGATCACAGAATGACTGAGGCTGGAAAAGACCTCTAAGATCATTCAGCCCAGCCCATCAACTAACATCACCACATCAGCCAGACCAGGGCACTCAGGGCCACAGCCAGGCAGTCCTTCAACACCTCCCCAGACAGGGACTCCACCACTGCCCTGAGCATTCCATTCCAGGGTCTGATCACCCTTTCCATGAGGAAGGGCTTCCTAACGTCTAACCTAACCCTCTCCTGGCAGCTTCAGGCCCTGCCCTCTCATCCTGGCACTAGTTGCCTGGGAGAAGAGCCCAACCCTTCAGGGAGTTGTAGAGAGGTAGAAGGTGCCCCCCGGAGTCTCCTGTTCTCCAGGCTAAACACCCCCAGCTCCCTCAGCCTCTCCTCATCAGACTTTCCCTCCAATCCTGTCGCCAACCTTGTTGCTCCTCTGGACCCGCTGCAGCCCCTCAATCTCTTTCTTGAAGTGAGGGGCCCAGAACTGCACACATTACTTTTCCTCTGGAAGAATGTTCTAAATCACGCGGGATTCTGGAAGCAGCATCTTTCTTCAAATTAATGGTGTTGGAAATAGTGTTGAATACCAAAAAAATGTGAAAACACTTATCCTGACCACTTCCTTTCCTTGCTGTCGCGGTGTAGACTTCAGTACAACAGTCGCAAGAGCTCTTCGTACTTTTTAGTTCATCTAAGAATGGTGCAGCTTCACGTTTGCTCAATGAAAACAGCACCGATTCAGAAAAGGCAGGTTTCAGTTTTGAGCACATCAGCTTAACCCCAGTGGCCATCCTGTGTGTTCTGTGGCAGAAACGTGAAGATGACCACAGCGATTCAGGAGGTTGTAAACACAAGTGAAAAAAACACATAACACAGCTGAGTCAGTGTTGGGATGGGATCCTTGATTTTTGATCTCCCTGCTGTGACTTTTCTGGACTCTTAATAACTGTAATTTCCTAATAGTTTTTAGTTGTTTGTGGCTTCTTTTCTTGACATTTATTTTTTCAATAAGTGGGGGACAGTAGAAAGGAGAGAGATTTGTGGTATTTGCCAGCTAGTTTGATTTTGTAGATTCCTGGTATGTTTCTCATTGATCATAGAATCAAATAGAATGAATTGGATTGCATTGGATTGGAAGGGACCTCCAAGGGTCATCTAGTCCAACCCCCCTACAACAAGCAGGGCCATCATTCACCAGACCAGGTTGCCCAGAGCCCCATCCAGCCTGATCTTGAATGGCTCCAGGGATGGGGTGTCCACCACCTCTCTAGGCAGCCTGTTCCAGGGATCCCACATCCTCAGGTTCGACAACGTTTTCCTGATTTCTAAGCTAAATCTACATTTTTCCAGTTTCAAACCATGACCCCTCGTCCTGTCATCCCCTGACATTGGGAACAGTCTTCCCCAGCCTTCTGACAGCCCCTTTCAGGGATGGGAAGGTCACTGTAAGGTCCCCCTGGAGCCTCTTAAAGCGGAACAACTCCAGCTGCCTCAACCTATCTCCATAGCAGAGGGGCTCCAGCCTTCTGAGCATTTTCCTGGCCTGCTCTGGACCCCCTCCAACAGCTCCTCATCCTTCTGGTGCTGGGGGCTCTAGAGCTGGATGCAGGACTCCAGGTAAGGTCTCGGCAGGGCAAAGCAGAGGGGCAGAATGCCTTCTCAGTGTGCTGGCCACACTGCTTTTGATGCAACCAAGGATGCAGCTGGCCGCCTGGGCAGCAGTTGCCCAATGCTGGCTCATGGCCTTGTCGTCCACTAGTACCCCTAGATGTTTTGAAGTTTTTGTTCATCTCAACTAAATTTCCTCTGCACCTGCTTTGCAAAAGTATTTTTCCAAATAAATACTTCCCTCATCTTTTTTGAAGCCCAAGCCTTAAATGATTTTATTTCATTCTTTCCTTGTATTAAGTACATTCCTGATGTACGAGCAAAAGGTTTGTGAGTCTGTGTAGCTCAAATGAACTTCCATTTGCCAGCAATCTACACTGCCTGAGGAAGGATCAGAGTCCCTTCAGTGTGGCCTTCATGGAAGTCAAACTTCAGGTGTAACTGAGTCTGTGTATCTTGATAACCTAAATTAGTTCCTACTTAATCCTGCTGCCTTCTGCAGTTTGCACCTGCAGCATCTCAGCAGTCTTTGAGCTCTTTAAAAGCAGCACAGACATGACATAAAAGGGTATGTTTGGAAAGCTGAGGACAGGAAAGGTACTTTTACTGGCACTTTGATGTAAGGAGATGCCAACGGGATGGCGTTCAATAAGTCCAAGTGCCGGGTGCTGCACTTTGGCCACAACAATCCCATGCAGAGCTACAGGCTGGGGTCGGAGTGGCTGGAGAGCAGCCAAACAGAAAGGGACCTGGGGGTGCTGATCGATACCCACCTGAACATGAGCCAGCAGTGTGGCCAAGAGGGCCAATGGCATCCTGGCCTGCATCAGGAATGGTGTGGCCAGCAGGAGCAGGGAGGTCATTCTGCCCCTGTACTCTGCACTGGTTAGGCCGCACCTTGAGTACTGTGTCCAGTTCTGGGCCCCTCAGTTTAGGAAGGACATTGAGGTGCTTGAGCGTGTCCAGAGAAGGGCAACGAGGCTGCTGAGAGGCCTTGAGCACAAGCCCTATGAGGAGAGGCTGAGGGAGCTGGGATTGTTTAGCCTTGAGAAGAGGAGGCTCAGGGGAGACCTTATTGCTGTCTACAACTACCTGAGGGGTGGTTGTGGCCAGGAGGAGGTTGCTCTCTTCTCTCAGGCAGCCAGCACCAGAACAAGAGGACACAGCCTCAAGCTGCGCCAGGGGAAATTTAGGCTTGAGGTGAGGAGAAAGTTCTTCACCGAGAGAGTCATTGGCCACTGGAATGGCCTGCCCAGGGAGGTGGTGGAGTCGCCAACTCTGGAGCTGTTCAAGGCAGGATTGGACGTGGCACTTGGTGCCATGGTCTAGCCTTGAGCTCTGTGGTGACAGGTTGGACTTGATGATCTATGAGGTCTCTTCCGCCTTGGTAATACTGTGATACCGTGATACTGTGAAATCTCTGGGCCTGAAAAACCTAGCACAGAAACCTCGAGGTGTCCAAACTGAAAGGCCCAGCACCTAGTGTGCTTCTTGATAAACATTTCATGCGAGCTCTCCTTCAAACACCCGTCTGTATGACAACTGCAAAGCTGAAGTGCTGCTTCTCTTTGGATCCCAACGTCTCAAAACAGGCAGGTGGAGAATGGAGAGAGAGCAAAGCGAGTGGTAAGTGATAATCTGTACCGAGCTCTGTGTGAGGGAGGGACCTGTGCAGAAGTAAGAGTTGTTTTCCCTGTGTTAACTATTCAGTTGCCTTGATGATCCCTTGATGCTCCTGCAGACTTTCCTCCCAGAACCAGTACCTTAGGCAAACACAAAATTCAAATGCTGAGTCCTTGTGCCAGATGTCAAATCCCTGTTCCTGCTGAGCACTGAAACTTTTAAAACTGTCTTAATGCTTAACAGATGTTATTAAAGATTGGTCAGTTAAATTCACCTAGTTGCTGGGGAGTCAACTGAAGAGAGAGAACTAGGTCTTGCAGTGGGTAGCATGTAGCAATACTCTTGATTTCTGATAGTAACTGCTGTGCCGTGTGATTCACATTCTGAACAAGCAATATTGGATATTGTCTTCAGGCTTTTCAGGTAGATGTAGTGAAAAGAAGGGTGATGGGACTCCCAAGCTTACTCATCAAGGTGGCTAATTCTTGACATCTTCCCTTGAAGTTATTCTTTTAAATAATTCCTGACTACAAGAGGAAAAATGACAAACTGTTGCACCAAGATTTCTGTCTAAAATACCTGCGTGTGAAGCAGTAGGATACCTGCTATTTGCTGTGTCAAAGTCACTGCCTGTGGGCTGAGCCAGATCTGCCAGTGGAAGCAGTGCTCTTATGAGGCTTTGGCTGTGATGTGTACAGCTTCAGCTTGTTCTGAGCACTTGTCTCAGACCGAAGAGGAACATGATGACAGGGTAATGGTGCACTGCAGCAGCTTCTGCTTGCCATGTGACTAACCAGATGCATGTGAAGACCATGAGTAATCACTAATTGCTTTCCTCGTGAAGCAGAAAGTTTGTTGGAGAACAGATGTGCTTTGTCACACAGGAGGGTTTAATGAGTTTTATTGCAGACCACAGCGAACCAAATGACTTGGAAACCCGTTATTGATAGCTGCTGTTGCACTTAAATGGCACTTGGGATATCTTAGTGCTTGGAGATTATGAATACACAGGTGGCAAACTTGAAAATATGTTCTGAACTGGAACCAAAATCAGTTTGTCACGTAGCAGAATTAACTGTCTTGTGAATGTTGGGCCAAACTGGGACATGTGGTTGTTCATTCATACCAGCATAGCAGCTTTGGCAACGCCAGTGAGACATTGGATGTTTGTTAGTTGGTGTGAACTCAGCTTCAGATGTAAGTTAGCACAACACATGGATGGAGTTCCCATTCCTCTTTGTTTTTGTGAGCAGGTGTTGCACAGGTTTGTGAATAACTACAGCAAGGTCTTCCTTTGTCTCAAATTTCCTTGAAAGACATAGAGAACGGTAGAGGTTTGTGGATTTCCAAACCAGTCTTTTGGTTTGGTTTTGGTTTTACTGAAGGCTTGACAGTTCTGCACCTATCAGGCAGATAAACTGTATGGCCAGGGTGACAGATAGGCAGCTAATGTGTCATCCATGTACAGCCTATGTTTGGGTTTTTTGAAATTTGTAGTGAATAAAACTTGAGGCCTTTTTCCTCTGCCCTTGTGGCTCACTTACAATCTGTTGTTCTCTCCTTATTGTTCACAGTTGGTCATCAATGCTGCACTGGGGTTTGACACATTTGTTGTTATGAGACATGGACTGAAGAAACCAAAACAGCAAGAATCTGGTTATTCATGTTCCAGCAATCCCTCCAGCTCGTCTGATCTTTTGGGAACGTCCCTCTTCTCAAACATTCCTGGCTATAAACTAGGCTGCTACTTCTGCAACGATGTTGTGGCACCGGGGGATGTGAGTAGAACCATATGCAAATGGCCATTAAAGATCTTTGCTGTCTCACAAAGGGATTTAGTTTATGTTGAAGTGCACAGGATTAAGAAAGAACTCCTCTTTTATTTTGAAGTTCAAAGAATTAATTGCACAGAACCCAAGACAGTTACAGTAGCGCAACTGCTGGTTACTCTTGAGTTCCTTCCTTCTTTCCTTTTGAATTGTCTGTCTTTGTAGTCCACCAGGGATCGGACGCTGGATCAGCAGTGCACAGTCAGTCGACCCGGATTAGCCATGGTAGCTGGAGCACTTGCAGTGGAGTTAATGGTTTCTGTGTTACAGCATCCAGAAGGGTGAGCCAGTTCTGGACGGGGGTTCAAAAGGTGTTCTCTGAGAAATGTGGTCTGCTCAGTGTAATCTGTTGAGGAAGAATGCATTGAGTAGGGCAGTTCTGTGAGGTATAATGTACAGCTTGTCTCTACTGTAACAGTGCGATCTTACAACGCTGGAGAGAGAACTGATTCATCGGAGCTTTTTATCTTGGAAAGTGGCCATTTTCTCTTTCCAAGTTTGTAACTTGAAAAGTACTGAGTATTTCAAAAGAAGAAAACATTTATCTTCCAACCCGTAATGATTCTATCTATGATCTTAGTAGATCCTGGGGTTCCTTTGCTCAGGAGGGTGTTTGGTTGTCATGAGGAGCTATCACAGCGTGTACGTCGCACACTGTCTGTGGGCGTCAAGATAAGCCGAGGGTTTCAAAGTCTTGTTTCAGATTAAGTGGACTTGATACAGAAATTTCTCTGGAATTCTGCATCCTGGAATTCCAGCTTGTTTTCTCTCTTTAAAATCTGTGAAAGAAAAAGTTTGTTAGGAATGGGATGTGAGTATGTCACACATCTCCAAATCTGATTCTGAAAGGAGGTTTTAATGTTCCTGTGCTGAATCATATGAAACAGACTTTCCAGATAGGTTCTTTTCCAGATTCCAAACTGTCTTGAGGCTGACTGGAAATGTTGACTGTATGCCTTGTTCTGATTTTCCTTCTTGGATTTCTGGCAGTGGTTATGCTGTAGCCAGCAGTAGTGATGACAGAATGAATGAACCGCCTACTTCTCTTGGACTCGTTCCTCATCAGGTAAATAATTAGTGAGTAAACACTTTTGTTTAAAAGCTGGGAACTGACACAAAACAAACATCGCAGACTTTGTCTCCTTAACAAAAACATACTCTGTGCTGATTCCATTTCCCAAGGAATAACTCTCCTTGTTTGTTTGACAAAAACAGTCCATCAGACAGGCCAAAGCAGTTGTGTTCCTGGCATTGTGTCTGCCCCGCTTGTGCCCATGGGATTCCTGCTACTTAATTCAACATTTTACAAAACTAGATAAGGGTTTTTTTGTATCAGAATGTTGGTCTGGTGTTTCTGCAAAAAGTACTTTGGTGCTGCTACTGTTGAAGTTGTGATGTGCTTCCAAGAATTATGCCGTTTCAGCTCATTAAATGTGTGCAGTGCACACTGGAAGTGTTTTCCCTGTAAGATTTGCTATTTGTGTTGCACAGGTACCTAAGTTCTGCTCTCAGTGATGATTCTTTGTTGTAGCAGACCTGTAAAAGCACAGAGTAAAAACGGTGATCAGTGCAGCAAAGGGTTCGTTGTGCAAATGATCAGACCCTTGTTGTTCTCAGTCACCTGTCTCTGTTACCAGGAACACTGGTCTGGGAATCTAGAATCATGAAACCATTAAGAATAGTAGTGATAGGATGGGGGGCAATGGTTATAAGCCGGAACATAGAAGGTTCCACATCAACCTGAGAAGGAACTTCTTCACAGTGAGGGTGATGGAGCACTGGAAGGGGCCTGCCCAGGCTGGTTGTGGAGTCTCTATCACTGGAGATGTTTAAGACCCACCTGGATGTGTTCCTGTGTGACTTGGTCTAGGTGATCCTGCTGTGTCGGGGGATTGGACTAGATGATCTTTCGAGGTCCCTTCCATTTCGTAGTGATTCTATGATTCTATGAAGAATAGACCTCCAAGATCATCCAGTCCAACCATCAACCCAACCCCACCCTGCCCACCAAACCATGTTTCCTGGTGCCACATCTACACGATGATTCCATCCCCTCCCTGGGCAGCCTGTTCCATCACTAAACTCATCTGAAGTGTCCGTATGGGCACGACCTGCCCTGTCACTGGCAAACTATGTCAAAAGAAGCCAAAACCTGACAGTTACAAATGCTTGTGGTGTTGCCTTGACTGGCACGAGGTGATTCAATTGCTTTTTGAAACACCAGTTCTCAACATCCCCCGTTGCCACTACCTGCCTTTTTGGCTCCAAAGTGTCCTCCCAGCTCCCTTCTCACTCCCATTCTATTTGTTTCCCACTCTTTCACTTCCTTCACAGAACTTTCCTGTAGCTCCCCGACACCTTCCTTAGCAACCCTTTCCTCTCCCCAGCAGGTGAAAGACACAGAACTACTGATCTAAACTTGCAGATCAGTAGTATCACATTAAGGACATTGTTTAAAAATGCCCCAGCATTTAGCTTCTCCGACTATGTGTTACAGGCATGGAGCAAATCTGAGTTTAACTGGTCATACTGTGACTTTTTAGCTTTGATCAAACTTTGCAATGGGAAAAGTCCAGCTCCAGGTGGTGCTGTGCCTCTGTGGGTCGGTAGCGTTCCGTTGATGCAGTTATTCCCACAAGCAAACACACATGTCCTGTGTAAACTTACTGCAGCTGTTACTGGGTCACTATTACCCTAGTTGTGGCTGTTCTTTATCTTTTTTGAATGGATATGCATTTTTTGTTTGAATATGTCCTGTTCCTGTGGAATTTCAGATACTACTGTAACTTTTTTCGTCTTCCAGATCCGTGGGTTTTTGTCAAGATTTGATAACGTTCTTCCTGTCAGCCTGGCGTTTGATAAGTGCACGGCCTGCTCAGCCAAAGTAAGACTGGGTTTTGTAGTGTTTATAATTACTTCATTGAGAGTGTACAGAATGGTCTTGCTCTTGGTCAGTCTTGGGGTGCCAAGCACAGCTTTGTGTGTGACATCTACTTCCTGAGGGCTTGCATTCTGTGTTCTCACTTTGGCTAAAGTCCATTTGCTTTCCTACCCTTCCTTTTCAACTGTCTTCCAAATTCTGTGGCATCACCTATTAGCATCAGCGTTGTACTCAGCTAAAGAAACCAAGCAGAGATATGGGCCAGGATGCTTGTAAACGCTGCCATTATCTTTTAGCTTTGTAGAATCATAGAATCATTAGGGATTGGAAGGGACCTCGAAAGATCATCTAGTCCAATCCCCCTGACACAGCAGGACCACCTAAACCAAGTCACCCAGGAACACATCCAGGCGGGTGTTAATGTCTCCAGTGAAGGAGACTCCACAACCCCCCGGGCAGTCTGTTCCAGTGCTCTGTCACCCTCACTGTGAAGAAGTTCTTTCTCAGGTTGATGTGGAACCTTCTATGTTCCAGCTTACAAGCATTGCCCCTCATCCTATTTGTTTAGGAGATAATTTCTGATATGAATAAACACATCTTTTTAACTTAGTACCATTACCATTTCTTAGGACCTTAGTGTCATTAGCAGTAGGTGAAGTTGCCCACGTTTCCATTTCATGATACCAAACACACACACAAGAACACACTATATATATACAGGAATACATTACATATACCAGACACTGTTTCAATGACATTTCCTTATTGTAGAGACTCTTTCATTTTGCTGCTGGTGCTTACAGTGGCGAGTCACCTAAAAGATGTACAGCTGCTGCTTGAATCTGAGCTGTGTCTTGCCAGAACACTAGGGCAGCCCGCTAATGCATCTGTGTGAGGCCTCAGGGTAGTTTTCCTGTTCTGTGGCCTTGAAAAACCTTTTCTTGGGCAAGATTTCTATGGTCATGTAGTGCAATTTCTGGAAGCTTTGCCTGGACTCTCAATATGAAGTTTCACTTTTATGAACCTTGAGACTGACTGTAGGAAGTTCTTACTGTTCTTGTCACTGCACTTGTCCTTGCAAAGAGCTATCAAATCCTCTCAAGGCATCATGGTCTTTTGAGGGCCTGCACAATTTCTTCTTGGCAGTATTCCTGTTATTTCTCTGTGCTGTTTGGGTACGTTTGGCAAGTTCCTAAGGACAGTTGAAGTCTTTTCGTACAAGAGTTTTGGCTGGAAGAGACCTTCAAGATCATAAAATCCACGCTTTTCTTAGCCCTATCAGCACCACTAAACCCTGTCCTCTAACGCAACATCTGCTCTTCTCTTAAACACCTTCAGGGATGGGAACTCAACCACCTCCCTGGGCAGGCTGTTCCAGCGCCTGATAGCCCTTTCAGGAAAGAAATTCCTCCTGAATTTTTCTCCTCAAAAGTTGAAGCACTAAACTTAAAACTGCTGTTATTTTTAGAACCCTTTCACTTCCATCTTGAATAGCTGCAGAAGCAACTTTAGCTGATACTTCATGAAACAATAGAATCGTCATGGCTGGAAAGGACCTCCAGGATCACCAAGTCCAGCCCTCTTCCCAACAGCTCCCTAACCTCTAGACTGTGGCCTCAGGCACTCTAGCTACTCAGTTTTTAAACACCTCCAGGGATGGTGACTCTACCTGTTCCAGTGCCCAGCCACTCTCTCAGGAAAGAACTTCTTTCCAAGATCCAATCTAAACCTCCCCTGACGCAACGTGAGGCCATTTGCCCTTGTCCTGTTGTTAGTAATTTGAGAGAAGAGACCAGCACCAGCCTCGCTACAACCTCCTTTTAGGAGAGCAATAAGGTCTCCTCTCAGCCTCCTCTTCTCTAGACGGAATAACCCCAGTTCCCTCAGCCACTCTTCAGAGGGCATCTCCATGATGATGGAGCCTGAGAAATTAAGATTTTTCTCTTTTTTCTTCTGGTTTGTTTTTTTTTTTGTCCCCTCCTTTTTATCTCCAACCCAGGACAATCTGATATCTGAAAACATTAAAAACATGCATCGCTGTAGACAGATTAACGGCAGGTATCAGGTTTTGCTAGCAAATAATTTCCTCTTGGAGCGCATTTGAAGAGAGCTCTGTTTTACATAAACACACTTGGTGATTTAATAAAAACCGACTTGGATTATAGCAGCTGTGCTATTCCCAGAGAGATCACTTTTCATGTGGTTTGGGTGTTCGGTTACTTCTGCGCTGAAAAGGTTGCTTCACTGGCGCACGGGTTTCCTTACAGGAGAAACACAGTGTTTCTTTAGTTTGTGAGCTTTGTGTTTATTAGCAGAAGAGTGTGTCGCTCTGCCTTATCTGGAAATCTGATGCTAATGCTTTGAAATGACAAATCCAATTGCAGTTTCATTGTAGTCTGTGGGGTTGGTGGGTTGGGTTTGGAGTAGTTTTTTTAATGAAGCGATTCAGCATGACTTCATCCGACCTGTGTCAGATGCACTGTAGACTCAAACGTCTAACACAGGAGACAAGCAGCTTGTCTGAGCTAATGGAATTTGCTGGTGCTGTAGTAATTTTCTTCTTTCTTGTGTCAGCATTCCTTTTCCTGAGGTCTTGTCACTGAAAGTCCTAAAACATGAACCTAATGAATTGGGAATTTTTAAAAACCTCAAGACAACCTTAAGCCATCCAGTGCAGCTGGATGACTTAGGAGAAGATGCTAATGATCTGCATGTTTTAAGAAATGGGATTCCGTTTCATTTTGTGTCACAGTCATGACTCTATTTCTGGTTTTGAATCCAGAGAGACCAGACGTCCTTACCCAGAATTGTCCTAAACAGGGTGCTTGCCAGAAAAGCTTCCTGCAGGCAGTTGTTCAGGAATCCTGGGCTGGTCACAGCAGGAGACCAATCTGTTTGTGTTCTGGGCCAAATTTTCCTTGTGTGATTTCCCCTCTGTCTTATTCAGCACAAGCATATACTGGGATGGCAAGTGTCCCCCTGGGAGCTGCCAGCTGAGGAGCAGGTCTGAGCAGCATCACAAGCTCCACCAATGCCCTTCCTCTTCCACACTGAACTTGTTCTGGTACTGAGAAGTGGGAACCCAGAGTTCTTCAGTGTTGTTATTTGTGTGCAACAACTGCTTTACTTACACAATGGGGATGGTAGGGGTAATGTTATTACTTACACTGCACATTAAGACATCAGCTTGCTCTGCTGGGAGGAGAATAAGGGGGTTTCTCACAATGTTACAGCTAGAAGCATTTCAGTCCTGTAGACAAGGAGAGCAGTCCTGATTCTGGGCCACCTGATTCTTGCAGGCAACTGGCTAAAAGGCCTTGAAACTTGAAAGTTGAAATTCAGGTCTACCTTAATGCAGATCTGCCAATGTTTGTATTTTAATGAAGTTTTGCAGTCACCATTCCTTCGTCCTCCTTGTGCATCATGGCATGAACCAGGAGACCTCACAGATTCAGTCTGGTGTTGGAAGAGATCATTGCTACTAACGAACATAGGTAGAGAGATGCCCCCTCTGTTTTCACATACAGCTCACAGACCTTATCTCCTGAAGAGATGAGGTTTGTCATCCCTATACTAGAAAGTTGGCTTTCTATTCCATAAGGAATAAAAGGTTTTGTCCTTAAAGTTCTCTCTTCCTTCCTCTGCTAAAATTCTTCAGACAGGTAATTATCTCCAGTATCAACTGGAACAATTTCCATGTAACTTTCTTCCTTCTATTTTTCCTGTTTTTTCTAAACTCTCTTTACTCTGCTGAATAATGGAGGTGCTTAACTCAGGGTTTTTTAACCTCTAAGTAGTTGTGCTGCCTTACTTTCACATGTTTTTAAATCTCGTCGTCCTTCATGAAGGGAGAGACAGGGCTGGTGTTTTAGGCACTATGCTACAGTTTATGCTTTCAGTCACAGTATTTCCATACCCTTGCAGATTTTTTTCCCTTTCTTAACATCCCAGGAATACATTGAACACTTTTGCTGTGACATTCACTAAGTGCCTGCATGGCGTAAGTTAGTTATGAGTGTTTCAGTTTAGAAATCTATCATCATGTAGACATAACAATGCTTTCATTGTTCTCATCTGCCAACTGCTGTGCCTGCAGTTTTACTGTAAGTGGTTCCCATCAGTTACAACAGCAACCTTTGCTATTCAGTAACTCACTGGGTTGTTTTTTTTTCCAGTAGGTGAGACAGTTTTGGTTTTGGTTGCAGCAGAACCCTAGCAGCACTGAGGAAAGACTAGTCACTTTCTTCCAGCGACAGCTGCAGTTTTTCAGCAAAGCTCTGTTTCAGTCTTCTTATTGTACACAGTTCTCAGTTCAAGTGTTGTGTTGATGTTACATCAGGATGTGTAACTCATGCATGGGAGAAAAAGAAGCCTTCATCTTTCCTTGTGCTAAGAAAAGCCAACTCTTAGCCTGCAGAAATGCTGAAGGAAACAGGGAGAAGTGTTTGTCCTTCAGGAATGACTGCTGTAAAAATCTAAAAGAATGTTTAAAGAGTTATTTCTGTGCTGGGCTGTGACATGAAGTCTGTGTGACCAAGTCCATTTAGCTCTCCCTGTTTCTGGAATTTACCCAGGTTAATATTCAACACTTCTGTGTACAGTGCAGCCTCTGTACCAATATTGGAGAGATATCATTCACTCCTAAAGAGTGTGTCTGTAATACAGCTCAGCATCTTTTCAGCATACTGAGCTGCTGAGATTGCTTAGGTGTCTCTTGAGGAGAACTTGTCCTATTCAACAGCAAACTGGTAAGGCACTATCCCTTTGTAGTTTGTGCTGTTGATGCATTTATCTCTATTAAGATTTGGCATGACCTATAAAGAGATAAGGGTAACTCTGTGTCTTGTGAGACTGAACCACCCACCCAAATAATTTTAACATGGATGAAGAATTTGGGATGAGGGCTGTGAGAGGAAGATGCTTGAGCAAAATCTCTGACATCAGGTTAGGTCAGCGTTAGCCTTTCAGAAGCCAGTCAGTGGCTGCATGTGCAGTGTCCAGGCATTTGTTTGGACTGCGGGTGTTTGCAAATGTATGGAAGTGGTGAAAATTAGAGGCTTGGGCTGTTTTGCAGAGCAAACCCCCTTTTGATCAATCACTCAGCCCCTCTGTCCTACTATATCCAGCCAATCCATTTGTCTTCATTATAGAACCATAGACTGGTCTGGGTTGGAAGGGGCCTCCAAAGATCATCCAGTCCAAACCCCCTGCAGGGAGCAGGGACATCCTCAGCTAGAGCAGGTTGCCCAGAGCCTTGTCCAGCCTCCCCTTGAAGATCTCCAGGGATGGGGCCTCAACTCCCTCCTTAGGCAACCTGTTCCAGTGTTCAACCCCCCTCCTGCTAAAGAGCTTCCTCCTAACAGCCCACTTCAGTCGGCCCTTCTCTAATGGGAAACCATTGCCCCTCGTCCTGTCACTCCAGGCCTTCGTAAACAGCCTTCCTGTAGCCCTCTCCAAGGGCTTGAAGGTCACTTTCAGGTCCCTCCCCTTGGAGCCTTCTCTCCTCTGGGTTGAACAACCCCAGGTCCCTCAGCCTGTCCTCATAGCAGAGGGGTTCCAGCCCCCTGATCATTTTGGTGGCCTCCTCTGGACCTGCTTCATCAAGTCCCCATCCTTCCTGTCCTGAGGGCTCCAGAGCTGGACACAGAACTCCAGGTGAGGTCCCACCAGGACAGAGCAGAGGAACAGAATCATCTCTCTCAATCTGCTGGCCACACTTCTTGTGATGCAGCCCAAGATGGGATTCACCTCCTGTGCTGCAACTGCACACTGACTGTCTATTCTGTCCAGCTTCTCATCCACCAGCACTCCAAGTCTTTTTTCCTCAGGGCTGCTCCCTATCCCTTCCTCCCCTAGTCTGGACAGTGAGGATTGTTCCAGCCTAGCGTCAGGACCCTGAACCTGGCCTTGTTGAACCTCATGAGGTTCCCCTGGGTCCAGCTCTCCAGCTTTACCAGGTCTCTCTGGATGACCTCTCATCCCTCTGGCTTATTGACAGCATCACTCAGCTTGGTGTCATCTGCCAACCTGCTGAGGCTGCACTTGATCATTTTGGGCTACTTCCTGGACAGCAGGTGCAACCGTGAGATATCTTTAATGGTTTAAACATACCTTGGCATAAAAAAATGCTTTTAAAGAAGAAGCAAATTAACATTCCTCTTCAAATTGTTATGGTTTAGGGTCTTGTCCACATGGCAAAAGGCAGCAGACAGCTAGAATGCTGCAAAGTGGATTGAACAGTGAAGTGAGAGTGACAGTTTCTAACACACCCCCACCCCTAATTTTTATACAAATAGGACATGATTTTTTAATAATCTCATATTTTCATTATGGTAAACATCTAGTCTGTGCTATTGAAATGACTTAATACTTGTATTTGAATTATATTTTCAGTCTCATGAGACTAAACGCACGAGTCCTACATGTTTTCACAGATTTCCTTTAACACTTTCCTGGTTTTACCTGTCGTAAGGGGTTTTTTTGTGTTTGTCTGCATTGTTGCCATTGCAGCCTTTGACAGGAGTCTGTCTGCATCTCTGCGTGTTTCCTAGTGTTAAATCATCAGGTGGGCAGCTGTTCTGTTGTTTGCACATCCCCGTGTAGGTGTTTTTGGACAGTTAAATTGACTAAAGTTTGAATTCACATGTTTATAGGGTTATCTATACCTGTGTCTGCTTTCTTTGACATTTGGAAAAAACATTACATTTCTAAAGATGATAAGTGACTGAGTTTTGGTGAAAATGCTGCTGTTTCTCCAGTGCTGCTTTGTGCAGGTATTGTAGCACATCCAGCTAGTAACACCTTCTGCTCTGAAATTGTCTGCAACATACAGGCTTTTAACAGGACATCTGGATTTAGCAGCTCCTGGGCAGCTCCAGTTGCTGCTTAAGGCGGTGAAAACCAGGTTATACAGCTGCAAGTTGTCAATCAGCTGAGATGTGACTGGGGAGAAAGATGGTTTTCTGCAGTGACTGATGCCAGCAGGAGCAGGAGCCAAAGCTTGTAACTGCTGATGAGCTAATCAGTGTACATTTTGGACAGGAAGCAGAACAGGGATAAATAAAGTTGTGAACAGCCATTCAGCGTTAAATCTGGAGTGAGCAAGAGATGGCTGCTGGATGACTGAAGGATGTACCCCTGTATTAAGAGGTCAGGACAGATGGTCTGATGATACCCTCTCCTTGAAACTCCTTTGTTCCTTTATTCTCAGTCTCTGTAATGGGGATGTTTATCTCCCTCTGCTCCCTCTCTCTCTCTGACCCTTTCCTTCTTTTCCCTTCTGTTTACTAATGCTTTCAGGCAGGGAGTGCCTTACACTTGTACGCTGTCCTGTAGAGAGTGTATTGACAGTGCATTGACTGTAGTCAGAAGTTGTCATGAAAGTCAGAAATATTTTGGGAAGGAAAGAGTAGCTTAAATAAAAATCCTTGAACTTTTGTTTGAATGATGAGTCATGTCAAGGAAAGAAAGTTACTCGTATGTACAGCACATCAAGGTCATTTCAGACTGGCTCGGAAGAGTTCCTGAGAGCTTAAAGTTAACAAGGCCATGCTTTGACTGACATCTCTTAAATTTCGAAGAACCTTTTCTTCCTTGCTAACATGCAAAAGAAGGAAATGAAAAGTTGAGCCCTTTCGGGGTTTACTTTTCAATAAATTCACAACCTTTTTTCTGTCCCTTGCAATTCAGAATCAGTGTAGGTATCAGCAGCAGATGGAGTTAAAAACTGGCTGGATGACCAGGCACAGAGAGTGGTGGTGAATTGTGCTGCATCCATTTGGTGTCCCGAGACCAGTGGTGTCCCCCAGGGGTCAGTTCTGGGCCCAGTCCTATTCCACATCTTTACTGACAAACTGGATGATGGGATCGAGTCCACCCTTAGTAAATTCACAAATGACAGGAAGTTGTGGGAGGAAGGTTGATCTGCTGGAGGGTAGGAAGATGCTGCAGAGAGATCTGGACAGGCTGGGTCAATGGGCAGAGGCCAGCGGAATGAGGTTGAATCGACTATGAGCCAGCAATGTGCTCTTGTGGCCAAGAGGGCCAACAGCATCCTGGGGTGGATTAGAAGAGGGGTGGTTAGCAGATCAAGAGAGATTCTTCTCCCCCTCTACTCTGCACTGGTCAGACCATACCTGGAGTATTGTGTCCAGTTCTGGGCTCCTCAGTTCAAGAGGGATGTGGAGCTTCTAGAGAGAGTTCAGCGTAGGGCAACAAAGATGATAAGAGAGGTGGAACACCTCCCTTATGAGGAGAGGTTGAGGGAGCTGGGTCTCTTTAACTTGGAGAAGAGGAGACTGAGGGGTGACCTCATTAATGTCTACAAATATTTGAGGGGTGGGTGTCAGGAGGATGGAACTGGGCTGTTCTCGGTGTCATGTAGTGATGGGACGAGGGGCAATGGTTGTAAGCTGGAACACAGGAGGTTCCACATCAACCTGAGAAGGAACTTCTTCACGGTGAGGGTGACGGAGCACTGGAACAGGCTGCCCAGGGGGGTTGTGGAGTCTCCTTCTCTGGAGATGTTCAAGACCCGACTGGATGGGTTCCTGTGTGACTTGGTTTAGGTGATCCTGCTGTTGCAGGCGGATTGGACTAGATGATCTTTCGAGGTCCCTTCCGATCAGTAATGATTCTATGATTCTATGAACAGGCCCAAGTGCAGGGTCCTGCACTGTGGCCACAATAACCCCCTGCAGCTACAGGCTGGGGGATGAGTGGCTGGAAAGCAGCCTGGCAGAGAGGGACCTGGCAGTACTGGTCGACAACTGGCTGAAGAGGAGCCAGCAAGGTGCCCAGAAGGCCAATGGCATCCTGTCTTGGATCAGCAGTAGTGTGGCCAGCAGGACTAGGGATGTAATTCTTGCCCTGTACTGGGCACTGGGGAGGCCTCCCCTGGAGCACTGGGGGCAGTTCTGGGCCTCAATTCAAGAAAAAGATTGAGTGGCTGCAGAGGGTCCAGAGGAGCAACGAGGCTGGGGAAGGGACTGGAGGGAAAGTTTGATGAAGACAGGCTGAGAGAGCTGAGGGTGTTTAACCTGGAGGAGGAGATTCAGGAGGGACCTTCTTCCTCTTTACAACTCCCTGAAGGGAGGTTGTAGTCAGGTGGGGCTCAGGCTCTTCTCCCAGGCAACCAGCGCCAGGATGAGGGGATAGGGCCTGAAGCTGCCAGGGGAGACTTAGGTTGGATGTTAGGAAGCCCTTCCTCACGGCAAGGGTGATCAGAGCCTGGAATGGAGTGCCCAGGGCAGTGGTGGAGTCCCCGTCTGGGGAGGTGTTGAAGGACTGCCTGGCTGTGGCCCTGAGTGCCCTGGTCTGACAGATCTGGTGATGTTAGCTCACAGGCTGGGCTGGATGAGGTCAAAGGCCTTTTCCAGCCTCAATCATTCTGTGAGTCTGTGAAGGGAACCAGAACTATGGGCCTTGCGACAAACTTTGAACATTAGCATTGCACCCTGTGCCACTGCCTAGACCCAAGATCTCAGTGACTCATGTGCTCTCATTTAGGAGGATTCTTCACAGCGTTGTGGTCTCCACATGCCTTCCATATTTTCCAGGCAGCAGTTGAAATCAAGATGTCTCTTCAGCTAACACTCATGGTAGTTTTCTGTTCATGCTGCAGTGACCTGTGGTCGCTGGGTAGTTAGCGTTTGGAAGACACCTTTTAAGATCAAGTTCAAGCCCCAGCACTGCCAGGTTCCCACTAATCCCTGTCCCTCATCCCATGTCTCCATTGCTTTTCAACTCCTCCAGGCATGGAGACTCCTCTACTGCCCTGGGCCAGGCCTGGGGAACCCTTGTGGGGCAGAAATTGTTTCTCAGGGCCAACTTGAACCTCCTCTGGTGCAACTTCAGGCCATTTCTTCTTGTCCTGTCACTTGTTTCTGTAGAGAAGAGACTGACCTCTGCCTTGCTCCAGCCTCCTTTCAGGAAGTTGGAGGCGTGACCTTCTCACTGTCTGCATTGTGCCTCCTTTTTTGCCAGTTAAACGCTCCCAGTTCCCTTACTCCTTCCTCAGGTACAGCTCCTACTGTAACGTGGAATTTGTATGACTTTCCTGACTCTGCAAGGTTCAGGGCAGCCTCTCCCCTTTGAGGAGGGAAGGCTGGGCAGGGGAAGCATGTCGTCCTCTTTGAAAGGTAAGTGTTTAAAGCCAGGACAGGTGTGAACACAGAACCAGTGTTGTGTTTGGGTTAGGCTCCTCACAGAACTCAGATGGTGTGAGCAATACACCGGGCAGTATTCATTTCCAATGTATGTTTCCTGGAAAGGAAACAGCACTGTGTTGCACTCTGCAGATGCTCCTTACCTGAAAAACAAGAACAGCAAAGAGGACGTAAATATTAGTAGAAAGTTTTAAAACTATTAATGGATAGAAATGAGGCAAAAATGTGAGTCAGTCTGACATCACTGACCAAATTCTTGCCATTAGGAATTTGATTTTTTGTATTATTGCTTAACCCAGCTATTAACTTCTATGTTATGAATCAATCCTGGAGCCAGGGGTGATTTTTAAAGGAGACATCTGAAACAGGATGTTGAAGTTGTTGTTACCCAATGAAGGACGAAGGGGGAGCATAGCAGGGGTCATCTGTCTTTAAACCTTGGGTTAAAGCTGGCCCAGCTGGATCACCTATTTCACAATAGAACAAATTACAGTGCTTCCAGGGTGGTTGCTTTTTCTTTTCCAGAGCAGATTAATTCCATGGATTACAGGGAACTTGTCCATCCAGTGAGAGTGGCTGTGTTTAAGGAGTAGATAAGCTGTGCCATTTTCTCTTGATGCTTCTCTCTCAAAGTAACAGTAGACGTGTGAGGTCCTGCACCCAGGTCGGGGCAATCCCCAGAACAAATACAGGCTGGGCAGAGAACAGATTTGGAGTAGTCCTGAAGAAGAAGGATTTGGACCTGCTGGTTGATGAGAGGCTCCACATGAGCTGGCAATGGGCACTTGCAACCCAAAAAGCCAACCGTGTCCAGGACTGCATCAAAAGGAGTGGGACCAGCAGGTCCAGGGAGATGATTCTTTTCCACTACTCTGCTCTGGTGAGGCACCACCTGGAGTCCTGAGTCCACTTCTGGAGCCTCCAGTACAAGAAGGACAGGGACCTGATGGAGCGAGTCCAGAGGAGGCAACAAAAATGATCAGGGGACTGGAGCCCTTCTACTACAAGGAGAGGCTGAAGGAGCTGGGGTTGTTCAGCCTGGAGAAGAGGAGGCTCCATGGGAGGGACCTGAGAGTGACCTTCAAGTCTCTGAAGGGACTACAAGAAGGTTGCAGAGGGACTGTTTACAAAGGCCTGGAGTGATAGGACAAGGAGCAATGACCTGAAACTGCAAGAGGGTTGATTTAGATTGGATCTTAGGAAGATGTTCTTCACCATGAGGGTGCAGAGGCCCTGGAACAGGTTGCCCAAGGAGGCAGTTGAGGCTCTATCCCTGCAGATCTTTGCGGGGAGTCTGGACAAGGCTCTGGGCAACCTGGGCTGGTGAGAGGTGTCCCTTCCCACACCAAGAAGTTGGAACATGAACAGGACAACCAAGGGATCAGGCCCAGTCAACATGTGTTTATTAAAGGCAGGCCCTGCCTGACGAAAAGTCATCCTTCTGTGACAGGATGACCTGACTATTGGAGGAGGGAAGGCTGTGGATATTGTTTACCTGGACTTTTGAAAAGCCTTTGACGCCGTTCCCCATGGAACAATGATGAGCTGGCTGCTCGTGGCTTGGACACGCACACAATCTGCTGGATAAAACACTGGTTGAACGGCCGGGCCCAAAGGTGGTGGTTAGTGGAGTTAAATGCAGCTGGTGGCCTGTCGCAAGTGGTGGCCTCGGGGCTCAGTGTTGGGACCAGCTCTGTTCAACATCTTTATTGATGATCTCGACAGGGACACAGAGTGTATCATTAGTAAGTTTGCAGATGACACCAAGGTAGGTGGGAGTGCTCATCTGCCAGAGGGTAGGGAGGCTCTTCAGAGAGACTTGGATAGATTGGAGCAATGGGCCAATGTTAATGGCAGGAGCTTCAATAAGGCCAAGTGCCAGGTCCTGCACTTGGGCCACAACAGCCCCCTGCAAAGCTACAGGCTTGGGGAGNAAGAATTTTTTCACAGAAAGGGTGGTCAGGCACTGGAATGGGCTTCCCAGAGCGGTGGTTGAGTCACCATCCCTGGATGTGTTTAAGGATCGTTTGGATGAGGTGTTGAGGGACATGATTTAGGAGGGAACTTGTAGGGTAGATGGTTGGACTCGATGATCCCAGGGGTCTTTTCCAACCAGAGTGATTCTGTGATTCTGTGATCTTCAAGGTTCTTTCCAGCCTAAACCATTGTATAATCTGTGGTCTCAATATACACATACTGGGAATTCTCGTGTTCTGATGAGAATTGCTCTTCCAGAACTCTACTAAAATGAGATAATTTATAAGTAGAGCTGCATAACGTGTGTATTTTGCACAGATAAGCTCAAAGAGGACGTGGATGTGCACAATATTGTTACTTGCTTCACAGTTCCTACATTAGAGAATGACAAGATGTGTCTCAGCATGGGAACCCAGAACGTTATCTTGTCAGCTGGTTTTGGTGCTTTTCCCATGGCTGGTCAGTTATAGGAGATTTTATTTGTGGATTCTCTGGTATTTCCTGAGTGTTGGGTTTGTGCTGGAGCTTTCCTCAATCACAGTTTATTCCCCACTGTCTGCTGAGGTTGTTTCTGCCCAGCATGATGTGACAGCAGTGCAGAGCAGCAAGAGGAGGAGTAGCTGGCTAGAGCAGGAGCTGGAGGACATGGTGACTTTTGCAAATACTGGGTTTCAGAGAGGTGCATCATTTTAAAAAGCTGTCAGTGAAGCCACCTGTTATCCCCTTTCTCTGCCCTTTGCTCTTCAGCTGCTGTTGGTTTAACCTGAGGCTAAGGTGAGGATTTAAGTGTTGAGAAAGGCAGCAATAGCTTGCACAGTGAAAGTGTTTTCAGAGACATTTGGTTTCATAGTGTAAACCAATCCAGGGTCTCTTTGAAAAGCTGGCAGCTTCTCTATGGAGTGATCCTGACGAGCCTTCCCCTGCTTCTCTATCTTCCACAACATAGATGTCACTCCTTCGTAGTGACGTATTGTGTGTTTCTGACATCCCTGCGTGTGTCCTGCTCTATCACAGGGAAAAGTGGCTTTGCAGGCAGGCAATCTCAGCAGCTTCATCTGTGAGACTGGCGACAGCAGAGCTGGATATTACATGGTCAATGGTAGAACATGTAAACAAAAATAGGCAAAAAAATTGCTACTGGGTTGCCCCATCATGATTACATCAATTTCACGGTATCACAGTATCACAGTATTATCAAGGTTGGAAGAGACCTCATTTCCTGGCTCTCTGCTTTGAAAAACCTTGTAGAATCACATTAAACTTTGAGAAAAGTAAAGTTTAAATGTCAATCTCCATTGTACTTCATTGCCACCACCCTGCCGAATAGATAGATAAGGTAAACCAGCATGAAAGAACATTGTTCATGGTCAGTGCTTTGCAGGGCTAAAACCTTCCTCCTCACAGTTCTTGTCTGAGTCTTTAAGGTTCTCAAAATAAGAGATAAACTGGAGAAATTAGAATGGAAAAGTAGAGAGTGCTTGAAGGGCCAATAGTCTCAGAACCATGAATCTCCAGAGACTGGGAGGATGTTGGGCTTGGACGCTCGCTCCGAATTTGTTCAGTTCTTCACGGCATGGTTCTTTCCCTTAACTGATCTGTTTGAACAGTCTCTGACTGTGTTTTGCGTAACTCAAATGCTCTTTCATGACTTTGCAACTAAGTTTTTCTCCTTGCTGTATCATCTGTCTCATTATAAGCTTAAAAATGCCTTTAAACCAGGAAATCTGAAACCTCACTTCCCCCTTACCTCTACCTTTCCCCACTTTACAAACTGAGTTGATAGAGAAGATCATTCCTTTCTCTGTAGTTGTTACCTGTCTACCCCACAGAGTCATTTTCCAAGTGTTTGGAGAGAGTATACTTTCATTCTGTGAGCATGAATCACCGTGTGGGCATTATGTTTGAAAATCTTTTCTTTTGGTTTATTCCACAGGTCCTGGACCAGTATGAGCAAGAAGGGTTTAATTTCCTCGCAAAGGTTTTTAATTCTTCACATTCCTTCTTAGAAGACTTGACGGGTCTGACTTTATTGCACCAGGAGACGCAGGCTGCTGAGGTAGTAAAATAGCAGTGTGGCTGTTAAGAAGAAACAGGTGGCAGTGCAGGGTGCTTGGGTTTATATTCAGCTATAACAACCACGTGTGTGAATGAGTCACTGATAGAGTGGAGCAGCGCTGTTTCGTTTACAGGATGATTTATACAGCCATGTGCATGTTTCATCTAGTGAGAGAAGATGTCTCTTCTTAATGTTGCAGATTAAGAAAAATTGTTGGATGTGGGAAATCCCTCCTTTTTTAAGAACAGATGATGGGAGATGTGGTGACAGCTGGTTAGAAATGTGTAGCTCCATTATTATTTGTATTATGATTCATTTTATTGCTGCCCTTCCAACCCCTAGCATCCTATGATCCTATGAGAAAATACCTACTTGAAGTAACCACTGTTGCTGAAGGGCTCTGAACTTCTAACAGGGGAGTTCATACCCCTTGTCTTTTAAGGTGTGCTTCCCTGACAGAGTGAACAGTGCTTTGGAGTTAACTGAGACTGCATTTTCAAGTATTGCTTTGAAAGAAAACCTTTGAAAGAGGTGTGCGCTACTGTGGTGTAAGGAAGTCACTTAGCGGTTTGGGTCAGTCTAAAATGTGACAATTATGCTACTCCATGGATTATAATACAGGGAAGCCAATGCTCTTTATTGGGCTAGTGACCAAAATTGTAGGGTGACAAGAAATTGGGGGGTGTTTTGTTCTCAATGGCAATATCCCCATCCAGAGAGTCACAATACTGTATTTGCCCCATAAAAAATGAAACCAGTGTCTGTCTTAATACTGTATTTTAGTAATGTTTTGTAATCCTCACTCAGTCTGCAAACATTCTTTGACTTCTCTGATTTAATTTTGATGTAACTATACCACATGGACTTTTCTGATGCTAGCTTTGAGGTGACTTATCCTGTGTGAGTGGTAGAGCTGTTTTTTCAGCTGGAAATGGCTCAGTGGTGTTGCGTAATAAAGTTGGGGAGATAATGATTGCTTGGATCTCGTGTTCTAACCTTTTAAAATAATTAAACCAGGTGCTGGAGGTATTAAAATGTGAAGTACCCAGTGAATGCTTGAACCAGCCTGATGATGCAACTACCTGAAAGGAGGTTGTAGAGAGGTGGGAGTTGGCTTCTTCTCAAAAGGAACAAGTGATAGGACAAGAGGAAATGGCCTCAGGTTGCACCAGGGGAAGTTTATGTTGGACATGAGGAGAAGCGTTTTCCTGGAAAGGGCCCTCAGGTCTTGGAACAGGCTGCCCAAGGAAGGGATTGAATTGCCATCCCTGGACTTGTGGAGATCTGGAGCTCAGGGGAAGAGTTTAGTCGTGGGTTGGGACAGTTGGGTTAATGGTTGAACTCAGTCTTGAAGGTCTTTTCCAACCTCAGCGATTCTATGTTTGTAAGTTAAACTTTTAACCTTTTCTCTTGTTCAGTTCACCCAACATAGCTGCTGTCACACTGTGAGCACGTAAGTGCTTAACGAGCTAAAAACTAAACTAATTTTAAAACATCGCTTGTCAGTTTTGAGTTGCTTCAAAGGGATGCTGGCTAAGTCAGGTATGTTCCACAGGAGTGGAGGACTCGTAAACAGAACGGGGATGGCCGTAAGTTTCCATGCAGACCTGCTTGCGCACCACAGTCTGTGTCTACCTGCACTAAAGCCATACTGTCTGCAGTAGGGTAGGGTTTCCTAGTATCTTTTTGACCTTCATTGTTAACTTTCCTGTTGCATCCCTGGTGAAGAGACTGGAGGGAAAGTCTGATGAGGAGAGGCTGAGGGAGCTGGGGGTGTTTAGCCTGGAGAACAGGAGACTCCGGGGGGCACCTTCTACCTCTCTACAACTCCCTGAAGGGTTGGGCTCTTCTCCCAGGCAACTAGTGCCAGGATGAGAGGGCAGGGCCTGAAGCTGCCAGGAGAGGGNAAATGACAGTAAATTTCAGGCATCTGCTTTTTCCACATCTGGCTTTAATTTAGGTCCTGTGGAACATTTCTTTGTTTTTCTAATCCTAGTTATGTATTTATGTACCGCTTCAGCAAGAGGCTCTGATGACACTCATGGCTTTGAAGGCCACCAGAAGCTGTGGGAAACTCGCACGTCAGCATTTGGACCTTATTTGCACTGGAGAAGGTTAATGCTGGGAGCTGCCCAAGCTCGTGTAAAAACTGCACTTCTGTTTTTCACATCATTTTACCTCCTCACTCCTAACCTAAACTTTTTAGCTTGACATTTGTGGAATAGATTTTCTAAGAAACTTCTTTTGCTTCAGAAACAGCTTCTGCTTGAACAGAGCGAAGTGCTCTTGAAATCGTTGGGAGTGAAGCGTCTACTGAAAGGCATCGATAGAGGCAGAGACAGTAACAGGGGTAAAGGGAAGTTTCTGCTCTGTGGTGCATGTCCTTCATAGAGTCATAGAATTACTCCGTTTGGAAAAGCCCTTTGGCATCTTTGAGTCCAACCATCAACCCTACTCTACAAAGTTCACCCCTAAACCAGATCCCCCAACAGCACATCTATTTCTAGGCAAGACTTCTCCTGCTCCTCTCCATTTTCAGAAGTGTAGAAGATTGATTTCTCTCTGGTTTTAATAGCACTGCCTAAAGGACTCGGGTGCTTAAAGAAAATCATAAAAATCAGAGAGGATGTTTGCTTTATGACTGATTAAAGCAGAAGAAGCGGTAGAACTCGGTCCAAGGGGATCTTAAAGAATTTCAGATTAAAATCAAAGCTGTTCATATTTCTGAAGGGTCAGATATTGATCCCACCAAGGTGTTCATGTTTGTGTTACTGTAGGGATTTTGTACTGTGCATTTGTGCCTCATACAGGATCTATGGCTTCTAGGACAGGTTCATATGGTCAGGGAATGAACATGCATTGGGATTTGCAAGATCTGCTTGGTTTCTGTACCCCCAAGCAATGTAGATTAGACCTTAACACCACAAAAATCATGCTTGTAAAATACTTTGAGTAAGAGAAAGTACATAACCCCTTTTTTATTCTGTCTCTGGACTTGGAGCTGCTACCTGCCCGTTTTTTCAGCCATTTCTTGGAAGCAGGGTGTAGGTAGTAAAAGTTGAACTTTGTGCTTATCCAAATTTGGAAGAAAATTCAGAATTTCCAGTCTTCTTTGCTATTAAAAATAATTCATCTTGTTTCTATTTGACATTTTATTATGCAACATTCTATTATGAAACAATAACACCCAAATAGCCAAAACCAACCCCCAGAGTAAACAAAAAAACCCAGATTCATCAGTATTAGAAAATTCTCAAGCTTAGCAGCTTTTTTTCCTCTTAGCTAAGCAGTATTGAGAGTAGAATTTCACTGGATGCTATGAAAATTTCCTGCAACAAACACTAGTGATGAGGAGACTCAGATTAGTATTTAAGACTTTTCTGTGTCTGGTTTCCTTCATGTTTTTAATCTGTTGTGGTTCAGGAGAAATTTACTTTGATAGATTCAGGCCTACCCTGGATTCTTTCTTAAGAATTTAAGAGATTAATCTGTTTCCTTTCAAGAGGCAGATTGAGTTTTGTCTTTCTGAGTTTTCTCATGGTGTCAGTCAGTGTCATCGTCTTTCTTTCATTTTCAAGCAATGTTTCCCAGATCTTCAAAAAATGGTCAATGCAAAAAATTTATTAAATCCTGTTGGATGCAGTCAAAATGAAACATTAGTGTTGGTTACAGTAGGTTTAGAATTGTATGTATATTGGTATTAAACCTAAAATAGCTTTAATGAGTCTGTCCTTCACACAGTTGTCTACTGCACCTGTGGTGTTTCTGCTGTTGAAGTTTTACCCAGGCGAGGTCCCAAGGATGTTCTTTATGCTGATACCTTCTTCTGCTCTTTGAGGAAGTTAGAAATACCTGTACCTGTCATGTTTCCTCTTTTTTGTACCAAACCATGATCTCTTTGTCTTTTCCCCAATACCTTTACTCATCACATCAATTAATATTATTTTACTGACTTTGGTTTTGTTTCATTCAAATGTTCACTTAAACCTCTTTCCCCATCCCTCTGTCATCCCTCTGCATCTCTGAAAGAGACTGCTTCTGCTTGTTCAAACGGCCTGCTGACCAGGGCTGCAGTCAAATCCTCTTCTTTTACTGCTAACCCAGTTTGGGATACAGCTATAGAAAACTCTGTAGAACTGTGTCAGGTTGAGGAACAGCAGGAAAAGCAGGAACCTCGGGAAACTATTTGCCTTAAGAGCCCAGTCTTTGCTGGAATTCCAGGAACGACAGGATAGTCAGTAAACAAGGAACTGAAGTTGGTGAATTAATGCTTAAAATACTGAGAGAAAGGCAAGTGTGTGTCTGGAGATGGAAATGTGATATTTCTGGTGTAGGGCTTTCAGCTTTCCCTCCCTGGGAAGGGCTTTACCTTCCCAGGATGCTGACTTGGCCTTTGCTCTCACTAGTTTTTCTCCCCGTGGCATTTGGTGGCGAGGACAAGAGTTGCTGTGGTTTGCCTTTTGGACTGGGCCACTGTTTGCAGTGAGGTGTATCACTGCTAAAACCATTTGGCAGATATGGATTGTAACCTGTGTTCTCTTTGTTTTGGTGGGAAGGGGAGTGATTCGGGACCTGCAAGATGTTCCAACTGCATTGACTGCTTTTGCTCCAGAGGGAAAAAAATCTCTGTAAAAGGAGACAGTAGGGATTAAATCTCTTCCATTCTGGTTTGCTTTGTTACAAAGAAGAATGAATAGACTGTTGAAGATACACTCCGTGATTCTCACATGAAGACTAAGAAGTTACACAACACAGACAAAGAAGCTGATAAGCTTTGTTTTATAATTAACAACATAGATTACACAAAGTGCACCTTAGTGCGAGCGAACAGTTGCTGAGTATATGGGCCCCTGTAGACCATTCAAGTTAAAAAAAAGAAAGGAAAAGGCTTTACAGCTGGACAAATTACAACCAGATGTAGATTTCAATAAACACATGCTGTTGTAGCCTTGCCCAAAGGTGCTGTGAATTTTTTGAGGCAAGTCCACCTCTGCATTCACTGAACTGGTGATTGAATTACTGTATTTTATGTATAAATACGCTCCATCCCCCCAGCCTTTATTGTGCTCTCTTCATCCTGCTAACTGTTGTCTCAGACTATTTCATTCTTAACAATGTTTATGTTCATGTGACAATCGATTTTTCACTGAAAGGATCATCAGCCCTTGGAACAGACTGCCTGGGGAGGGGGTTGAGTTACCAACCCGGGATGTGTTTGAAAGCCACACAGGTGTGGTGTTGGGGAACAGGATCTAGAAGTGGGTCTAGTGTGCTTAGTAGAGTAGAGTGTATGGTTGGACTTGAATCACAGAGTCATAGAACATTAGAGATTGGAGGGAACCTTGAAAGATCATCCAGTCCAATTCTCCTACCAGAGCAGAATGGATGTTTTATTACAGTCCACATGCAATTTTGACTACAAAATCTTTATGTACAAACATTAGCGGCTTTTTCAAACTCTGTAAACTACTGATTCTCCCATGAATATAGGTTGAACTCGTGAGTGGTAACAAATAAGTTAATTAAGATACAAAGAGCTGTTGAAAGGATAAAAAATAGGCAAATTTCCCACAATTTTCTTTTAAAAGCCAGTGATTGCAGGCAATCAGAGGAAACAAAGCATCCAAAGTGTTAATACCAAGGCATCAAAACTTACTTCTGTGTGGAAATCTCATCTGGAAAACCCTTTGTAGACTGCCTCTGGAATTTTTGTGTCTTACAGTTTCTTTCATTATGAAGTAATGAACAATCACAGAATGACTGAGGTTGGAAAAGCCCTCTAAGCTCATCCAGCCCAGCCCAGGACCTAACATCACCACAGCAGCCACACCAGGGTACTACAGGCCACAGCCAGGATGTCCTTCAACACCTCCACGGATGGGGACTCCACCACTGCCCTGGGCACTCCATTCCAGGGTCTGATCACCTTTTCTGCGAGGAAGGGCTTCCGAACATCCAACCTAACCCTCCCCTGGTGCAGCTTCAGGCCCTGCCCTCTCATCCTGGCACTAGTTGCCTGGGAAAAGAGCCCAACTCTCACCTGATTACGACTTCCCTTCAGGGAGTTGTAGAGAGGTAGAAGGTCCCCCACGAGTCTCCTCCAAGCTAAACACCCTCAGCCTCTCCTGATCAGACTTTCCCTCCAGTCTCTTCCCCAGCATCGTTGTTCCTCTGCACCCACTCCAACCTCTCAATCTCTTCCTTGAGTTGAGGGGTCCAGCGCTGCCCCCAGTACGTGAGGGGAGGCCTCCCCAGTACCCAGTACAGGGAGAGAATTTCCAGCCTCAAATCGTTGTGTGAGTCTGTAAGCCATTTGCTTTTCAATAATGGACTTGTGTTCTATCAGAACGCCACACAAGAGTGCTGTTCCTAGTCAGATCATTGTCACACTGCTCCTGAGCAAATCCTCATGCCATAAACTCACTGAGGATTTCTCTTCCCTCTTCTTTTTCTTTCTCAGTATTCTGTGTAAAGAAGTGTTCTATTTGTGCTTGTAGACACTTTCACTTTCAACAACTACTTTAACAAATTAATTACATCAGTAATGATGATGGTTTTTATTAGGGTTTCTGTACTTTTTGTAGAAACTGTTTTCAATTTTATATAATTGATGTGTCAACTAATGAGAATTACACCAGAATCCCATGAAAAGAGCAATGGGACAAGGGACAATGGGTGTGAGCTGGAACATAGGAGGTTCTACATCAATATGAGGAGGAACGTCTTCCCAGTGAGGGTGACAGAGCACTGGAAGGGGCTGCCCTGGTGGGGCTGTGGTGTCTCCTTCTCTGGAGACTTTTAAAACCTGCCTGGACATGTTCCTGTGTGACTTGGTGTAGGTGATCCTGCTGTGGTGAGGGGATTGGACAGGATGATCTTTCAAGGTTCCATCCAATCCCTAACATCCTGTGATTCTGTGACACTGAAACTATTCTTCATAAGCAAGAATGTTCTTTCATGAGGCAAGAGCAGCATGTGAGTGACTGACTTTGTTGTTTTCATAGGAAGAACCTTTGTCATTTTACAGATGTCATGATGATTTTTAAAGCTGATTAGTTGTTATACAGCAACCTTAAACTAACACAATGTTTTACTGGGTAAGTTTGAGTTGATAAGGGGGAAGTGCTACATCCTGAAATCTAGCACCATGCTCCTAAGGTCAGTTGAGCAGCAAACCTTAGTACAAAGTGAAAACCAGGGCTAAAACGTGAGTAAAAGTGTATATAAAGCAAGTACTGCTAGTTTTGTCTTTAACCTTCTCAGCTCATTAACTGTCTGTCATCAAAGACAAGAAAGCCAAAATTAAGTCCTTGACACTTGTTGGTAAATTTGATACTCTCTGGGAAGCTGATGAATGACTACCAAGCATTTTGTGTAGTCACTGGTTGTCTGTAGAAAATGTTTGACTACGTGAGACTTTTGGCTGGATTAACAGATGGCTCAGAAGGGTTGTGACCTTCATCATCAGAGATGCTCAAAAGCTCTCTGTGCATGGGCCAATGTGCTCTGACAGAGAGGCTGGGCAAGATGCCCTCCAGAGGTCCTTTCCAAATCAGTCATTTGTGTATCTGTTTTTCATACAGTGCAGCAGTCAGAACAAGGTGCACTGGGATCCGTCCAGACATTGGGATGAAACTTTTCATATTAACTCTAAAAAATGGGACAGGAGAAATCCCTTCTTCAGTCACCAGGGAGCACATGGATCTCTTCTAACAGCATTTATCCCTGTGCCCTGTTGAAGAAGGCTTGAGAGCAACTGGGGGCATAAAGTAAAAGAAAGTAAAGGTGAAAGAAGGTAAAAGAAATAAGCCCACATAAGGTAAAAAGTAAAAAGATAAGGTAAAAGAAATAAAACCATGATTCTGTAATGCAGGAAAAGAAAACTAAATCAGACTCAGATAATTGTTTTCAAATACATTTATTAAATGTATTTGTCCTTAATGTGTGTGAAAGTTCTTTTCAGAATCGTGTCGGATAATGAATGGAAAGAGTTTAGAGCAATGAAATGATAGAGCTAATTTTGGAGCAATATTCTAGATGTGCAAGCACGTTTGTGCTTTGTCATAAAATCATAGAATCGTTGTGGCTGGAAAGGACCTCCAGGATCATAGGATCATAGGATGTTAGGGGTTGGAAGGGACCCAAGAGATCATCAAGTCCAGCTCTACTTGTTTTTTAAACACCTCCAGGGATAGTGACTCTACCATCTCCCTGGACAGCCCAACCACTCTCTCAGGAAAGAATTTCTTCCCAATATCCAATCTAAACCTCCCCTGATACAACTTGAGGCCATTTTCCCTCATCCTATCATTAGTAATTTAGGAGAAGAGACCAGCACCAGCCTTGCTGCAACCTCTTTTGAGGTAACTGTAGAGAGCAATAAGGTCTCCTCTCAGTCTCCTCTTCACTAGACTGAAAAACCCCAGTTCCCTCAGCTTCTTTTCACAGGCCCTGTTCTCCAGTCCTCTTGCCAGCCTTGTTGCCCTTCTCTGGCCCCGCTCCAGCGCTTCAATGTTCTTCTGATGTTGTGTTGCTCAAAACTGGACCCAGTACTCAAGGTGTGGTCTCACAAGTGCAGAGTACAGGGGCACCATCACCTCCCTACTCCTGCTAGTCACACTGTTCCTGATCCAGGCCACGAAGCTGTTGGCCTTCTCAGCCACCTGGGCACCCTGCTGACTCCTGTTCAGCTGACTGTCAGCCAACACCCCCAGGTTCTTTTCTGCCAGACAGCTTTTCAGCCATCCTAAAATGCGGATTCCCTACATGAAATAAATTCTGCAGTTCAAAGTACTGACTCAGGGCAACCTGACAGTGAATTGGATGCATGTGTTTGGGAATGGTGTAGGTTCATCGATTAATGTGCAGCACACGTAGTTACGGAAAAGACGCAAACTCTGCTTTCCATAAGCACTCCATCCTTATTTGTTTTCTTATAACTAAAGTAGAAAGAAAGCTCCCAGGGCCAGAAAAGGGAGACACAAAGTAAGCCTGTAAAGGATGAAGTCATTACTTTCCAACCTCTACAGGGGACAGGGGTCAAGAGATACAGTTCTGAAAGGGTTTGTGTCACCGAGACGTTTATTTATCTAGTGTCTGCTGAGACACCGTGCCAACACCAGCAAACCCTGAATGTCAGTTAAAAAGAAAAAAGGAAAACAACTACTGGAAGAGAAAAGAAAGGTGTAACAGAGTTGTTTAAAATTATTACAGTGAAACAGCTGGATTTGCTAATGTTTCTTGCTTATTTAAAAAAAAAACCCTCATCTTACTCTTACGTTCCAGTTCCCATTGTCTTCTTTCTTTTAGTAGCTGCACTATATGAAGTTTGCTGCCCTATGACTCATTCTGCCCACAGATAACTACTGCTGTGAATAGCCCTCGAATTTAATCTTTGTTGTTTTAGCTGGCAGTTGTGGTGACTCTCTTCTTCCTGGGTGAGTGATTTAGATGTCCTAATCTCTGGATCTGCTTCTGCCACACAGGATGACTACCAGGATAGTGGTGGTGATACCACACTGGACTGTACCTGCAATCACTGTGCTCGTGTGTTTGGCTGGTAGGGAACATAAGTCCCTGAAAACAGTTTGTGTATCTCATCAACTCTGATATCTTGCTAGTGTTTTCAGGAAGTCAGCCATGACATTGACGCTTGATTTTAAATCTGAGTAGAATAAAAAAACTATTCATGGCCAAAGAAGTTGTGAGTGCAAAATAAGCTGATGTTTCCAGCCTCTGAAAGAAGCTTCTTTGGATGAGTTTGGCTAACTCTGATTCTAGAAAGAAGTGTGGGAGCTAGTGGCAGAGGTTCATTCAGATCAAGAATGAAAGTGCATCTGCTGTAGCTTTCACAGGTGAATGGCTGCTGATCAGTCTATCTTGCCTTCATTTTGGGGGGTAATCATGGCAGTGCTCTAAAGAACAGACACTTCTTGCTGCTGCCTGCTGCTTCTACAACAGCTCACGTTGTCTCTGACAGCACAAGAGGCAGGCTCCTAGACAAGGATTCTATAGCGAATTGTATGTGCTCTGAGAGTTCATCCAACTGTGCCAGCACGCGTTCCTGACAGCAGCGCGCGTGGATATCGATATGGGCAGCATCCTCCCCAGCTGTTTTCAGTTCCCCAAAGAGAGGACAGGATTAACTGGGAACAGCCTTTGAACTGAGTCCAAACTGTAAAAGACAAGCTCATGCTTTTAGATGGGTAACTATCCTTTCAAAGGAGACTGCTGTCCCCTGTGCTGTCCTTCATTCTGATAGTGATGTGGGGTTGTTCTTTACTCTTTACTCTCCCCTGCTTAAAAGAAGAAAAAGTTGCCTGTAGAATAGGCTGCCTATCTAGAAAACTGATTTTGATGTGGAGGGATGACATGATAGAGCAAAGCAATAACTAGAAAGCTGTGTGACTTTGGTATCGAAAACAGCTTCACAGTCTCAATCTTTGTTGAACCTCTTTTACATTTGGGGGGGATCTGATCAGTGTATCAGTTTCAGGAAGAGTATCAAGAGTGCTCCGATTTCATCTTTAAATATGAGATCTGATTAACACTTGAGGCATGCAAGAGAGCTATAACGCGGAGAGTGTTGTCACTGTAGTGAGATGCTGTTACAGGCAGCACAAGGCTTGTTAAACAAGGAAGCGTGATTACTTTGGATTACAGAAGTTGCCAAAGGCTTGAAGGATTTATAGGTGCTGCTGCTTTGAGTGAAATATAACTTCACTATTTTGTTGAAAATATGTAGATCTGGAATGAATGAAGCACAATAACTGCTGATTAAACACATTGGGGGTTTGACAGTTGTTAACCGAGGTGGAGCGCATGAGGAATTCAACTGTCGTATTCTTTACATCTCCGAATCAGGAGATCATTTACAAACAGTAGTACACTGAGCATTAGCACAGAGAAATGCAGCTCATATTCATTAAAACTGGAATGGTGGGCATCAGAAAGGACATGATCACTACACCAATTTAAGCATAATTCTTAGGCTTAGTGTTTGTATGGGTGTGAGCAAGGATGTGGTCCGTTGAGCTTGTGGAGGAGGTGTCTCACTCTTGGAAAGAAAAATTGTCGCTAGCACTCAGTACCTGTAGATCTGTTAGGAGGAAGCACAAAGCTAAGGTGAATCACCACCCCTGAGCGTATTTAAAAGTCATGTACATATGGAGCTCAGGGACAGGATGTAGTTGTGGGCTTGGGACAGCTGGATGAATGATTTGACTTGATGATCTGAAAGGTGTTTTCCAGCCCACATGGTTCTAAGATTCTCTGCATTGGTCACTCACATCTGAACTAGACAAGAGTTGAGTACCCAGAAATCTGAGCTGCGTTACCCTGAGGATGAAAGGGTTGACAACTGTCATTGCTGAGAAGAGTCTGGAGCTTGTTGAAAAGCTGAATAGGCCAAGCAAGTTAGTTTTGAATGCTCTTAGTTTTAAGAGGGGTGTAGAGGAGTTTAGAAAAACAGACATCATAAGCCTCAGGCAACGAGGAAGTGGGAATATGTGGCTTTGGAAACAAAGAGCTTAAATTTAGCTCTTTTTTTCTGCAGAATCTCCAAAATGTAGTCATGGTTACTGTAATGAGGAGGGACCACGACATAAATTCAGAACAGCACTGTGTAGCACTGGGCTGCTGCTAGATCTCTTCTTTAATGTGGATTACAAGCTCAGTGAATGCGTATCTGTTCTAGGCTAGGAGAATAGATTCTGAATATCGTCTTTCCTTTCCTTTTATTCCCAAAATAAAATCTGTTGTGACTATAAAGGAGGCAGAAGAAAAACCTCCCCCCAGATAGGGAAAGAAAGCTGCTCAGGGAGGCTAAGTTGTTCAGAATAGTAAAGAGCTATCAGCCCAGATACTGTTAGTCTTAATGGCCCATTAGGGAAACAATAGTTGTAGCTCCTACAGGAACTGAAGGCTTTTGAATGCTGAAACCCCTACCCTTCAGCCTGATAAAAAAGACTCTGCTTTGAGGGGAGCGGAGAGCTTCTCCTTCTCCATCCCTTCACTCCAGACATTTGCCTGGACCCCCGCACCTGCTGCTTCTGCCTGCCGTGAGCTGCTGGATTGCCCGTGGCTACTGCTTTCCCACCCCCCCAACCTCTCTTTGAGCTTCGTGGAGTCACCTGCATTTGCCTTTCAGGTTTCTTGGGGTGGGGGAAGGGAGCTGGATGGAGAGAGAGGGTTTGTCTCAGTGGCAAGAGCTTTGGTGAGTTACTCTTCAACTTGGGGTGGCTTCCCTCAGTTCTGTTTACGCTGATATTTACTATCCTGTGTTACAAACCTTATTTCCTTTCACTTGCTTCCAGCTGTGCTTGGCTTATTTGTTACTCCTCTCTCTCCCTCTCTCTCTCTGAGTGAGCCAGGGGAGTTGAATCGAGGGGAGGAAAGCTCCTAACCAAGGGTCCCTACCGCCAAACTTGTTCCAAACCGGGAACTGTTGCTTCATTAACCGAGCAGAGAGACAAGTGCAGCATTCAATAACTTTTTCTAGACAGCTGCATTCCACTCCGTTCCGTTCCATTCCATTGTATGAAATCTGTAGTACTGCAGAGATGTTTCAAAATGGTTTTGATTTTAACAGCTGCTTAATTATGGATTGTTTATGGGATTGTCAGTGTTAGCAGTCCTCATTTGCTCTTGTTACATGATGCAGAATGATGAGTATTAATGTCAGCATTAGTAAATCCAAATGAGAAATGAGCACTAAGCAATGATGAAAGGCTTTCAGGTTTTGAAATAGCCTTACAGCATTTGTTTCTTACATGTAATACTATAAAAAGAAAATACGTAATGGCAGAAATTGTTCTGGAGTTTCACTGGATTCTCCTACTGTAATGTGACTCAGGAATTCAGTTATGCAAAAATGTGACTAAGTCCCTTTTGCCTTTGAGGTGCAGACCTGAACGTAATCCAGTGCAAGATTGGATTTCAGTAAAATGGAAACGTTCTCTCTCTCTCAGTCTTTTTAACTTTGAATTTGGGCTGATGCTACATCAAAAGCTGGAATAGATTCCTCCTGTAACTGTTCCATGATCAGGTGGGGTTTGCTTTTCCTTCAAACAGTGACCGATAACTACATTAAACTCTTGGCATTAATAAATCACAGTATCACAGTCATGATAAGGTTGGAAAAGACCTTAAAGATCATCCAGTCCAACCTAAATCCAAAGAATCCCAGTAATCCTAACATCTAACATCTAGATCATGCCACTCAGAACCTCATCCAGCCTAACCTTGAACGCCTCCAGGGACGGTGACTCAACCACCTCCGTGGGCAGCCCATTCCAAGACCGGATCACTCTTTCAGTGAAAAATCTTTTCCTAATGTCAAGTCTAAACCTCCCCTGATGGACCTTAAGACTATGACCCCTTGTCCTGTCTCCAGTGGTCAGGGAGAAAAGACCAACCTCTGCCTGACTACAGCCACCTTTTAGATAGTTATAGACAGTGATAAGGTCACCCCTGAGCCTCCTCTTTTCTAGACTAAACAAACCCAACTCCCTCAGTCTCTCCTCGTAGGGCTTATCTTCCAACCCCTTTACCATTCGAGTTGCCCTTCTCTGGACCCGTTCCAGCACCTCGACATCCCTCCTAAACTGAGGGGCCCAGAACTGAACACAACACTCCAGGTG
>VXBP01010411.1:45638-67583 GCA_013400115.1 Rhinopomastus cyanomelas
TTGATGGACTTGTAAAAGCTCTTCCTGTTGTCCTTAACAGAAGTGGCCAGCCTGAGTTCAGGTTGGGCCTTTGCCTCTCTCATTTTCCTCCTACACGACCTGACAATTCCGCGATACATGACTTGATTGACCTGACCCTTTTTCCAAAGGTGACAAATCCTCTTCTTCTCGCTTAGTTCTTTCAGAATTTCCCTGCTCATCCGGGCTGGTCTTTCTCCCCTACGGCTCATCTTACGACAGACAGGGACGGCCTGGCTTTGTGCTTTCAAGAATACATTCCTGAAGTATACCCAGCTCTCCTGGACCCTCTTTTGAGAAAATCATTCTCCTGCGAAAGAAAAGCTGTTATTTTTCATGGAGGTTGTCTTTTCTTCCTTCTGAAGCACAGCTCTTGGGGCTGTGGAGTGAATCCCCAGGTAGATACAGCAAAGCCAGTGAGTGAGTGGGCATCCCGGTGTGCAGAGCACAGATTCTTGAGCTGACAGAGGCCACAGTATGACAACATGCTGCATTGACTCCTGGTACCAGTGTGCTATTGATGTTATCCTTTTTTATGTCGTAGAATCACAGAATGGTTTAGGCTGGAAGGGACCTTGAAGATCATCTAGTTCCAACTCCCAGCCATGAGCAGCAACACCTTTCACCAGACCAGGTTGCCCAGAGCCCCATCAAACCTGGCCTTGAACACTTCCGGGGATGGGGCATCCACAGCCTCCTTGGGCAACCTGTTCCAGGGCCTCTGCACCCTCATGGTGAAGAACTTCTTCCTAATATCCAATCTAAATTTCAGGCCATTGCCCCTTGTCCTATCACAGCAGACCCTTCAGAGCCTTCTCTTCTCCAGGCTGAACAACCCCTGCTCCCTCAGCCTGTCCTCTAGCAGAGGGGCTCCAGGCCCCTGATAATTTTTGTTGCCTCCTCTGGACCGACTCCATCAGGTCCCTGTGCTTCTTGCACTCCAGAGCTGGGCACTGGCCTCGAGGTAGAGCCTCACCAGAGCAGAGTAGAGGGGGAGAATCACCTCTCTTGACCTGCTGTCATGTCCTGAAAAGTCAAGTGTGATTTCTGTTCCAACCTGCCCACATGACTGGTGCCTTGCAGCACTCACACACACAGGTGTGACAGGCTTGGGGGACACCAGCATCCCACACTCGGCAGTGCACGTGCTTATCCCCATGGCAAATGCACGGAAGCGCTGAGGAGGATCACTCAGAAACGCGTGATCACTCTTAAAACCCATCCCAACCCACCTGGCTAGCCTGAGCACTCCGTGCCCCTAATTGCACTGGGATATTTTAACTTCCAGTTTCGTGCACTGTGCTGTACAGAATCCAAATCTTAAAATCCAGTGTTCCCTTCTTTTCTGGGGGAATGGAAGGCACAAGGGAAGAACGGAAACAATCTTCTACCAGTGTTATCCGTTAGTGGGAATTAGGAAAGATCTGTTAGTCCACACAGAACAACAGCTGCCATTTCTCTTGCAAGCTTTCAACTAATTTCTGTCACTGTATCCCACCTAAAGGTATTTTTAAAACTGTTTGGACAAAGGCAGCTCTTACTCTCTCCCTGGTGCTTACACAGTCACAGATGTCATTATTGTAAAACCACTATTCTTACTCTTTTTTCCCCTTAAATACTTTGGTGGTTTCCCTTTTGCCACAACAATTGCTTTGTCGTTTTTGGGAGATGGAACAATTTCATTCGTGGGCCACAAATATTTTCTTGTAAGTATTCAAAACATCTCATCCTTCTATTGTGTTTTTCCAATTTCCTATTTATAATAGTCAAGCTCTATTCCACTGGAGTTTTGTTTAAACCTTCTATTCATGTTCTTTTTTGAGTTTTGCTTTATTTTTCCTGCCTGTATCATCATCGTCACTTTAGCAATGACATTCTGCTGGCTCATCCTGGTCAGTCAGTCACTCTGTGTTTTGCTGTATCCTGACACTGTCTCTCACGTCCTTTGTCACCCATAATTTCTGCTTTAGATCTGAACTGTGTCTCATGTGCATGTTTTAGTTCAGGCATGCATCTGCATGAGCAACTTAGCAACTTTCAGACTCACAGAATACATCAATGTTATTTAAACTCTGAATGAGCAGTTCTGGATCCCTGTTGTGTCTGTGTTAGTTTATTACAGCGGCAGCAATGACGTGACACAGGAACGTGTCTGATCCAATTGGTGTCCAGTGACCGGTGGTGTCCCCCGGGGATCAGTACTGGACCCTGTCCTATTCAGCATCTCTGCTGACAAACTGGATGAGGGGATCAAGTCTATCCTTAGTAAATTTGCCGATTACAGCAAGTTGGAAGTGAAAATCAGTCTGCTGGAGGGTAGGAAGATGCTGCAGAGAGATCAGAACAGGCTGGATCAACAGGCGGAGGTTGAACAGGCCCAAGGGCAGGGTCCTACACTTTGGCCACAATAACCCCCTGCAGCTACAGGCTGGGGGATGAGTGGCTGGAGAGCAGCCTGGCAGAGAGGGACCTGGCAGTACTGGTTGACAACTGGCTGAAGAGGAGCCAGCAAGGTGCCCAGAAGGCCAATGGCTTCCTGTCTTGGATCAGCAGTAGTGTGGCCAGCAGGACTAGGGATGTAATTCTTGCCCTGTACTGGGCACTGGGGAGGCCTCCCCTGGAGCACTGGGGGCAGTTCTGGGCCCCTCACTTCAAACAGGAGATTTGAGTGGCTGTGGCCGGTCCAGAGGAGCAAAGAGGCTGGGGAGGGGACGGGAGGGAAAGTTTGATGAGAAGAGGCTGAGGGAGCTGGGGGTGTTTAACCTGAAGGAGAGTCAGGGTAGACCTTCTCCCTCTCTCCAACTCCCTTAAGGGAGGTTGTAGTCAGGTGGGGTTCGGGCTCTTCTCCCAAGCAACCAGTGCCAGGATGAGAGGGCAGGGTCTGAAGCTGCCTGAGGAAGGTTAGTGTGGATGTTAGGAAGCTCTTCCTCATGGAAAGGGTGATCAGGCATGAGAATGGAGTGCCCAGGGCAGTGGTGGAGTCCCCAGCCCTGGAGGTATTGAAAGGACAGCCTGGCTGTGGCCCTGAGTGCCCTGATCTGACTGATGTGGTGATGTCGTGCCTCCGCAAGGACAGCAAGGAAGGGAGTTTAAGTAGCTACTTGTACAAAACGGGTTAAGTGTTTCTAGGAAGTTAAGTGCTGATGGTTTTGTCGAAGTTCATTGTTGACAAAACTCAGGGTTTCTATTTTATTAATGAATTTTACAGAGGTTTTATTTTGTCAACATAAAAAACCTTTACAAAAGGTAAGATTTATTTTATTATAGAGATGCTGAGAAAACAGCTTCTACATGTACTTCTGCACTTGCACGTTTGCACAAAACACAGAAAGAGGGTAGTGAAAACCCACAATCTCTTACTACTGTGTGAGTGCATTAAGTTTGGTGGCTGTAAATGCCCTCAGTATGAAATGGTGTTGTTCTGACTCATGGCATGTGACAGTGTCAGGAGCTGTACAGAAAGCAGCCCAGTCCACACAAAGCCAGCAACTAGGAGGACAGGCTGAGGGACCTGGGATTGTTCAGCCTGGAGAACGCTCCAGGGGGACCTGATAACAACCTTCCACTTACCTGAAGGGGGCTACAAGAAGGCTGCAGCGGGACTGTTTACAGAGGCCTGGAGTGATAGGACCAGGGGCAATGGCTTCACATTAGAGAAGGGGAGACTGAAATGGGCTGTTAGGAAGAAGCTCTTTAGCAGGAGGAGGGTTGAACACTGGAACAGGTTGCCCAGGGAGGGAGTTGAGGCCCCATCCCTGTACATCTTCAAGGGGAAGGTGGACAAGGCTCTGGGCAACCTGCTCTAGCTGAGGATGTCCCTGCTCCCTGCAGGGAGGTTGGACTGGATGACCTTTTAGAGGTCTTTTCTAACCCAGGCCATTCTATGGTTCTGTGATGAGCCATCCCTTCGTAGTGGGGCTTATGCAAAACTGAGAATCTCACAACCTCTGTGCTGGCTGAGAGATGAATCAGGGAAAGGGATATTACTAAGGAACAAGTCAACACTTCCAAGTGGATTAGAGGAGTGGAGAGCAAATTGAAACTTGGGTGTCATCTGTGTTAATAAAACAGTACTGAAACCTTTACAAGTCCTCATTGCAGCAGCTGTATTTTACTCAACCACGTCTTAAAACTCCACACATGCTAATCTGAAATAACATGGAGTTAATTTTGCAAACTCCTTTAAAACTTCATGATGTAATTGCCCAAATATCTCCCCAAATAAATGCCAGCAGAAGGGATTTCTTTGCTAAGTGGCTTTGCACTTTGGTCAAAGAATTTAGTGCCTGAGTGAATTGTGACAGAGAAAGCAGCACATAGTGCCTGTTCCTGAGTTCTTCACAATATGAAAAGAACACGCAACCTCTGTTTGAAATAATTAGCCGTGGTTTGCTGGGGGAATTTTGGTACTTTGATGTTATAGCAGCTTTTGATCAAAATTTCCCTGTGCTGCCCTGTTTAATTCTGGCCAACTGGATTAAAAGCTTCTCTTAACTACAGATTGCAGGTCTTTCATTTGGAGTTCACTGCCATGAGGTGCTGGCCTCTCTCCAGCCTTCTTCATTAAAGCCTGCTTTATTATGGCTTTTCGGCCATTAAATGATTGTTATGCACAATGGGTACTTGATTATAATTTGCTGAAACTGGGAATGGGTTGCAACAGTAATCCCTTTCTGTAATTAAAAGAGAGCATGTTTGTACCTGCCAGGATCTTCTGAGAAGCTCCTGTGGGTGAGGAAAAAATGGAATTGAAAGGCAGCAATTTCTGCTAATGAGCCATTTAAGCACTCCAGCACTCCAGCGTGTTGTGCTCTGTTGTGGAAGTGAGATTTTCTGCTTAGTAACTATGTTTGGACCAACATTTGTGGCTGTGATAGCCGTAAAAGAGCAGTTTCAGTTGTCATAAATCTTCTCAGATCTTTTATTTTCGTTTGGAGTTTGGAAGGGAATGTGCATTTCTAGCAGTAAAGGAGCAGTCAGGGGTCTTTGAGTCCTGCCCAAGATTTGCTTCTGCTCTGGTTTGGGTTTGCCAGGCAGTTCAAGCTCACTGCTGTCACCTTTTTTTTACCTACAATGTTTTGAAAAATTGTGGGGAAATTCATAGATTGAAATTTCTTTTAGAAGTGAATATTTCATAGGGGGAGCGTATCGCTGACTTTTGTATTTTGGCTGTTGCAGAGCTGAAGGAGATGCAAACTTGTCTTCATGTTGCAGACGAGGAGTAGCATGAAATAGCTGACGATACCATTTCATCTGATTTCTTAGCAGCACGTGACTGACAGTCCAAAGTATGTGGACGTTAACCACAGTAGGCTTCACAGGCTATTTCTTGAGGACAGTACTTTTTGTTTCCCTTACTCAAGTTTGCCCTGAAAACATTCCATCCTTGAGATTCCTTTTAGAGAAAATTTGCACCTAGGAAACTTTGCTGGGAACTAAATCTGAGCTTGGTGAGATGAAGCTACTTCATGGAGCAATTTCATTTAAAACTTTGCAAGTGTTATTTGGCCGAAAGCCATTTTCTACCGCAGCTGAGAACTAGAGAGGTGCTGTGTTCAATATCTTTATTAATGATCTTGATGATGGGATAGTGTCTCCTCAGCAAGTTTGCTGATGACTCTTAAGCTGAGTAGTCTGGCCAGTTCACCTGATGGGTCTGCAGCCCTTCAGGAAGATTTGGACAGACTGGAGGATTGAGCAATTTAATGAGGTTCAAGAAGAGCCAGTGCAGAGTTTGTCACATGGGAAGGAGTAATGACAAGCATCAGGACAGGTTAGGAGGCAATCTGCTGGAGAGTGCTTCCATGGAGAGAGACCTGGGGGTTCTTGTGGACAACAAGTTCTCCACAAAACCGCACTGTGCTCTGGTGACCAAGAAGGTCAGTGGAATCCTGGGATGGATCAAGAAGAGTGTGTCCAGCAGATCAAGGGAGGTTCTCCTCCCCCTCTACTCTGCCCTAGTGACGCCACATCTGGAGTATTGTGTATGTTTCTGGGCTCCCCGGCTCAGGAGGGACAGAGATCTGATTGAGAAAGTCCAGTGGAGGGCCATGAGGATGATTAAGGGACTGAAGCACTTGCCTTATGAGGAGAGATTGAGAGATCTGGGACTTTTCAGCTTGGACTCTTCAAGGGTGTGAGAGACTTAATCACTGGCTATAAATCCATGAGGGCTGGGTGTCAAGAAGAAAAGAGACAGTCTCTTTCCACTTGCACTCTGTGTCAGGACAAGGTTGATGGGCCTAAGTTCCTCAACATGAGAAAGAAATTCCTTACTGTAAGGGTCACAGGCCATTGGAATGGGCTGCCCAGGGAAGTTGTGGAGTCTCCTTCTCTAGAGACTTTCAAGACCCATCTGGATACCATCCTATGTGACCTGTGGTCCTGCTCACACAGGGTGGGTTGGACTCAGTGGCCTCTGGAGGTCCCCTAGTGATCTGTTTATCTGTGTGAAATAAAACTGTGTGTGCAGCATGTTCCTGCCCTGACATTAACTGTTGGTCTGCAGTGAATCCTACATAGAGGGTGTTAGAATTTTGCTTTTTAATCCTGATCTCTCCAACTAAGGAAACACAATGATCCTTGTGAACTGAGCTGGGTTCCACTGTGGGCTGTGGGCTAAGCAAAAAGAATAAAAATGAGAGAAAGGTGCGGAACTGAAGGGCTCTTTTCACAGAATCAAATCAGAATTGTTGATGGTGCAATCAGGAGGTTGGATCCTTGCTAAACAGGTGGAGAATGGGGACTCCAGTACAGCCAGGATTTCATCATTTTGCCTTTTCTCCTCACAGCGGACCGTAGTTGAAACATGCGAGTCGTTCGAGGATAGCTGAAATCACTTGGGAATTCAGAGTTACCTGAAAAATCCCTTCTTCCTTCATGCAAATCTTTTCATTTTACAACTTTCAGGATGGTTTCTTTTCTTTTTGTTTGACTGCGTTTGTTGGCTTTGGAAAAAGTAGAAGTTGTTTCTTGTGAACCTAATCCTCCCGGTGGCAAGGTCTTGCACTTCCTTTGCCAGCAGTTTGTTTCATGTGTGTTCAGGCCAGGTTTCTTTTCACGTATGTGAGATGACAGCTTTGGCAAGAGGGAAACAAAATACAGCAAGGAAAAGACTTGTTGAGGTGGTGTTGGATTTTTTTTAAGGAAAAAGATTTATTTAATGAAAGGATCCTTTCATTGAACTTAATAATTAAAGCTAGAAGAAATAAGATCTTATAAGAGATTGCACTGTAATTATGTAACTTTCAAGAAACAAGAGTTCATCGTAATGAATTATTTTCATGTTACTAGGTTTTTCTTGGAAAAGTGCAGTCTCATGTGATGCTGTGTCCCAACGTGCACGAGTAGGCTGCCGGTACAAAATCCAAACATCACAAAGCCGTTTCCAAAGACCAGATGTTGATCGCTTCCCTCTTAGAGAAGGGAGCAGAAAGATTCTTAGTTCAAGTTGATAACTGGATCTCCAGTGTAACTTCACAGCAGGCTTTCATACAGGGGGACTGAACACTCAGATGATCTGTAAAGGATTTACTTTTGAAGAAATAGAATAGCTGAGATTACTCCATAGTCAACAGCCAGAGCGTTCCCCATTACAACCGGGAAGACAGCCAGCTAGAGGTGTTTCTGTTTCAGTCAATATTTGGCATGGCTTTGGTTCACTCTGGATCATACAAGGTTTCTTGAAGTCTTGTGTACTGAGAATTTTGTGCATCTTGTATTTACAGTAACGGGACTCTTAAGGCTCTTCACTCTGTATTTTTAGGAGGTGTTAGGAGTAGAAGACACAGGGAGGTAACTTTTTCATAAGGCATTTGTTAAAATACACAGTAAAGACATGTGAATTTCATTTTTCTAAGAAGAAGAGTGTAGGCAGAGGGTCCAGTCTTTACTCCTGACACTGGGCAAATGACCTCTGTTTCTGATGCCTTCCTCATTTTTGACTCCAAGTCTCTTAGCCAAGTTCTTTGGAGCAGATGTTCTATTTCAATTCATTAATCATTTACAAGGCAGAGTGGGATTCTAGTCTTGTAACAAGACTTCAGACACAGCCAAGCTGATTAAAAACAGAACCTCAAAAACTCTTCTCAATACATATTCCCTAGAGTTAAACCTTTGAAGAAGAGGCAGGTCTTGGACAATGACAAGGAAGTCCTTTGCTAGATGTGCAGTGAAAGGGCGCTTGCTGAGGAGTGAAACCAGGTTCTGATAGGACCCTCAACTAACACAACTCTGATTCTGTGAACTGTGGATTTGGAGGGTCTTTTGCACAATCCTTCTACTGCTAAACCTTTTTTCTTACACTGGATTTGTGAGGGACTCTGGTGGTCACTTTAGATATAAATAATGTCCATTCAGGCTTTATCATTGTGGTGTATTGATAACAAAATCAGGTTTTGAGGCGTGACTGTAACTGGGATGCTGGTTTGTTCCTGCAGTTCCTTCTGTAGTCTGCATGAGGTTTCCATGTTGCAATTATTTGTGTTTAATTTGGGTGCTTGTGTTGATAGTCATAGAATCATAGAATCATCCTGGCTGGAAAGGACCTCCAGGATCATCAAGTCCAGCCCTCATCCTAACATCTCCCTAACCCCTAGACCATGGCCTCAGGTGCTCTAGCTACTCATTTTTCAAACACCTCCAGGGATGGTGACTCTACCACCTCCCTGGACAGCCTGTTCCAGTGCCCAGCCACTCTCTCAGGAAAGAACCTCCTCCTAATATCCAGTCTAAACCTCTCCTGACTTGAGGCTTCAGTTAGAATTTAACGGTATTTATTGACACGCCTCTCTTTTGTCAGAAGTCGTAGTTGGCCTAGGTGCTGTACGATCACTGTCCCATTTTAAGGGCTGTGTTTTTACTAGTGTGAACAATCGTACAGTTTTTTCAGGTGTCTGCCCAAAATGCAGCTCCACATGGTTTGCCTTGTTGACATGGGGAGGGAATTAAAGTTGATTACTTCTGAAGTATTGACACAGTGCTGACAGTACTCCTGTGTGCTTGAGAGGTGAAGCCTTTGGGGTATTTCTCAATATCCATCAGAATTTTCTCATGCACTAGTCTACTCTGAGATCTTCAACCCCTTGAGGTTGCTTAATGCCAGTCAACAGCTATGGGTAATAAATTGGTTCATACTTTACGCAATTGAATTTTGACAGAGATTCACACAAGGAATCTTGAAAGCTCTTGCTGGTGTTGCAGTCTTTCCACAGCTATCCCCAGTAACTTAGCACAGAATGGCCCGGCTTGGAAGGGACTTCCAAAGGGCATCCAGTCCAATGCAGTCCTCCCTGCAGGGAGCAGGGTCAGCCTCAGCTAGAGCAGGTTGCCCAGAGCCTTGTCCACCTTCCCCTTGAAGATGTACATGGTTGGGGCCTCAACTTTCTCCTTGGGCAACCTGTTCCAGTGTTCTTCCCTCCTAACAGCCCATTTCAGTCTGCCCTTCTCTAATGTGAAGCCATTGCCCCTCATTGTATCATGCTAGGCCTTCATAAACAGTCCCTCTGTAGCCTTCTTGTAGCCCCCTTCAGAGACTGGAAGATAGCTACATGGGGAAATGTAATAAATTAAACCCCTGCTTGGCCACCTCTCTTTAGGCCACTGACTGACGCCGTTTCTTACAGAGCTCTGTCACACCTAGCTGACGAGCAGAGAAAGGAAGGTTTTGTTGTTAATGCTCCAGCCAGACTGATGTTTGTAGGTTGTTGGATCATGATTTAAACAACTTATTGTGAGCTTTTGGAAACGGTAGCCAAATAAACTAAACCTGAAAGAAACAGGTTATCTTGCCCTCCGAGTGGTTAGTCGATAAAAAGGACGTCACATTTGCTGAGTGCTGATGTTATTGTTCGTCAAATATTTGAATAAGAGAGAGAAAAGAAGAGAGATCTGGCAGACCTCCACAGCCGACTTCCAGCTCCTCACCAAAACAGTAGCCTTCTCTTGTCTTTGTTTCCACGGGGACCTGAGAGTCAGAAGAGAACAACTGTTAAAAAGCCAATCAAGTATGGACATACAACGGGAAATAGAACTTAGTGGCAATGAAGTTATGAACGGTGTTAGTGGCTGCATCTGGCTGGTGTTCTCAGAGGAGCCGTGGGGTCACATAGGTGGCCAAACAAAGGTGAAACTGGTGCTTTCCTCCCTCCTCCATGTTCTTTTCCCCTGTGTGTTTCTAGGTGTGCAGTTCTGGACTGCCAGCATGTCATCAGGGCTTGTTCTGCTTTGGTTTGGCTTTTTACTATGGGCTGACTACCTGTGAGTCAGAACTGTAGCCATGCAAGTGTGGTCCTGGTATGGTCCTCATCTCCCCTGTGAGGGATGGCTGAGAGAACTGGGGCTGTTTAGTCTTCAGAAGAGAAGAGTGAGAGAGATGTCATGAATGCCTGTAAATATCTGAGGGATGGGTGTCAAGAGGAAGGGGCCAGTCTCTTTTCTGTGGGGCACAGTAACAGGGCAAGGAGTAACAAGGATAAACTTGAACATAGGAGGTTCCACCTCAACATGAGGAGAAACTTCTTTACTGTGAGGGTGGCACAGCCCTGGCATAGGCTGCCCAGAGAGGATGTGGAGTCTCCTGCTCTTGAGACTTTCAAAACCCCCGCTGAGTGTTCCTGTGTCACGTGTCCTAGGTGATCCTGCTCTGGCAGGGGGGTTAGATCTTTAGATGTCCCTTCCAGCCTCTGACACTCTGTCATTCTAAGGGGGTGTAAAGATGGAATTCTTTGTTGGAGGGGTTGGTTTTGTGCAAAGCTCTGAGTTACGTGAGATGCTGACCAAACTCTCGCAGGTCAGAATATATTTTCACAAGGAGACTCAGGCCACTATTGCTTGTGGTGGTTTGAAAAGAGTTAAAAGCTTTTCGAAAAGGCTGGTTAAGTGCTGGATTTTGGGAGTGTTTATGCTTTTATGTCATTTTTGTTTTATTGTCTTCAATGGAAAAAGTATTTAGCAATGGAGGAATCACAGAATCACAGAACATCAGGGACTAGAAGGGACCTTGAAAGATCATGTAGTCCAGTCTCCCTGCCAGAGCAGGATCACCTACACCAAGTGGCACAGAAACATGTTCAGGCAGGTTTTAATAGTCTCTAGAGAAGGAGACTCCACAACCCCCCTGGGCAGCCCGTTCCAGAGCTCTGTCACCCTCACAGGGAAGACGTTCCTTCTCAGGTTGATGTGGAACCTCCTAGGTTCCAGCTTATACCCACTGCCCCTTGTCCTCTCACTGGGTGCCACTGAGCAGAGCCTGGCTCCATCCTCCTGACACCCACCCTTCACAAATTTATAAACATTACTGAGGTGACCCTTGGTGAAGTCTCCTCTTCTCCAAGCTAAAGAGACCCAGCTCACTCAGCCTTTCCTCATAAGGGAGGTGTTCTACTTCCTTCATCACCTTTGTGGCTCAGCGCTGGACATTCCCCAGCAGCTCTGTGTCCTTCTGGAACGGAGAGGCCCAGAACTGGACACAATACTCCAGGTGTGGTCTCACCAGGGCAGAGTAGAGGGGGAGAAGAACCTCTCTCCATCTGCTAACCACCCCCCTTGTAGTCCACCCCAGGATGCTGTTGGCCCTCTTGGCCACAAGAGCACATTGCTGGCTCATAGTCATCCTGCTGTCCACCAGGACCCCCAGATCCCTTTCTCCTAGACTACTCTCCAACAGGTCAGTCCCCAGCCTATACTGGTACCTGGGGTTGTTCTTGCCCACATGCAAGACTCTACACTCACCATTTCAGTACATTTCTCCCTGCCCAGCTCTCCAGCCTGTCCAGATCTCGCTGAATGGCAGCACAGCCTGCGGGGTTGTCGGCCACTCCTCTCAGCTTTGTGTCGTCAGCAAACTTGCTGACAGTGCATGCCAGTCCCTCATCCAAGTCATTAAGGAATAGACCGAATAGTACTGGTCCCAGTACCAACCCTTGGGGGACTCCACTAGACACAGGCCTCCAACCAGACTCTGTCCCATTGGCCACTACTCTCTGGCTTCTATCCTGCAGCCATATGCAAGCTGTCTTTTGTGGGGATTTTTGGTAATTAAATGTGTTGAATGTTTTTTAATATTCCGAGCAAAAAATTACCAAATGCCGCTCCACTTTATTATTTTCCCTGCTTGGAGGAAAATAATCTTAAATGGACAGTGTGTCTTTGCTTGCTTGCTTGCACTTGTTAGTCTGAACTAAATAAAAGAACCTCTGAACTGCTTGTTTATCCTTGTAGTTAAAAAAGCAAGACTGTACCTGTCCATTGTTTCACTGACTATAGCATTTGTGACTGTATTGTTTACTGGGAAGTCACGACTTTGAATAGGTATTGAAACCTGCTTTCTCCCTAAGATCAAGGTTAACTTAAAGAAAAGGGTCACTTTGCAAAACAACTCTGAGTCTGGGCGATAAAGCCTTCATTTGTATGAAGCTGAACAAAACGGAGCCTGCTTTTGTCCTTTAGCCATAAACTTCTGCAAATTCACAAAGTCATGTCTAGACTGATGTCTGTTTGACAAGACTGTGGTGAAATACTGAGATTTTTACCGGAGAATACCAGTGCAAACAGAGAGGTCTTCCATCTTCCCCCTGAGGGAATGCATTGTAGGGTGCTAGGAGTTGTTCAGGAGTGATGACATTCCACACTGTCACGCTGCTACTGAGTTGAACAGTTTTTTGAAAATAATCAGAGAATACTTATGGCTGGAAAGGACCTCCAGGATCATCAAGTGCAGCCCTCATCCCAACAGCTCCCTAATCCCTAGATTTTGGCCTCCAGTGCTCTAACTGCTAGTTTTTTAAACACCTTCAGGGATGGGAGCTCCACCTCCCTGGGCAGCTTGTTGCAGTGTCCAACTAGTCTCTCAGGAAAGAACTTTTTCCTAAGATCCAGTCTAAACCTCTCCTGATGCAACTTGAGGCCATTTCCTCTCATCCTGACATTAGTTATTTGGGAGAAAACACCATTACCAGCCTAACTACAACCTCCTTTAGATAGTTGTAGAGAACAATAAGGTCTCCTGTCAGCCTCCCCTGCCCAGTAAGGACCTTGCACTGGGAACACACTTCTGGCTTTCCACACACAGAAGTTGATGCTGTGGGATGATGAGTCCACAGGACTGAGGGGTGACCTCATTAATGTTTATAAATATGTGAAGGGTGGGTGTCAGGAGGCACCCAATGATAGGACAAGGGGCAATGGGTGTGAGCGGGAACATAGGAGGTTCCAGATAAATATCAGAGGGAACTTCTTCACGGTAAGGGTAACACAACACTAGAAAGGGCTGCCCAGGGAGCTTGTGAAGTCTCCTTCTCTGGAGACGTTTAAAGCCCACCTGGATGTGGTCCTGTGTGATTTGGTGTAGGTGATCCTGCTCTGGCAGGGAGACTGGACTAGATGATCTTTTGGGGTCCCTTCCGATCCCCAATGTTCTGTGATTCTGTGAAGTTGCAGAGCTTGCAACTGGTTCCCCATAAGTGAGAGTCATTCTCCCACTTAGTTAATAAATATAAATATCCTATAAATACAAAAAAAATAGTTTATAAAGCTTATCAGTAACTAAAGTGTGAGTGTTAAGAGTACGGGACCAGATTCTTCTCAGAGCTGTCTGATCATAGGACAAGGGGCAGCAAGGACAAGCTGGAACAGAGGTGGTTCCATAGAAACATCAGGAAAACTTTTTTCAAAGTGAGGGTGACAGAGTGCTGGCACAGGCTACCCAGAGAGATTGTGGAGTCTCTGCTCTGGAGACATTCAAAACCCTCCTGGACACAGCCCTTTGTGACCTGATCTAGGGGATCCTGCTCTGGCAGGGGGCTTGGACTAGATCTGACTGAAAATGCAGTCATGTACATGTAGCCTCTGTGAATGCACCAGATCATTTGGTAGTTCCCTATGGTACTGGGCAGCGCCGAAGAATCAGAGACATTTCGGAAGCATTTGGGAATGTTTTGGATTTTCCCTGTGGGAGCCTCACAACTTGAATTGAACTCGACAGTTGATTCTAGCGATGCCTGCTGGAAATAGAATCTGAATTTGATTGTTTTTTTCTAAATTCTCTGGCAATTAAGGTTGTAAAGTGTGCAAAACTTGTTTAAACTGTGGATCTAAAAGTCCTAGTCAAAGCAGTAAAAAAAATCCCCCATGGCTAATGTGCAAATTATTTTCTGTATCTCAGTACAATGGGGTTTTTGGTTTACTGGGACTTGCATTCCATGCCCAGTTTGTATATCTAAATGCAGTACGTGTACCTACATTGGTGAGCAAGTTCTCCCTGGAACAGCACCGTGCTCTAGTGGCCAAGAAGGTCAAGGGAATCCTGGGATGGATGAATCAAGAAGAATGTGCTTCTACTGTGCCCTAGTGAGACCACATCTGGAGCATTGTATTGCATTCTGGGCTCCCCAGCTCAAGAAGGACAGAGATGTTGTTGAGAGGGTCCAAGGGAGGGCGAAGAGGTGATGAAGGGACTAGAGTCACTACCTTACAAGGAAAGGCTGAATGACCTAGGACTTTTTCAGTCTGCAGAGGAGAAGATTATAAAAGGACTTAATCTCTGTGTATAAATCCATGTCAAGAAGAAAGAGACAATCTCTTTTCACTTGAATCTTCTGATAAGACAAGTGGCAGTAAGTGTCATTTGGGGCACAGAAAGTTCCACCCCAACGTGAGGAAGCACTTTCTTTACTGTAAGGGTTACTGAGCAGTGAAACGAGCTGCCCAGAGAGGTTGTGGAGTCTCCTCTGGAGAATTTCAAGACCCATCTGGATGGGTTCCTATGTGACCCGCCCCAGGTTCTATGGTCCTGCTGGAGCAGGGGGGTTGGACTTGATTACCTCTAGAGGTCCCTTCCAACCCCTAATGATCTGTGTGTCTGTATAGTGGTTTTTGAACTGTGACTTTTTAGTTATCGAGTTAAATGGTGAAAGAAACAATTTTCCTTTTCAGAACTGATTTTCAGAATGTGTTACTGTATTGGAATACGTGAATTTTAAAGCCAGTGCTTTGTGTCCTCTCTGGTCTGGCTTCAGCCCAGCTGTAGATACACTGTTTTGTAGAAACAAATGTAATGGGCTTCAGCTACTTTGAACCATTTGCCTCAGGGCACTAAGTTAACTTTTCCGTTCTTTGAATAGTTAACGCAACAAGAAGTCCCTCTGTTTCCTGTCCTTCATTCTTGCCTGACCCTGCAGACTGAACTGGGTGGCTTAGCCCTGAAATGAGGTGGTGCTGTGTGTTACTTCCCAGTCACAAGACTATCACCCTATTCCAGGAAACACCACCCACTATTGTTTCCAGCACTGCAGATCCTATGGACGTTAAGTAATTTAATTGTTGATACAGTGATTAAAACCAGAGGTTTGTTTGCTCCCTACAGAAATTACGCTGGATTATACTTTCTATAATCCATAGTCAAATTTAAAACAAATCCAAATATTTCTATCACAAAATCACAGGCTGGAAAAGCCCTCTGAGCTCATCCAGCCCAGGACCTGACATCACCACATCAGCCACACCAGGGCACTCAGTCTTCAACATCTCCAGGAGTGGGGACTCCACCACTGCCTTGGGCAGTCCAGACAAGAGTCTGATCACCTTCTCCCTGAGGAAGGGCTTCCTAACATCCAACCTAACCCTCCCTTGGCAGCTTCAGGCCCTTCCCTCTCATCCTGGCACTAGCTGCCCAGGAGAAGAGCCTGACCCCCACCTGACTACAGCTTCCTTCAGGGAGTTGTAAAGAGGTAGAAGGTCCATCCTGAGTCTCTTCTTCTCCAGGCTAAACACTCCCAGCTCCCTCAGTGTCTCCTCATCAGACTTTCCCTCCAGTCTCTTCCCCAGCCTCCTTGCAGATCCCCTCAATCTCTTTCTAGAGGTGAGGGGCCCAGAACTGCCCCCAGTGCTCGAGGGGAGACCTCCCCAGTGCCCAGTACAGGGGGAGAATTACATCCCTAGCCCTGCTGGCCACACTATTGCTGATCCAAGCCAGGATGCCATTGGTCTTCCGGGCCACCTGTGCACCCTGCTGGCTCCTTAGCGTAGGGCAACAAAGATGATAAGAGAGGTGGANCTTCTCCCAGTCTGTAGCTGCAGGGGGTTATCATGGCCAAAGTTATCATTGGCTCTGTTAAACCTCATTCCGTTGGCCTCTGCCCATGTGTATTGTTAGAAGTAGTTACAAAAATACATTTTAAAATTACGTAGACATTTAAACGTACAGTTCTTGGTGTCTCAACATGGAACATGTGGTTCTTGCTGAGTGACTGGCAGTTACCACTGAATATTAGGTGGAATAAGCACACGGTGGCTACTTTTTGTTGTCATTTCCTTCCTTACAGAGTCATCCCTGCAGCTTTTCTGATTAGTGACTATTACCCATGGATTTCTTCAATTTACAGATGAGAAGTGGTTGGATTGTTTTTCAGAGCAGTTTACACCTCCGACAACTTTTTAAGGAAAGAAAAAAACCTGGGTTTAGTTAGTTTTCAAAGAAAAAGCCTTGGCATAGTGGAAAGGAGATTAATTAAAAATGAAGAGTACAGACTATGTGCTGGTCTGTCTGTCTGTCACTGGATAGCAAGATGTGGAAACAGATATTGATAGAATACTCTCGTCTTTCAAAAGGCTTTAGAAACTGAAATCTGAGGAACTCATGCATGTGAATAATTCAGCAAGATATAAATAAGATTAGAAGGTGTGCTGGAGTTTTTATTGGTCTTTTGAAAACACAGAGTGTTAGGGATTGGAAGGGACCTTGAAAGATCAACCAGTCCAGTCCCCCGACACAGCAGGATACCCTAGATCCAGTCACACAGGAATTTAATGTCTCCAGAAACGGAGACTCTACAAACCCACTGGGCAGCCCATTCCAGTGCTCTGCCACCCTCACTGGGAAGAAGTTCCTTCTCATATTGATGTGGAACCTCCTGTGTTCCAGCTCACACCCATTGCCCCTTGTCCTCTCATTGAATGCCACTGAGCGGAGCCTGGCTCCATCCTCCTGACACCCTGCCATTTCCATGTTTGTCAACATTAATGGGTCACCCCTCAGTCTCCTTTTTTTAAGCTGAAGAGACCCAGCTCCCTCAGCCTTTCCTCATTAGAGAGATGTTCCATTCTATCATCCTTGTGGCTCTGCGCTGGACTCTCTCAAGTAGTTCTGTGTGCTTTTGAACACGTTCACATGAGGCTTCAAAGAGTTCTGAGATGGCTGCACTGGAGATCTTTGTTCAGCTGGGGAGCTGTATGCTCTGCAGTTGCATCAACCTATGTGTGTGGACGCTCAAGAGGGGGGGAAAAACCCAAATCCCACGTTTGGAGATTAAAGGGAGTTTTGGGGTGGGGGATGGTTCCCAGCAGCTGGAAAACACTTCTCCCAGATGAAGAAAACACCAATAAATGGGAAAAAAAGAGCTCAAAGCAAGGTAAAAAAATGGGGTTTTTTAACAGCCTCAGTCATCCTGTGATTCTGTGTGGGGTGATGTTAGGTCACAGGCTGGGCTTGATGAGCTCAGAGGTCTTTTCCAGCCTCAATCGTGCTGTGATTCTGTCAGATATATAGATATAGAGCTATATATATATAGAGAGAGATATATATACACAGTATGTTGTATCCTAAAAATACATGGGCATGGTGGTAACAAGCCACAGTGCTTACTTTCCACTTCAATTATTGCTTAATCCTTTTAGAAAGTAGTGATAATACCGCCTTCAACCTTTTTATTCCCCTTCGTTTTTGGCTCCTTGTTTTCCATAGAAGCAATAGAATTCATTTCTGAAAAAATAAATATTGTATCTTGTCTTGAAAAGGATTATTTCCCAGGGGGAAAACCTTGTGAAGTTCATGAACTTCTTCCAAGAGCAGGATTAAGATCTTGACGTGCCAGATTTATCAAAGGCATGATTCCATTAGTGAAGATGAGAAAGAAAATTTGAGTGGTGTTTCGGTAGCGCTAAGTCTTTACAAGCTCCTGATTCAAGTGCCTGCATTAACAAGAAGGTTGTGTAATGAAATCCACACAGAGCACGTTGCAGAGCTGTGTTATCTGTGCCAAGGAGCATCGCCGTGCAGTTCAGCCGAAAACTTACCCCAGATGATGCTGAGATGAGCCAATGGGTCTGAAAAGAAATATTTTGATTTGCCACATCATTAAAATGTCTTCTAATTGATTTTGTGAAGCTTGGCATCCTTCCAAAGCTGCTGCACAAACACTTTGGGAGCTGGTCCTTCATTGTGGAAATAAATGCCCAGTTGACATCAAAGAGGGAAGAATCAAGATCTTGGTCACTGAAAGACATGTTCTGATTTTATCTCATAAACAGGGAGGGTCATGCATGATACTCTTCATACCTGAAGGGACAGTGGCAATGGGGTGAGGAGACACCTTTTGAAACACCACTGAAGGTAGCTGCTAGTGTGCTGATGGCAAAGATGTGGTCAGGCCTCAGACATCAAGTATTGGCAGCTTGCACCGAAGTAGATTTATTTCAGCGTTCCAATTGTCCAAGTTACTGACAGAAAGCCGATTCCATCCTGGTCTGCATCGCAAGAAGTGTGGCCAGCAGATCGAGAGAGGGGATTCTGCCCCTCTGCTCTGGCCTGATGAGACTTTCCCTGGAGTCCTGTGTCCAGCTCTGGAGCCCTCAGGACAGGAAGGACAGGGACCTGATGGAGTGGGTCCAGAGGAGGCCACCAAAATGATCAGGAGGCTGGAGCCCTTCTGAAATGAGGACAGGCAGAGGGAGCTGGGGTTGTTCAGCCTGGAGAAAGCTCTCCAGGGACCCGAAAGCAACCTTCCAGTCCCTGAAGGGGGCTACAAGAAATCTGCAGGGGGACTGTTTACAAAGGCCTGGAGTGATAGGACCGGGGCAATGGCTTCACATTAGAGAAGGGCAGATTGAAATGGGCTGTTAGGAAGAAGTTCTTGAGCAGGAGGGGGTTTAAACACTGGACCAGGTTGCCCAGGGAGGGAGTTGAGGCCCCATTGCTGGAGTTCTTCAAAGGGAGGCTGGACAAGGCTCCAGGCAACCTACTCTAGTTGATGATGTCCCTGCTCTGTGCAGGGGATTAGACTGGATGACCTTTGGAGGTGTCTTTCAGCCTGGGCCAGCCTGTATTTTTATGACTCGATAATCGTAGAGATTTCTAACATAAATAATTCTATGATTCTAGTAACTTGGGGTGGACAAGTTTGCATTTCAAGGTCAGAGTGTGCAGACATTTGAGGGCCAACGTCCACCTGAAGACCCACTGTAGGTGAGGGTTTCTCCTTTTTGACGGCTGGCTTCTTTGTAGTTAAATGAATAAATTCAAAGAAAGAAAAAACCTGTTTTCCTTTGAGCCAGAGAAGGGAATTTCATTCAGCTGTGAAGACAGCTGATCTGCCTTGGGGCAAAATGGGTGAAGAAACAGATGTCTAAACAAAAAAGAGAAGCACTGGGGAATCAGCTAATTGAAATCCCCAAAGAAGAGCTGATAAATCAAGTATGTAAAAGATTACTGTACCTAAGCTAACATCAAATCTAAGCTTACTGCGTGCTGTGTAGTGGCTTAAAGAACTCCTCAAGCCAACGTGCTGGTTCACAGTCTCATTTCCTGCTTGGTACTATGACAGAAAATATTTGCCAGGGCCCCTAACTGCATGAATATCATGTAAATATAAAGTCCAGATTTTTAAATTGGATATTATGTAGAGTTTTCTGGAGGGTGGACTATTCATTGCAGTATTTTCTGTTCATAATAAAATTAATGACAGCACGGGTCAAAACATACTTGAAACTTCAAAGTGTCACTGCAGGGATGTGAAGTTCCTTGGAATTTGGCAAATTCCTGAAGCATGGTCTCTGTAATGTTTCTGTATGTGTAGCAGAAGACGTTTTATGATGTCTCCAATTATCAATATTTCTTCTCAGGTAATGTAATCATTCTTCAAGGTGAAATAATTTACTGGTTAGACTTTCTGTTCTGCCTCTCAGTGAGCACTTGCACACGTCTTGGTCGTGAGTTTAATGATTTTATGTGAGAAGTTCTGATGTGGGTATAGTTTGAATATTCTTAGGTACTGTGATAAGGCACCACATTGGGTTCGTATGTCCATCTGTCCCTAACTCGAATTTATTTGCTATCCAAACACTGGTGTTTTACAGCTGGAACTGAACGTTTGCTCCCTGTACCTTTACAAAAGATCTCTTTACCTTACACACGTAGACCAGCACAGAGCACAGCATTTGGGGTCTGCCTCGAGATACCACTTCCTTGGTGTTCCTTTCTTGACGCTGTTCTGAAAAGCTTCATCTCTATGTCATATGAATAATTCTAATTGGACTTGTTATTACTGCCAGAGCAACAGTTCTGAGTCTAGTCAACATGTAAGAGGTAAAAAATACAGTGGAATAAGTCTGGCCTTCCACCAGAGAGAAAAAACCTTGTTCATACTTGCCTGGTGTTCACTGAAGAGCTTTCTCGTGTCCCCCCCATGGGTTTGCTTCCTCCCCCCACTCCTATAGCCGTAAGCACTTTGTCTTGTTGACACTGGCAATGGAACTGTCTTGCTTTGAGTGTAAAAGAGCTACTTTTATCATTTCCAAGCTGCAGCCTGGGGCCAAAACAGACAAAGCAATTTGAAAGGATGAGGTTCAGGAGGAGGCTGGAATTCCCATCATGCAGCCCTTGGGAATACACCTTCAGTACCAAGCTGTGAAGCACTTATTTATCACATTATTTATCATACATATTGGCCTGTCCATACTTGGCCAGCTGAGTTCCACACTGAGTTCCAATGAGCTCATTGCCATGGGGCTTGTTCCAGTCAGAAGTGTTAAGAGACTTCGTTGTTGTTTAAACTGTTTCCCAATCTTCAAAAATCATCAAGTCCCGGACGACCCTGTCACAGAATCACTAACTCACTGAGGCTGGAAAAGCCATCTGAGCTCATCCAGCCCAGCCCATGGCCTAACATCACCGCATCGGCCAGACCAGGGCTCTAAGGGCAACGGCCAGTCTGTCCTTAAAAACCTCCATGTCTGCTTTCTCCTCTGCTGTATGGAATTTGTAAGGCATTTTATTCTAGCACCTTTGTCCTTTTTATTGTCAGTCCCTGTCAGCTTTTCAGTGTCATAGAATCATAGAATCATCATGGCTGCAAAGAACCTCCAGGGTCATCGAGTCCAACCTTTTCTCCTAGTGTCTGCCCATCCAGGTGCCTTATGCTTTGAGCTTGTCTTCAGAATCATTGTGCTTTATATCATTTGGGCACTTCTTTTGGACTCTCATCACTGCTGTCAGCCTTGTGATGCCTTTTACTGCAAAATGCAGCCCGTAGTGATATTAGAAACCCAGTTCATACCTGCCTCTACTCCATTTCTATAAAACACTTCTGCTAAATCTCTAACTCATTTTCACAGAGCCATCACCAGGAATGAGGCAATCTAACTACGTTTATTCTTCAGGCTCATCAGCTTTGTGCTGCTCTTTCTCGGGATTCCTTTTTTGTTGTGGATTGTAAATCCAGGTGAAAACAGCAAAAGTTTTATTAATTGTAAGATTGCTTTTATTAATGAAGATTACTGAGGGAGCTGGGTCTCTCTTCTTCTGAAAAAGAATAAGGAGGGATGAGCCCATTAATATTTATAAATATTAACAGGGCAGGTGTCAGGAAGATGGAGCCAGACTCTGCTCAGTGGCATCCAGTGATAGGATAAGGGGTAACATGGGAGTGAGCTGGAACATAGGAGGTTCCACATCAATGTGAGAAGGAACTTATTCCCAGTGAGGGTGACAGAGCACTAGAACGGGCTGCCCAGGAGAGGTTGTGGAGTCGTCTTCTCTGGAGACGGTTAAACCTGCCTGGAGATGTTCGTGTGTGACCTGATCTAGGTGATTCTGCTCTAGCAGAAGGGGGGTTTGGACTAGGTCATCTTGTGAGGTCCCTTCCAATCCCTAAAGTT
>VXBP01010412.1:0-53554 GCA_013400115.1 Rhinopomastus cyanomelas
TTCAAGACCATCAGTCATTGCAAGAACATGATAGACCACAATCACCAGGACCGTTGTGTATCTCTGCAGTCTGCAAACCCACACTTGCCAGAAGTCGCGTGCACAGACGAACTCTTCTGTTCCTGGGAAAAGCCTTGGGAGAATAGCTACTAGAAATGCAAAAATTGCTGTTTGTTCCTGTTTTCCTTCTCTGTTTAAGCAAATATGATGATTGCATCTCTAATTAAATCTATTAAAGAACTAATCTATTAAAGAAGCTTCAACAGTGCTTCTTGTTCTGCTGACATGCCCAGCCCCTGTGAAAGAGTGTATGAGTGCACACACATAACACACATATATATATATCTCATATATAACACATATATAACAATACCGAATTATTTCTGAAGTTTTCCCTGCTACTTTATCCTTAAAGTGCTGAATTGGACTTCAGGGTTAGGAATGATCACCAAGCAGCAGAGACAAAATAGCTGGCAGTCCCATTTGGAAGCCTGTGGTGTCTCAGTACCAGTATCTTTGCCAAAATGTTATAGGCTGAAACCGTAGTGCCTCTTGTATAGGAAAGTGAGTTTAGTCTCTGCCACAGCTGCTGCGTGCCACATTCATGCAACATGCAGCTGCAGGTTATTTCTCATTTCAGAAGACAAAATTGCAAATGAGGAAAAGGGGCATCTGCTAGCAGTTCCTAGATAAGTATGCCTTGGTTGCTAGCGTGATCAGAGCCACTGAAGAACTCAGAAACTGATTCCAGTCCACAAGACTTGGCACCACACTACCCGTCAGTGGGTCAGAGGTCTTACATGGTGCTACGAACTTGCACGGGCTCTGTGCAAGTGATGGGTAGCAGCACCCCTGGTGCCTGCCAAGCGGAGCAAACGCTGGTGAGGTTGTACTGCTCGTAACCGTAGGAAACAATACGTGGAATGAGGGCTAAGCCCATGGATTTCTGCAGTCTCCACTTTGTCGCGGTGTAGCTTCTGAACTGTTAATGGTCAAAGCTGCCTTCCGTCCATCTTCCTCTCTTTCTCACTGAATTGTGTAAAGCCAATCCATGCCCTGTCTAGTGATTTTCCTGATTTTTTATTAATGCCTCTTGTAATAGGATGAGGGATAACAATTTTAAACTAGTAGAAAACATATATAACATCTAGATGTTAGATGTTAGGTTTACTTGGTTTATTTGGATTTAGGTTGGACTGGATGATCTTAAAGGTCTTTTCCGACATTATCATTACTATGATACTGTGATATATATAAAACTAGATAAAAGGAAGAAATTATGAGGAAGAAATGTTTTACAGTGAGGGTAGTGAAATGCAGGAACAGATTGCCCATAGAGGTGGTAGATGCCCCATCTGTGAAAACATTCAAGGTCAGGTTGTATGGGACTGTGGGTCACTCGGTTTTGTTGGAGGCGTTCCTGCGTATTGCAAAGGAGTCTTCGAACGTCCCTTCCAACCCAAAGCATTCTGTGATTCTATGGTTTAGCATCATAGGATCATAGGATCATAGGATGTTAGGGGTTGGAAGGGACCCAAGAGATCATCGAGTCCAACCCCCCTGCCAGAGCAGNCTTTAATGAATAATATTCTGCTATAGGTCTCCCTACCTTGTAATCTGTCCCAAAACTATTGCAGGTAACTGAAGACTAGCCTGAGAGCAAAACTTGTAATTCAAGAACACGCATAAATCCCACAGTCATCAGAAAGTGTGACCCTCCCAGTGACCTTTACCATCTGGTGACCAGCAGGAGGGAGAAGCGTGATTTACAGATCAGTGTGATGTTCTGTAGATTGATACAAATATTTTCTTTCCTTCTAGAAAGCAGAGCCTGCTGCTCCTGTTCAGTGATACCTACCTTATTGTCATCCACGTCTTGAGATTGCTCTCAGATTGCAAAAATTTCTTTCAGATTAAATGAAATATCCAGAGTCTAGCTTTTGTGGTCTCTTATCAGCCCTTCTACTGATGGTTGTCTATTATCAGACAAATCCGAACCTCCAGAGCTGCAACATGTTTAATATTTCTACATTTCAGAGCAGTGAGCCACATGTTGGTTCTGCCCAGTAGAACGTATAGAATGCATCACGGAGCACAGAGTCACTTCCAGACAGGGCCCCTTCTCTGAAAAATGTTAACAGGTGGAAATCCTAGTAGATAACATCTGCTCCTCAAGGAAACTTGCTGACAGGGCACTCTAATCCCTCATCCAAGTCATTAATGTATAGATTGGATAGGATTGGTCCCGGTACCGACACTTGGGGCACTCCACTAGGTAGAGGCCTCCAACTAGACTCTGTCCCATTGAGCACTACTCTCTGGTTTCTATCCTGCAGCCTTGTCTACAGTCTGCTCCCTTGAGCAAGAAATAGACCTGGTCATTCATGGCTTTCCCGCTGTCTCTGCCCAAGTGCACGGGCAGCAACGTACACACTGTAAAACCATAAGTTGCACTGAGCTATGAATAGAGTTTAAGTTTAGGAATGAGAAATCCAGGGGTGAGTCATCTGAAACCTCCTTGCCACTTATTCAATAGATACCATGGTTTTAGAAAATTCTGCTCTAGCAAGACTATAAAAATCTGCTTTTATGAATGGATTGCATTGCATATCCACGATTGAAAAGGGGGGAGGTTAGAGCTCCCCACACGCTGTTCTAGCTTGGCCACCGATACCACGCATTTTAAGACAACTACTCCGTGTGTTTCCATTTCTTGGTCTTTTCTGAAGCACCCAGTGTGAAAGCCAAATAGAGGCATGTGTTATGTAAGTATCTTTTCTCTAGAAACTGGGCTGAGAGCCACAGGTTTGCTTCCAGCAAACCACCAAAGCTTCTTTTAGTTCGATGACCTAAGTTGCTGTTGAATTTGGATGAACTCAGACACGTTTATATGTGAAAGTGCCTGTTTTTCATTGCTAATCCCTTGAGCTATTTAGTGCTTTTAAATCCTCTTCTTTTTAGGCTTAAAAAGACTACATCTCTATGCAGACACTTTCAATGTTCTACTTTCAGGACTTGAAAACACACTTCAGGGATCTTCCTGTATTGAAGATGATACTGATAACTGTAAAGAAATCTTCTCAGCAAAGATGTTTGCAACATCAGCCAGCACACAGTGTTCCTTTTAGTGAGGCATGGATGTGCTTAATAAACTAAAATGCATTGCTTCCATATTTTAAAACTGTCCTTAATAGGAAAAGATATATGAAGTGCATCCCAGGTGATTCAATGCTTAAAGAACTTCTCCACAGACACCACAAAATGTCCTTTCAAGACAGGGGTCAGCACATCATGTCGTAATTTTCAAGGAGATTGGAATATAGGACAACAGCAATAAAATATTATTCCAATTCAATGGAATAAGATGCCTGAGTTCAGAATAGTCAATGATTCCTGTAAACAGGCTCTGACATCACATTAGAAGGAAGTTCTGTGTCATGAGCTCTCGTTGTGTTAAGCGTACGTTGACACTGCAGCCAGTGTTCCACGCTTGGGCACTGGGAAGGATCACTGCTGTTACGCTGTCATTCTAGAGAGAAACATGGGTTCCTCTAACTGAGCTACTTCAAGCTTCAAATTACCTAGGTCTATGAAAAATTACTTCCCTGTTTGTGATAATTTTTTTTCAATTTTCAGTTCTCATTTAGTCTATTGAAACCAAAACCTTTGATGATTTTAAGAGCCAAAAAAAGTGTAAGTGGGAAAAAAGTGAATACAAAATCAATAACACAGCAGTTATTACATCTGGTAAGTTCTACAGAGTTTTGGCGGTATTTAGTGCCTCTGACAAAAGTCAGAACAAGTGTATGGCTTGAACTGAGATGATAACTCAGGTCAATTTTTAAATGGCAACCAAAAAAGGATGTTTTTTTCTCATTTTTAGTGAAATGCAAGCACATTGCAGAGCATCATTTATTTTTCCATTAAATTCTCAACAGCAGAAGTTGCCAACTTTTTCTGGACAAATTACATCTTCTAGCCACTCACAGCAATTGTTTTTAGAATAACCCTTCTAAGGTTGTGAAGAGTCAAATGTCATCAATCATCCTGGAAAATGGAGCTGTGCAGACTCGAGAACTGTCTGAGCTTGCCAGCAAAGGGAACTCTGTTCTCGTCTAGTGTGAAATAAATATGTTCACAGCTACTACAAGCAGTAGGAAATAATTTTTCCTAACCTTCAAAAATCGTTTTAACAGAAACACTGTACTCATCTGGAAAGGTGTCACGGTGTCAGTGTCTACTGTCCTAATCTCTTATTAACCTACTAGGCAAGCACGTTCCTGCATCTTACCACACATTCAGTAGTGTTCAGGATATGCACAAAAATAGAGTGAAGAAGGTTTGCATTTTTCTCTCCAACAGAAGTAAAAAAATTACCCTTAACCTTTGAGAGTCTCCAGAAAGGAATGGACTTGCTTTGGTTTGAAACCCCTGCTCTTGCAAGGTCCCTCCCACTCTACACAAATGCTGATAAGTCCAAAAGACACTTTGCAACCTGGAACGATCGTCTGTGCCAGCTGTCTGCTGTCATGGGGATTGATGCCAGAATTCTTGACACATTCCTCACCATGAAACACAGTATTTTAAGTAAAATAGTTCAGTTTAAGACACGCTGAGGGATGAAAGCAAATGTCTGAGTAGTGCAGCCTGACCTCCCTAGTGCGTCCTTCTCTTCCCAGGCTTTATAGCAGACACTTCAGCAAAATGCCTCCACGAACCACAGAACCTCCCTTGTAGGGATGAATAGGTAATGTCCCCATTTCTGTGCACCCTGGGGGGCTCTCTGAAGCACACTTAGCTTGCCCTGCCATGCTGGTACCCTGGGAGCAGCCTTACTGAGTGGAATACGGGATTTGTTCCAGGCGCTGCTGGCCGCCAGCGAGCTGCAGGAGTAAATCGCGAGCAGTGCTCCCCTTGGCAGGCAGCCTCCTCCTGGCACCCGTGGCAGAGGACATCAGCCCTTATTGTTGTTGTTTGTGGTTTCTCTTGTTGTTTATGTGGATTGCTGTTAAGACAGCCAGTTTATCTCTGAGCCACCAGCAATAGGTAGAGCATAACATACGTTATTTTGAATTGAATCTGCAGTCGTTTTTAGCTGACAGAGAAAAGCATATTCTGCTTGAGCTTTGAGCTCCAAATCCAACAACAGTGGAGCCTTAGGACTCCAGTTTTATATGGAACCTGGAAGAAGGTTCCTTGATATTTCCCTTGGTTTTCTTTTACTTGCACTTTTCTGCAATTTCTGTTAATTTGCTTTTAGTTCAGCTGCCTCCAAACTAATGTAAGCAAATAAAAGCACCCGTGAATAAATATCACCTACATACAGTCGATCTGGCTGCGTGCTAAGCCCCGAGCTTCTTTGTGTGTTTATGAAATATACAAATAATATGGTAATTCTGGTTTTGGATGAAATTCACAAACTACTGAAATGTAACAATGCCTCATCCTTCCATTTAACTTTTTCTGAGTAAGAAAAATGCAGATATACCAAAGAACTTATGAAACTCCTGAACTTCCTGCTCTGAGTGCCCAAGAGCTCTGGTCCTGTTCAGTCTATTCATTGATGACTTGGATGAGGGATTGGCATGCACTGTCAGCAAGTTTGCTGATGACACAAAGCTGGGTGGTGTTGCTGACACCCCTGCAGGCTGTGCTGCCATTCAGCGAGATCTGGACAGGCTGGAGAGCTGGGCTGAGAAAAATTTAATGAGCTATAACAAGAGTAAGTGCAGAGTCTTGCATCTGGGCAAGAACAACCCTAGGTACCAGTATAGGTCTGGCACTGGCCTGTTGCAGAGCAGTGTAGGAGAAAGGGACCTGGGGGTACTGTTGGACATCAGGATGACCATGAGCCAGCAATGTGCTCTTGTGGCCAAGAGGGCCAACAGCATCCTGGGGTGGATTAGAAGAGGGGGTGGTTAAGAGATCAAGAGAGGTTCTTCTCCCCCTCTACTCTGCCCTGGTGAGACTACACCTGGACTATTGTGTCCAGTTCAGGGCCCCTCAGTTCTAGATGGATGCGGAGCTGCTGGAGGGAGTCCAGCGTAGGGCAACGAGGATGAAGAAGGAAGTGGAGCACCTCCCTTATGAGGAAAGGCTGAGGGAGTTGAGTCTCTTTAGCTTGGAAAAGAGGAGACTGAGGGGTCACCTCATTTATGTTTATAAATATTGCAAGGGTGGGTGTCAGGAGGATGGAGCCAGGCTCTTCTCAATGTCATCGAATGATAGGACGAGGGGCAATGGGTGTAAGCTGGAATATAGAAGGTTCCACATCAATATGAGAAGGAACTTCTTCCCAGTGAGGGTGACAGAGCCCTGGAACAGGATGCTCAAGGGGGTTGTGGAGTCTCCTTCTCTGGAGATGTTTGAAACTCGTTTGGATGTGTTCCTGTGTGACTTGGTCAAGGTGATCCTGCTGTGTCAGGGGGATTGGCCTAGATGATCTTCCGAGGTCCCTTCCAATGCCTAATGATTCTACCACTCTATGAGTCTATGTTCCAGGTTTGCACTTCCAGAGAGCTTGGGCATGCTCATGTTGTCACCAGGCCTTCTGGGAATAGTTGAGTAAACCAGCTAGGCATATACAGGAACTCTGGCATGCCCTAAAAGCAGATGACGTTACTGCGTAGCACAGTGTGATATGAATGGCACAGAGCTTTGCTCAGGAAAGCCCGAGCAGGAACAAACCTGTCCTTGAATGTGTGTCACTACTAAAACAGGCTGTTCTGTAAAAGGGGGAACAGAGTATGACAAGTGCTCCTGCACGAGGTGCTTGGGTGCCAAACAGCTTAGGCAGAAAAACATACTCTTTGGTGCCACAGAATAACCTTCTGCAGCACACATCATCCAGGAGAGACTTCTGTGGTAATACTTGAATGACACTTCAAGTTCTAAAACAAGGAGGTTTGTGTTTTTCTACATTTCCTGCAACTGCCTGTAGGACAAAACAGTATGCACCTCTTGTGTATTTGCACAAGGGTGTGTTTATCCTGTGTCTGCAATCACACTATATAAATAATATTGCTCATTTAAACTTACATAAGGTTGCTGAGTGCAAGCAGCGCTCGCGGCAGAGGCTGAGTTGCGCGCTGTCTCTAGCCACTGCCATGCACTTCATTCTGACCTAGTATTTCATATTTAATTTTGCAAATTTGAAGCACCTATTAAATTTCACTATTTATGATGACCAGCTTGGGAAACCTGCTATTCGAGTAAAAGACAATGCTCTCTTTAGTGCTCAGGATGTACACAGCCAGAAGAGGGCAATTTCCAACACGTAATGCGGCAGCGACTGTGTCCAGTTACACGCATTTTAGTCAGAGCACCCTAAGCGACTTGAAGCTATGGATTATTAGCCTGTGTAACAGACAAACCACGGATGTGAAACTCTTGGCAACCCAGGAAGACAAGCCACTGCAACTGCATGATGCCATCAGAGTTCATGCAGCTTGTACAGAAATAGGAGGGTTGGTGACTGGAAGCAAGAGGCAGAAGGTTTGAGCTGATTAGGGACACTCGGCCAGTACCGGTGCCTTCTGTTACCTTCAGCCAGGCATTGTCATAGAATCATAGAATCACTATGGATTGGAAGGGATCATCTAGGCCAATCCCCCTGACACAGCAGGATCCCCTAGACCAGGTCACACAGGAACACATCCAGGCAGGCCTTGAACATCTCCAGTGAAGGAGACTCCACAACCACCCTAGGCAACCTGTTCCAGTGCTCCATCACGCTCACCGTGAAGTAGTTCTTTCTCAGGTTGATGTGGAACCTTCTATGTTCCAGCTTACAAGAGCAGGCACAATAACTACTCCATGCAGAAGGACAGGAGAGTGCTTAGCACAAGGCATGAAGAGAAATGAAATAATTTAGAAGCACACTCTGTAGGGGGCTTGGTCAAAGGCAAGGATGTGGTCAATTGTGAGCTTTGAATCTCAGTGTCTTGAATAGAAGACTGAAATGTGAGAAGTCAGAACGAAGACACTCTGCGCTCATACACGCATGTACGTGCAAACTGCAGTTAGCACAGAATTCTAAACCACAGTTGTATTGAAGGCAGAGAAGATGCTTTATTAGGACTCAGATGCAGCCAGTATCAAAGGAGTTTTGGTGTAACCCTGTATAGAAGTTGTGATACGACTGGGAGGCACAGAAATAAACCAGTCTGTTAGGTTTGAGGCCATTCTGGATGAACTGATCCAGATGTACTAATAGACTTCGAGTAGCAGCAAACCACAAATTTGCTTTCGGTTGTTCAGGTTCCTCTTTCTTTTTTATAGAGGATCATAGAATCATTACGGATTGGAAGGGACCTCGAAAGATCATCTAGTCCAATCCCCCTGACACAGCAGGACCAATTCTTAGAAAACAAAATGAAGCCAGGGGAAGGATGGTAAGGAAGTATGAGTTCCTTCGGTAAATACTACATTGAAAGGTTACTCCTGTCTTTTCTGATGAAGAAAAGGATTTTCCAGGTTTTAATAACTTTTTCCCAAACCTGTAATAATTTTTCCATTAAATTATCGTGTATGTTATGTGTCAGTGGTTGGCTGGCCCACCCAGGCACTCGAGTCTTATATTAACAGCTTAGAGTTAAAACTGTTCCATGTTTTAATTACTGCAGGTCTATCAAAGTGTCAACCATGTCATTATTACTAGGTTTGGGGGTTTTGTTAAAAAGTTTTGGCTTCACTTGCCTTCTCCTCTGCCCTCCAGCAGATTGCAAGGTCTTTTGCAAGATTGCAAGGGGTGTTAACATGGGGTCTGCTCCAGTGTATCTCTTTCCTTCTCAAGAACAGACTTGCTTTGGGTCCTGGATGGTCTCACCTGGTGATTGTGACATCTTTGAACACGGCAGGAAGGCAGCGGTCAGAGCGACAATTCTGCTCTCCCAGTGTGTTTCTCAAGAGTCACACAAATGCCATGGAGGTGGGTGGCTTTGAAATACATATTTAAGCTTACAGACTTGCAAGTAAAGAGCTCGTTTGTTATGTGAGAATGAGAGAGAAGTCTTATAAATTAATCAGAGAGTCTGACCTAACCAAGAGCGAAATGTTGGTATGTTGCCCTTTCACACTTCTGCTTCTCATGTCGGTGGATCCTAGTGACCAGGGCATAACCGACCAGAACAATGCTTGCTATTTTTTGTTGGTTTCATTGAACTGTTCTGTTCTTTAAAGAACTCCAAACATAACCACTTTTATACTCATGTAATTTCTTTTTGCACAGTAACTCCTCTGACCTTAAGTCAGTGAGGATGCAAAGTTTAAAGATTATTAATGCCGCAGTATTGGAGGGTTAGAGTTGAACAGAGAAACGTACAAGCTGGAGAACTGATGGGAAGTGGACTAAAACCACATCTTATACATGACTATTCTCATTTCCTCTTGTCCTATCACTTGTTACTTGAAAGAAGAGACCAACATCCACCTCTCTACAGCCTCCTTTCAGGTAGTCATAGACAGCAGTAAGGTCACTCACCCTCCTTTTCTCCAGGCTAAACCGTCTCGGCTCACAGCACTTGTGCTCTAGAGCCTCCACCAGCTCCCTTGCTCTTCACAGTATCACACAGTATCACAGTATTATCAAGGTTGGAAGAGACCTCATAGATCATCAAGTCCAACCTGTCACCACAGAGCTCAAGGCTAGACCATGGCACCAAGTGCCACGTCCTTTGGACCTCCTCCAGCACCTCAGTGTCTTTCTTGTATTGAGGTGCCTAAAACTGAACACAGTGCTCAGAGTGTGGCAAGGACACGGTGACAATCACTTCTCTGCTCCTGATGGCAACAGTATTTCTGATGCAAGCCAGGATGCTATTGGCCTTCTTGGCTTCCTGGGCACATTGATGGCTCCTATTCAGCCTACTGTCAACCCGCACTCCCAGACCCTTTTCTGACAAGCAGCTTTCCAGCCACACTTCCCCAAGCTTGTAGCATTGCATGGGTTTGTACAGGGTATAACACTTGGCCTTGTTGAACCTCAGACTACTGGCCCTGACTCATTGATCCAGCCTGTCCAGATCGCCCAGGTTGTCTCCAATCCCATCAAGACTGACCCAGATCAAGACAACCTGCTCCACAACCTTTCCCAGGTCTGTAGATCTCTGGATCCTTTTCCATCCCTTCTTGCAGATGAATGTCATATTTGCTAACCTCCAATTAACTGAGACCTCCTTAGTTAGCCAAGACTGCTGACAAATGGTCGAAAGTGGTTTGGTGAGTACTTCCACCAGCTCCCTCACTACCCCTGGGTGGATCCCATCTGGCTGCCATGTTATTGCTTGTTTTCATCGCACACAATTAGGGAGAAAGAAGAAGAGAATAAATGGGATATGCACTAGCCTCCATTTCTCAAATTTCTGTTCAAGGTCGTATTCCAGATCCTTGTATTGGCAAGCACTGACGAAATGGGGTGGGCTTGCTGCAGTGCTCTGCAGCTGGCTTCATTCTCTTGCAGTTTCTTCCTGTAAATCACAGCTCTTTCGAATCTGATGCCTCTGTAATATTACTGATAGTGCTGCTGGTCTGTCAGGGACACTTTCTAAAGGGCATCTGTTGCAGGAGCCTCCACAGACAGGTGTAGCACATGTGGCTTCCGCATCTGGCAGTTTTAGCCACCCACCTGACAACATGTTACACTCTTGAGTATGTTTTGAAGCAGACATGCTATTTTATTGTCTTACTCCCGATGATTTAGGAGCTTTCTGCACTTCAAGTCTGGCAGGTAGCAAAAGCACTGAAATATGGCATTTTTAGAGCATGGATTATAAGGCACAAAATTCCACCCTGGAACAGCTGTCTGATAAATTACAGAGCACTCTAATCAGCATGTCAGGATGGAGGATTTACGTGGTCGATAGCAAGTGCCAGCTAATTCTAAAGCGAATACATCGCTATTTCTGTCTCTTCAGCCAGAACACTATCTGTATAATAATTTGCTTCTGTACCCACCAAGCTGTAATTTCCTAGTCATCTGGAGAAAGATGCAATTACCAATGGGGCGACTGCTTCTAAGTGCAGAAATATGAATGTGCTTGGACATTGTAAGCTCAGCTCCAGGGAATACATCTTTACCTTGATTAGGAGGCCCTGTTTTTTTCCCTTGTGAGATAGCACAATAACTCTAAGTAAGGACATTGTCTTCTAGGACCTTGGAATCAAGTGATGATGTGCTTACTGTCTCAGGAGATGCTTGGTGCTCACAGAAGAATCTCTGCTCCCATTCCTTACAGGAAGCCAAGCATTAGACAGCACGAGAGAGCGTGTGGCGTACGCACACAGGACGCGTGCCTGTACACAGGTATCCAAGTAGATGAGTAAGGATAAGAAAGATGGCTAACAAAAAACTATTAACAGTGAAACACAATTGTAGTTAGTGGATTTTCCTCATAATTGTTTTTTTGTTCAGCAAAGACTAAGGATTTCTTGCTGTGAGGTATTAGTCCTGGCAAAAGACAATAGAGCTTCTATAGCTCCTCAGATGCTGGATGTTCTCAGAGTGCTGGTACCTCTTCCCACCAGTAGATTGTAATGCTTCTCTTCTGGATCTAAAAAAAAGACAGAGCTCTAACATTTGGCTTTGATTTTGTAGTTTGCCTGGTGATGTGCCACTGTGCTTTACAGCCACTCGGCATTGTCAGGCTAATTCCACACGATGGATGAGCAGGGCTAGCTCATTTATCTAAGTTTACAATGACTTTACTCTGAGCGGGTGCTCTCTACTCACCCAGAGAACTGCTCTTTGTTGTTGCCTTGTGTACGTGCTAATAGACAGCACCAGCACTGCCTTTCAGTTCTAAACATGCACTGCCTGAAGAGCAAGTGAGGAGCAAAAGTATAAAGAAGGCAATGGTTCAGTTTCTGAGAAATTTTCTCTGCCTCCTTCAATGATCCACCAGCTGAAAATGTGTTTGTGTTGGTTACGAAGATTTCCACATGTGCTTCTGTTATGTCAATTTGTGCTGCTGATGAGACATTAACTTGTATGGAAACAGCTAAGCCATATTGTGGCTAGTTGGTTGCTGTGGCTAAAGAAGATACTGGATGGCTCAGAATTTATGGAAACACTGCTGAGCCCACTGTGGCTGGGGCTTGCCACTTGTGGTGGCTTCAGGACCACAATTTAAGATAAAAGAAAGGAAAGCAAAGCAGTGAGGTCTCGATGACATCTCGGATAAATTTGCCAGACAGTGGATGGCTTAGGGAAACTGCAGAAAGGTTTAACAACACTGTAACTATACACAGGATGGGAGAACAGGTTATGCAAGTCGGTGCACACAAACTAGAAACTGTGTCGTAAATGCCATCACACAACATGAGAAAAATATAATGGGAGATCACTACAGTTTGGGCCTTGGATCTTCTTTTAGTTTAGAGACCTGGGAAAGAGAGCATGTCAGTCCGGGACGGCCTAAGTTTCTCAGCGCCCACACCTGCATCCCTTGGTGCAGCAGCAAGCAACCCAGTCTCTGTCTTTCAGACCCAAGGTTTAAGGATTCCCCAGTCCTTCTGCTTTCCTCAGCCAAGCACGAAGGAGCTTTCCCCCAACACTTAAGCGCTGCCAGTCTTTTCTCAGCAGCAGAAATGACAAACAGCCTCTCCTCCTGCTGATCACTCTTTCCAAAATGGCGGCAGCCCAGTCACAGGGCCCCGGCCACGGAGACCGACCGCAGGGCTGCGTCAGCAGGGCTGCACCCCCTCAAACTCCACGCGTGGCCAAGAGGGTCTTCCAGAGATCCTCTCCTCTCTCTCCCCTGTCTCAGCTCCAGGGGGAAGAGGAGTAGCCCAGCTCACCGATGCTAAAGGCTGTCCGTGGTGGGGGGGTCGTGATGGCAAATCTGCACCAGTCTTGCTTCTCCAATCCAAGCGCGGTGCGGCGGCGAGCAGCGGCGGCACCACGCTGCCGTGGCGAGGCGGGGGGCGCTTCAGGTCCGGGGCCGTGGTGCGGCGGCAGCGAAGCCGCTATGCGGAGGGACCGCGCACCCGTGTCAAGTTGCGGCCAGGGTCGCTTCCTGACCGTGCGGCAGCAGGTGCGCGCCAGCGGTGGGGTCAGGCCGGGGCCGCGGCTGGTTCGAGGGCCGCGGTTCCCGCCGCCCGTTCCCGGGGCGGTGGGAGGGGGGGTACTCCCTTCAGGGCCACAGCCCCCAAAAAGGGCTCAAACAAAGACCCTGCCCCGTTTTTTATATCTGACCTACCCAGCCCTTCCAGGGCAGGTCCCAGGACCCTTCCCTGGAAGGGTCTGTCCTGGGACCTGTGCAAGCGGGGACAGGTCCCCCAGGACAGACCGGTCGGGGGAAGGCTCCAGGGCAGTGTCTCTTCCCCCAGGACAGGCAACTGAGGGAAGGGTTCCCCCTGAGAACAACACAACTTTTCTTCTTCATGAAAGCACCTCTGAAAGTTCTGGCAGTTTTGCAACACCGCTCAAGCAGAACCATGTGGGTCAGTCAGTCAGTGTGGGTCAAATGTGGGAGGAAACAGAGGGAAGGGATGTTCGTGAGATAAAATACATGTATAAAAAGGTACAATGAAGGGCATTTGCATTTGTCTGACATTGCCTACACATTTCAAAAATCTTTCTGTTGCAACGAGTGGGAGCTCCCAGTAAAATCCACTCTGTAACTGATTAGCCACACACCTTTGCTTTAGACTCTTGCTTAAGCTTGGGTCTATCAGCAATAGCAGCACAACGGCACTGGAGGAGAGAAAAGGAGCACACTTCAATAGATAAGAGTGCTGACCTTTGACTACTCCAAATGATGATTTTCTGATTTAAGGAATAAGTCATACCACGTTGACTTGTTGCCTGCTCAGCCCAGTGGTTCATCTGCTATGATGTCTGATTTTGATTATGCACGTGTTGCAATGTCTAGTTTAGGGGGGAAAAGCACAACATTCACTTACCTATAGGAAATGATTTATGAGCTAATGCATTATGGAGCTGGATTTGAGCTTCCAGTGGTTCTCTCTGACTTCAAGAACTAAGGTATTTGCCAACTAATTAATAAAAAATTATTTGGAAGCGTAGATGGAGACGAGAAAAAGGAATGCTAGAAGTTGACTTCCAATTAGTATTCCACCTCCGTGCTTGTAACAACATTCTCCTTAAAATGAAGTCCATGGACTTGATGTCACGCGTCTGAAGGGCTTTTCAGCAATCTCAAGGGTTTGCTGCGGGGTTAATTAAAAAAATGTATTGCATTGTTTCCCAATGACTCATTTGTAACCATCTGCAACTCCTCTTCTTTGAGGACATACTGGCAAGTGTTGCTGCAAAAACAACAGCCAGCTCTTCACCACATCTTTCTCGGATACTGGCACAACGGCTGTGCCAGCATGAGGTAAAGAGCGTATTTGGAAGCCCTAAAGCCATCTGAGGCTTTCTCACATGATGCCAGCCAGAGTGACCCTAAAGCTGAGTCATCCAGTGGTGGGAAAATCAGCCTGAGATCACAAAATAACTAAGGTCTATCCCTCAGTGGTTAAAATTGTGCCAGAAGACATGATCTGTTTTAACTTGCCCAAGAATGATGTTCTGGTTTGAAGAAAAAAGCAAAAGCAGATGATAGTTCTATGAAATCTGTTTGGGTTCTCACCTCTGGGGGAAGCTTGTGGATGCCAGTGTTGTCTAATGTTCTTGCTTTTTTTGGCAGAATCACAAAAGATAAAAGACCCCTCACATACCTATATAATATAGTTTACTTTTCACGCTTTCACTTCTCCTTCATCTTCATAGAATGAGGGTTCTAGGCTGGAAGAGATGTCTAGACATAGAATCATAGAATCATAGAATCATAGAATCATAGATCGGAAGGGACCTCGAAAAATCATCTAGTCCAATCCCCCTGACACAGCAGGATCACCTAGACCAAGTCACACAGGAACCCGTCCAGTCGGGTCTTGAACATCTCCAGAGAAGGAGACTGCACAACCCCCCTGGGCAGCCTGTTCCAGTGCCCTGTCACCCTCACCGTGAAGAAGTTCCTTCTCAGGTTGATGTGGAACCTCCTATGTTCCAGCTTACAACCATTGCCCCTTGTCCTATCACTACATGACACCGAGAAAAGCCCAGTGCCATCCTCCTGACACCCACTCCTCAAATATTTGTAGACATTAATGAGGTCACCCCTCAGTCTCCTCTAAGACATCATCTAGTCCAACCTCCCGACACAGACACAACTCTACCTAGGTCAGGTTGCTCAGACCCTCATCAAGCCTGATCTCAAATGACTCCAGGGATGGGGTCCCAACGATCTCCCTAGGCAGCCCATTCCTGTGATCAGCCACCCTCACAGTGAAGGACTTTTTTCTAATATCCATCCTAAACCCATCCTTTCTCAGCTTGAACCCACTGCTCCTTGTCCTATCCGTACAAACCCTCCTGAAAAGACCTTCCCCTGCCTTCATGTTGGCCTCCCTCAGGTACTGCAAGGTCAGAAGAAGGTCCCCTAGGAGTCTTCTTCTCTCCAGGCTGAACAGCCCCAGCTCCATTCCCCTGATCATTTTACTGGCCCTCTCCTGGACACACTCCAGTCTGTCTACATCCTTCTTGTTCTGGGGGCTCCAGAACTGGACACAATACTCCAGGTGAGCTCTCACCAGGGCAGAGTAGAGGGGCAGAACCACCTCTTTTGGTCTGCTGGCCACAATTCTTTTGATGCAGCCCAGAGTGTCCGAGGCATTCTGGGCTGTGATTGCACACTGGTGGCTCATGTCCAGTTTTTTATCCACCAGCACCCCCAAGTCCCTTTCCACAGGGCTGCTCTCCAGTAGATCCTCTCCCAGCCAACACTAACAATGTTGGTTACCCCAGCCCAGGTGCACGTCTCTGCACTTGGCCTTGTTGAACCTCATAAGATTCATCTGGGCCCACTTCTCCAGTCTATCCAGGTCCCTCTGGATGGCATTCCACGCATCAGGGATATCAGCTGCACCCCCAGCTTGGTATCATCTGCAAACTCAATGCTTCTGTCAATGTCATTTATTACTACAGTGAACAACACAGTGGTTACAGAACTGTGACCTCCCCTGTGACCTGGTGCTGTACACAGACTATTCCAAAAGCTGCATCTTGGTGTAGGAGAGGAGACAGCAATTTCTTCCTCTACTTAAGATGCAGACTGTTTATTACAATTGAGCGGAATATCTTTGCTTTATTCTTACCTAAAAATCATTGAGCTAAGAGGGTATCACCGTTGATTTGGCACTCAGCAGCTGTCTCCAGTAAGACACTACGAAATCCTTAATGGCTGTGCTTTTGAGGCTTCGTAGTAGGTAGGCTCCTTCTTCCTGCTTTCAAGGTAACCCTTCATCTTCGCTGCATTTTCAGAACACTTTGAACATGTGCCCAAAACCACCAGAGACACTCATCCTGCCTTATCTAGCTTCAAAGGCTATTTCAGTCACCCTTTGCTGAGCAAGTGAGGTTGCTGCAAGGAGGCAGCCGGTCTGTGTGTCTTCCCTCCCGACTGGTTGACACAGTCAATGCACAGCCAGTGCTCTGCCCTGCCGAGTCTGTGCAATCTAGCAGTAAGGTTGGAAGCAGTAGGGCTGCATGACCATGTGTGTGACTTCACAGTATCACAGAGTCATCAGGGATTGGAAGGGATCTCGAAAGATCATCCAGTCCAACCCCCCTNATTCTTGTAATAAGGTCTCCAGAACTGGAGGGAGTCCTCCAGGTGGGGTCTCACCAGAGCGGAGCCAACAATGTGCCCTTGTGGCCAAAAAGACCAAAGGCCAAAAGCATCCTGAGGTGGATCAGAAGGTGGGTGGTTAGTAAATGGAGAGTGGTTCTCCTCCCCCTCTGCTCTGCCCTGGTGAGACCATATCTATCAATATTGTGTCCAGTTCTGGGCCACTCAGTTTAAGAAGGACGCAGAATTACTGGAGAAAGTGCAACACAGAGTCACAAAGATGATGAAGGGAGTAAAACACCTCCCTTATGAAGCTGTGTGTTGGGAGGATGGAGCCAGGCTCTTCTCAGTATTATCTAATGATAGGACAAGGGGCAATGGGTGCAAGCTGGAACATAGGAGGTTCCACATAAATACCAGAAGGGACTTCTTCCCAGTGAGGGTGACAGAGCCCTGGAAGGGGCTGCCCAGGGGGGTTGTGGAGCCTCCTTCTCTGGAGACATTTAATACCCACCTGTGTGACTCAGTCTAGCTGATCCTGCTGTGGCAGGGGGATTGGACTAGATGATTTTTCCCTCCCAATCCCTAATGTTCGTGACTCTGTGAATAGATTTTATTTGCCAGTGTCCCAGATGCAGATAAGATACACTCTTTTTGTACACAGACAATGAGAATAAAACTCCAAATAAATGCCTCAAATCACATTCTAACATCAGTGCTGCCTTGCTGTTTAAGCATGTGGGCTTCCATCATTGCCATTTCTTAAAGCTGTCATGATTCTCCCAGTTCCATCGAGATCAAAGGAAGAAGAGAAAGCAGCTTTAACGGTGGGAGGCTGCTTTGGTTGTTGGTAGTTGCAACCAGTCATCAAGTAGTGCGCTAAAATTTTCTGGTTCCACATGAGAGTGGCCATTCATGCCATCTAATTCCGCGTTCCTTTTTGTTTATGCCCTTCCTAGCTTGTTTCCTAAAATCACATTCATAATGGCTAACCTTTAGTGGCAGAATGTTTTTATGCCGGTGTCTAATTTCACAGTCACAATGTCATTTTTTAATGTATTAACAGCCCTTACAGATTCCATATGGAGGCTCATCTCGTGTGTTAGAATTACTTTGGAATTAATTAATCTGCATGCCTGGAGAGTTTAATGTCTTCATACACCACTGAGCTTATTTCCCTTCTGGACATAGCAGCAACCACCTGGGTACAGAGTACATGACATTGCGGTGTTGCTCACCTAGCTTGGTACCACAGCTTTTGCAGGAAATCCCATTAAGGCATCACTTTGAGGCTATGCTGATGAAACTAAATTTAGTGTTTAATACAAATTATGCTTTGATGAATTTTCTCGTGTCATCTTAATTAATCATTTTAAGTGGCAATGGTACCATGAAGTGATTTGAGCCATGAAGAATAACTATCTCCAGCTAAGTTGCAAGAAAAAAAAAATCACAGTGCTTCCCAAACTGATGCACGAATCACTGCGGCTTACCTGAGTTTATGATTTTCAGATCTTTTTTGTTTGTATTTTCGTTAGTCCTAGGAATGTGTCACAGGATGAAGTAAAACTATTAGAAGGATTGAAGACTGAAAGAAAAAGTTAGCACTTAAGTTGTCTAATTACACTCAATAGATAATTGATTTTGTATGATTAATTCTTATTGAATAGGCTTCCACTATGCTTTGAAATGTGAGTGGCTGCTTAAAGGCAAGAACCTACACACTTGCTTCCATCTTGGCACATTTTTGAGGAAGAGAAGAAATGAATTATCTGGCTTTTGTGTGATGTGTGGGGCTCCCACTCAGAGCACATTGGTTCCAGAATCACTGCTGAGACCACAGACAGTCCTGCCTTGGTCAGTGACTCTGCTCCGTTCACTGCTTGTAGCAGGGGAAAGCTGCAGCCACAGTGGTGACTAGTTCCCAGCCCATGTGAAGTTGGCAGTGTTGGTTGTTTTCTTGTGGTGGGCGCTGAGTGCAAGCACTACCTACCTCGACGCTGAGAGATTTGTGTTCCCTTTGCTCACTTGGTCAGTGCTTGGAGCACGGATCTTTTAACAGGCATTGACACTGACTCCTGGAATTGTAGCTGAAGAGAGAGAAGAGTGCATCTGGCATGCTCAAGGTCCTGCCACGTTTGGAAAAACACAGAGCTGCGAGGCAGCTGCCACACCTGCTCCTGAGACTCCCAGAACAAGGTGGAGCAAAGAGCTAGAGAAAAGTCACAGCACTGCAAGCACACGATCAACAGACTCTGAGGCAGAGGCTGGAGAGTGCGTACGCTAACATCTAACTAAGTCAGACTTACGCTTGAATCGATGAGATTTGACAGGCCTAGGTGAGGAAACCCCCAAGGGAGGCTCCTCAGAGAAAGAGCTCTATTGCTACAGCAGTTCTGTTCCTTCTCAAGCTCTTGCTGAAGCAGCACCCTAACCTTGCAGCTATGGCTTGCACATGTTTGCAAACTATGGACTGCGTGGAAAGTTCCTACTTGTGCGCTTTGTAGTGTCTTGAACATCTTGGCTGAGAGGTGTCTTTGCAGGCATTTGATCTCAGTGCCATATAGATCTCGTTGATCACAATCTGGACTTCAGGGTAAGAGAAAGTCACCAGATCTTGCCTCTAGAAAGAGAACTTGGTGCCTGTGCGGTTCAGTGGGAGCTGCTGGCGTTGAGGAAGAAGGGACTGAATACTTAGACTTGATTGTGAAAAACAATTGCAAGTCCTGCTATTTTATTTGTTAGGACGTAGTCTTGACAAACAGAATTTGCAGAGAATTTGTTTTCTTTATGTGGGACTGTCTAGCATGTTGTGGGGGTGTGTTTTTGTAAAATTACTGCTTGAAAAGTGACGTGCAGCATAAATACCTTTTCTGATCTTGGCCCCAGATGACAGGAAACACGTGTAGAAGGTATGAGAAATACAACCTTAATTTACTCCCTTGCTGGGTGCATGCTGTCTCACTCGAGACCCACGGGTAACAGATTTTTTAAACAATGAACTTAGTTTTTGAAACATCTAACCAGAACCAGCAATGCATGTGAATGAGCATTTTTAGCCGTTCCTTCCTGACTAACAACTGCCACGTTTGATTTCCCGGCGCTCTGCTGTTATAGCAGTTGTGGGCTACTCTGCTGCACACCTACCTGAGTTTTGGCAGTTGTGAGCAGGCAAATAAGTCTTACAGCTTAGGTTTATTCTGCTCCTGTCACAGAGATGGAGAAGCAGCTCTGCTGTTAGTCCCGTTCAATGATGAAGTTGCTCTTGAGTCTCATTAATATAAAGAATCAATATGTTCTCCTGAACTGGCATGGTTTATGTTCTTCCTCTCTGCTCCCTAAGAAGACACGACTATTTAGGAATGAAATCTATTCATCTAACTAAAATGTAGTCATTTTCCCCCTTTTTAATACATTTCCCTAGCTAAGGAGTATTCCAAGCAGCACTGTAAATTATTCAAGACTCTGTGGCCTGTGGAATTTTCAATCTGCTGGAAGCAGCTGAAAAATAAAAAACACATGCTCCAGTGGCTCCGCGTACAGGCGTCTGCATTTTAAACCCAAGCTGCTGCACGCGCTGTAGCTTGTGCCTGTTGCATTTGGTGCTGACATCCGCATTGTGCTGAGAGAATTATTCGAAGCCTAATTGCTATTCAGGGTGGTAGTTTGAAACAATGAAAATGAGATTGCTAGAGGGGAAAATACATGCAACAGTGTGCACAGCGAGGAAAGGCAATCGAGTCCGCTTGTCAAAGTGCGTTTGCTTTCCTCTTTAGCAGAGTTTAACCCCTTTGCAACAGCTGAAGTAAAGCTCTGACATGTTTGGTGACAAAATGCAAGTGTTTTCTCAGTGCCCTTAAAGGAGGGTTGTGTGGTTCACAGAACTAATCTGAACATGGCCCGTAGGATGGCACGTACTTGGTTTAGGCACAGGTCTACACCTTGTTGGCATGGGGGAATAATTAACATCAACATGTAGAGTAAGACTAAAAAAGCACCATTTTCCCTCCTATTAAGTTGTGAACACACTGGTTTTAGTTGTTGCTGCATGTGTATGTATCTCTCTCTCAAGAAACACATCCCGGTCTTTAATGAACCGGGCACCCTACCACATTCTGCTCCGTTCTGTGTTGGTCAGCTTCGCAGCTCGGGATAAACATTTCTGTCCCTGAAAACTTTTCCTTCCTAGCTATGTAAGACCTGTGACTATGAAATATAGTGACTGTGAAATATAGAACAAGCATTTTTTGTTTCTACAAGTTTGAGCTCATTTATACCTGCTTCAGATGAAAGGCCCCACATTCTCCAGCTACCCAGTCAGCCAGGGATCCAAATAAAAGTCGAAAAGTCATCCTCGCCTTGCACCCGACTTCTACACAGCTTCATGAAAACAAACACCTATAGATCATAGATTACTTCTTCACTGAAAAATTATCTACGGTCATAAATTAAAGAGTATCTCTGTAAATCTTGGTCAGAAGTCCAGGTTTGCCCTTCACGTCCTGCCCATAAAACAGACTGTTTGGAGCCTGTTGCTGCTTTACAGCTCATTGGCAGGGCAAAACTTGCACCCATTCTTGAAAGGTTTGTTGCAAAGTGTGGCTCTAGCCTCATCTGCTGCCTGTGAGTGAGCTCTCCTTTCCCTTGCATTGTCTGTCCAGTCTCACTTCATCAAGTGGCTTCAGTATCTCAGGGCTGGGCAGAGGAGGGTGACAACATTCTGGTTTAATTTCTTTACTTAGAATCATAGAATAATTATGGATTGGAAGGGACCTCGAAAGATCATCTAGTCCAATCCCACTGACACAGCAGGATCACCTAGACCAAGTCACACAGGAACACATCCAGGCAGATCTTAAACTTCTCCAGAAAAGGAGACTCCACACCCACCCTGGGCAGCCTGTTCCATTGCTCCGTCACCCTCACTGTGAAGAAGCTCCTTCTCAGATTGATGTGGAACCTTCTATGTTCCAGCTTACAACCATTGCCCCTCGTCCTATCACTAGGGGACACTGAGAAGAGCTTGGCTTGATCCTCCTGAAACCCACCCTTCAAATATTTATAGACATTAATGAGGTCACCCCTCAGTCTCCTCTTCTCCAAGCTAAAGAGACCCAGCTCCCTCAGCCTCTCCTCATAAGGGAGGTGCTCCACCTCCTTCATCATCCTCATTGCCCTACGCTGGACCTTCTCCAGCAGCTCCACATCCCTCTTGTACTGAGGAGCCCAGAACTGGACACAATACTCCAGGTGTGGTCTCGCCAGGGCAGAGTAGAGGGGGAGAAGAACCTCTCTTGATCTGCTAACCACCCCCCTTCTGATCCACCCCAGGATGCTGTTGGCCCTCTTGGCCACAAGAGCACATTGCTGGCTCATAGTCATCCTGCTATCCACTCCAGATCAAACAGTAGGATATGGACACGTATGGACTCTGTGCTAAATAACAAGAGCCTTTCTCCTCAAAGGCTGTTTCCTCACCTCCAATTCCACTTGTCCTACTTGTCTTTTAACCTGTGGCAGTTACAGCTCTAAATTTTCTTATTCACCAGAGAGGTGATTCTAAGGAAACAGCAAAGAACTGGAAATTCAGATTTATGACCAGAGACAAACTGACTGATGCTTTTAAGGCTGCCTTTTCTTTTATTAGTGTTGTTTTTGTTGATTTATTCAGTCTTTATTTAAACAAACAAAGCTCCCTGAAGTCACTTGTTTCTTTTCCAGCAAGAAGAGGTTTTAACCGAAGTGCATTCACAAAAGAGGTAGAAATGATTTGGTACAATTGTCTGATTACATGTGAAAGGAGGAGGATGAGAAGATACTTAGCTTTTTTTGATAAAAGAACAGAAAGAGAAGAAAAATACCTGAGTAAGTCATCCAGTGTGTAAGTGCTGTGCAAGATACGGTAAGCTTTGATCTTAGAGAAATGGAGTGTGAGGGCTGTCCATTACGAGACACGGACAGAAGAATTAACTTACGGGAGCCAATAGCTATGGGCTTGCACCAAGGTGCAGAATTCTGCTTTCATAAACACTCATTGGCAAACTGCTAAATATGGGCCAGCAGTATGCTCAGGTGGCCACGAAAGCCAACAGTAACCTCGCTTGTATCAATACGGTGTAGGATGGCCGGCAGGAGTAGGGCAGGGATTGTTCCCCTGCACTCAGCGCTGCTAAGGCCATGTTCGGTTTTGGGCACCTCGATACGAGAGGGATGCTGAGGTGCTGGAGCGGGTCCAAAGAGAAGCAACACTGGTGGCAAAGGATCTAGAGAACGAGCCTTACAAGAAGCCGGTGAGAGAAGTGAAGCTATTGGGTTTGATGACAGGGAAGTTGAGCGGAGACATTATTGCTGTCAATGACTACCTGAAAGGAGGTTGTAGAGACGTGGATGTCGGTGTCTTCTTTCAAGTAACAAACGATGGGACAAGCTGAAGTAGCCTCCAGTTATGCTAGGGGAAATTTATGTCCAAAATGAGGAAAAACTTCTTCAGGTTGAAAGGGTCATCTGGCACTGGAACAGGCTGCCCAGGAGGGTACTTTAGTCACCAGCTCTGGATGTGTTTAACAGTCATGTAGATACGGAGGTTAGGGACATGGTGTAGGGGTGGTCTTAGCAGAGTTAAGTTAATGGTTGAACTCAATGATCCTACACGTTTTTGCCAGCTGAAATGATTCTATGATTCTAAGATACCTGTTGCCTGGACTCTTTGCAGTGCCTCAGCAATACAAGTTAAATGTCCCCTACTGTCGTTGCTTTAATAACCTTCCCACAGATGCTGGAAGGCTGCCACGCAGAATGCCGCGTGAGCCGTAACAGTGTGAGCTTCTTCATTACGCTTCGCTCTTCAGCTGACTTCGTAAATGATGGCTAGTTAATCCTCATGTTTCACATGAGATTTCTCCGGTGCAACTCCCTCTTGATGTCTGTAGCACATGTTAATAGGGCTGATGCTTCTTGTAGAGGAAATTAATTACTCGCCTGTTATATTTCATTTAAGTTTTAACTGAGTGCTTTAGAAAACTTTCTCCTACACTCAGTTGTCTTCATTATCTTCAGTCAGAATTCATCCTTTATGAAAAGAAAAAGATCTACTTATCTATCCTTGGATTCTGAAGGATCAATTTTGCAAGGATCAATTTTGCAAGTTTGCAGATGATACAAAGCTGGGGGCAGATGTGTCTGAGTTGGAGGGCAGAAGGGCTCTGCAGCGGGACCTTGACCACCTGGACAGTTGGGCAGAGTCCAACGGGATGGCGTTCAATAAGTCCAAGTGCCGGGTGCTGCACTTTGGCCACAACAATCCCATGCAGAGCTACAGGCTGGGGTCTGAGTGGCTGGAGAGCAGCCAAACAGAAAGGGATCTGGGGGTGCTGATTGATACCCGCCTGAACATGAGCCAGCAGTGTGCCCAGGTGGCCAAGAGGGCCAATGGCATCCTGGCCTGCATCAGGAATGGTGTGGCCAGCAGGAGCAGGGAGGTCATTCTGCCCCTGTACTCTGCACTGGTTAGGCCGCACCTTGAGTACTGTGTCCAGTTCTGGGCCCCTCAGTTTAGGAAGGACATTGAGGTGCTTGAGCGTGTCCAGAGAAGGGCAACGAGGCTGGTGAGGGGCCTTGAGCACAAGCCCTATGAGGAGAGGCTGAGGGAGCTGGGATTGTTTAGCCTTGAGAAGAGGAGGCTCAGGGGAGACCTTATTGCTGTCTACAACTACCTGAGGGGTGGTTGTGGCCAGGAGGAGGTTGCTCTCTTCTCTCAGGCAGCCAGCACCAGAACAAGAGGACACAGCCTCAAGCTGCGCCAGGGGAAATTGAGGCTTGAGGTGAGGAGAAAGTTCTTCATTGAGAGGGTCATTGGCCACTGGAATGGCCTGCCCAGGGAGGTGGTGGAGTCGCCAACTCTGGAGCTGTTCAAGGCAGGATTGGACGTGGCACTTGGTGCCATGGTCTAGCCTTGAGCTCTGTGGTGACAGGTTGGACTTGATGATCTATGAGGTCTCTTCCAGCCTTGATGATACTGTGATACTGTGATACTGTGAATGTTTGTAGAAATGATCTAGCAATAGGACAACGGGAAATGGCTTTACAGTTTTAGACCAGAAGCTTTCCAGTACATGGGGCAGGGAGACTTTGGAACAGACTACCTGGAGAGGTTTTGAATGCTTCCTCCCTGGAGGTGTTCAAGGCCAGGTTGGTTGAGACCTTGAGCAACCAAAGCTAGGTGAGAGATACTCCTGCCCATAGCAGGGAGGTTGGAGTAGGTAAGGAAAGATGTGAAGAAAAAGAAGTGAAGAAGCCAATAGCAGAAGATCCAAATCAGCTGTACCAGTTTGCAGGGTTGTTTATTGGCCAATGTTGAAACTAAGGGAGAGGCTTAAGTCCTTTATGGCAGGTTGCCATTAACTCCCCGTTCCCTCAGGCCAAGAAACCCACTTCATTTGAAGCGGAGCAGTATGTAACAAACCCATTTAAATGCTACAAAACCAGTTTGTAATGGGAGTAGGTAATTTGCAAGAAACTATCCGAGGCATTCTGACTGCTGTTACGTTTGACATGTGGAGAATGTGGACCTGAAACTGTAGTATTTTCTTCTTCAAGTAGTATTTAGTACTTTCCATATGTCAAGCTAAAAATAAAGTCTAAAGTGCTTTTGAACAAGGAAATTTTTGTTTTTGCCATATATTTTATATTTATTTACTGATAGGAATGTATTTTTGAAGTATTTTCAATGTTTACTTTTTATATTGAGGTAATTATATTTGTATCTGCATGTGTCAGGCATCAGGTGGAGAGTCCCATAAAAAATAAGTTATCAAAAATCTTTTTGGCTATAATCTGAGCATGCCTGCATTACCAGAATGAGTCAAGGACTGACTTTGCCAAGCACCTGTAGAAACTTTGCAGGTGTTGTCTTCAAGTTTAAACTTTAAGCATCAAAAATCCAAGCGATTAGGGCAATCCAGAACAAGTTATTTGGTAGAGCAAAGTGTTTGACTCTGTGTGTAGCATGTAATGGAAGTGGACTACAGAAAACTGGCCAAATGTTAGTGCCAGGAAGTCCTCAGTGTTTAGAGAGGAGTGGAGGCGGGTGCTCCCAGCAGCTGTCCTGCAGCGGCATGTTTTTAATGCTGCAGAGCTTTAGAGCGGCTCAGGGAAGGCTACGGTCATTGCTCCCACTTAACACCATTATCACTGTCACTGTCCTTAGGCAGGATTTAGTCCTGTTGTGCTCGTTCATGCGTCGTGGGCTAGTTCATCTCTACATGGCTAGTTCAGTTGAAGCCTTGCTTTGTTGAAGGAAACCAATACCGAACTGTCCTGCGCTTCTGCAGTTTCTTCGGATACATCTTTCCACGAGTGCCATAAAATATCTGGCCTTGGCTTTGTTCTTGAAGGCTTCTTTGTGAGAGGGGTTCCCCGAAGGGCAGCGCTCGTACTCTTCTGCTGGCATTGTCTGAAACCTTGTAAGTCAGCGAGACGCGAGACTAGAACTCATCCGCTCTTCGGCAGGGTCACACTAAGAAGTGTGGGCTCATACACACGCTGTGCACCTGCCCTTTATCCTCTTCCTACCTCTTCTTAAGCGCTGAGACTGAAGGGGAGCAAAGGTTATGGGGTAAATGAAAGCACCCCTGTGTGATTTACAACCGTAGGCTCAGAAAAAGCGCCGTGCTTGGGCTGCCAGTGGCTGCACATCCTTTCCTGGGGCTGCTGCCCCATCTAGTGTCAGTTCTGGATGTTAGACTCATAGACTCGGAGAAGACCTCTGATTAGATCATCAAGTTCAACTGCCAGCCCAGCTGAAAGAAGCCCGCTCCTAAAACATGTCGCCAAGCTACATATCCCCGGGACTTTTCAGCGCATCACAGGTACATGAAACATGCACATTGATTGGAAAGCTGTTCAGATAAGACAGTCTGCAGCTTTGGAATGGGCTGCCCACAGAGGTGGTTGAGTCACCGTCCCTGGAGGTGTTCAGGGTTAGGCTGGATGAGGTGCTGAGTGGCATGATCTAGATGTCAGATGTTAGGATTACTGGGGTTTTTTGGATTCAGGTTGGACTGGATGGTCTTTGAGGTCTTTTCCAACCTTATCATTACTGTGATACTGTGACTAGAGTAAAACAGGGCAAGGGACAACAGGTACTGTGGAAGCTACTGTTCCCTGGGTGGCACACTCACAGTGAACAGTTGTACATAGGTCTTTATTAGGATAAATACCTTTACTACGCGTGGTAAGGCATTGGAACAGGCTGCCCGGGGAAGTGGTGGGGTCACCATTCCTGGAGGAGTTCAAAAAACGTGTCAACGTGATTCCTTGGGACATGGTTTAGTGGATACAGTGGCCTTGATGACCTTGGTGATTTCTCTGATACCTCACAAGCAGAACTTGCACTTATACCTGTATACTTCTTTCTTCTGTGATACCAAGCCTATCAGCATCAATGCCAGCACAGGTATGTGCAGCCGGGCACTTTGGTCTATTTTTGCTGAGATGTTGTATCTAGTTCCTGAGAAGGCTTTGCCACCGCCTGGTATTTTTGATCTTGCAATTAGTAATAAATATTTGTGTTGTCATTGCAAGTTTATCCTTTTAAAAGACTCAGTAGTAACACAGATCACAGCCAGGTGACAGGCTTTATTTTTAAGCTTTGCAATTCAGATCACTCATAAGTCAAAATCCTTGGGATGCTGGAATCCACTCTCCTTTAATCTCCTTCCCACCATTTCATAGAATCATAGAATGGGTTGGGAGGGACTTTAAAGATCATCTAGTTCCACTCTCATTGCCAGATTTACAGGTTCTTTGTGGATTGTCGGTGATGAGCACTGTGTGCAAAAGTATGAGTACACAAATGGTAAAATTACCAAAGTATTAGGTTCAAAAGTAACTCTATACCAAAGGGTTAAGTCAAAAAAGTCACTCTATGGAGATTTATAAAGTTCTTGAGAAGGTTTGTGCCTTACCCAAAGGCGTCCCTATTGGGGGGGGAAGAGATCCAGCCCATCAACTGATTCCCAGGAGTCAGAAGTCCACAAATGTTCCCTAACTTGTTCAAGATGGTATCTTTCCCCTCCAAATTCCCCTTTTTGCTGGGCTGTTCTATGTTTTGTTTTCAAGGTGGAGCTTGAGTGACTCGAGTCATACGTATTTTTATTTCTGTTTGGTACAATATTCTCTCGCTTTGCTTTTCAAGATATAAACTTAAAAGATTTAGGAGGCACGCTCAACAAGTGGCTTTTGCCCCTCAGAGGCAGGTAGGTTTTGGGACAGAGGTGTGTTTTGGTATTATAATGACATCATAATGAACACAGTTCCCACAGGCATAGCGATTCACCAAAAATGTGCCAGAACGATGGCTCAGGGTTGCAAAAGTACAGGTTGGCACCTTCAAAGTACCACTAAGTTCCCATCCCTCTACACCTTATCGCAGGTGTACATCTCACCACGGGATTTGGCCGTGACGCCTTCACCTCGCTCCAACCCCTGCCTCCATGTGGTTTCCGAGGTGGCAGGTTAAGTTGCCTGGGGAACCCTCAGAGGAAGGGATTCCTGCATACCAGCTGTACTCCACCCTGGAGGCTTAGAACTTTCCTTACTGCGCAAATAATGCTCCATTTCTAATATAAGTTTAATTTTCAAGTTGCCTCCAGTAATTATCCCACAAAGGCTGAGTCAAGTTGACGATCTGAAAATATTTCCGTAGCTTTGTTTCAGTTACAGCATTTTTTTGAGAGATTCTTCTACTTCAGCTTCCAGCTCCGCACCCTGTTTGGCATTCAAAACTAAATCAGACACACAAACAAGAATGTCTAGGATGTATTCTGTGAAGAATTGCAATTGGAAATGGCTTGTATCAGAAATAACGTGACCAGCAGGACTAGTGATGCAATCGTCCCTCTGCAGTGGGCACTGGTGAGACGTCACCTTGAGTACTGGGTGCAGTACTGGGACCCTCACTTCAAGAAAGATGTTGACGGGCTGGAGAAGGTCCAGAGGAGCAAGAAGGCTCATGAATGGACTAGAAGGAAAGTCTGATGAGGAGGGTGAGGGAGCTGGGCTTGTTTAACCTGAAGAAGTGGAGACCTCATCACTCTCTACAACTTACTGAAGGCACATTGAAGTCAGGTGGGAACTGGGTTCTCCTCCCAGGCAACTAGTAGTTGGATGAGAGTGCAGGGCCTGAAGTTGCACCAGGGGAAGTTTAGGTTGCACGTTAAGGAGCACTTCCTCACAGAAAGTGGGGTTGAATTCTGATTTAAGTCTGATAGTTCATTTCATTTTTCCAGAAGAGTGTTGGAATAACTTCTGAAGCAAATAATTTTCGAATGGAATTTACTTAAAGCCGCTTGTTGTTTTGCCGTGTGGGCTCAGGTTCTGCCTAGCAATTTCTAGAGCAAAACACAACTTGGATCATCAAAAGATGTCCAAGGAAGTTCTTTCTGTAGCCGAGGCTGCGTGTCACCGTGTTTAAAAATACGATATTAGCCAACCACGCCAATTTGCAATGTGTCAGACACTGCAGGTGCATGTGAAGATGAAGAAGCTGGAACAATAGTGATGATTTTTTGTCGTGGGTGCTGATGTGCTGAAGTAATGCCAAGTACATGCTGTGATCTTCATGGAATGCCTGCAATTTCAACAGCTGTAGTGACACTCTGGCTTATGTCCCTTGGGGATTGTTGTGGTTCAGCTCAGCCTGCAACTAAGCCCTGTACAGCTGCTCGATCACTTGTCCTTCTACACCAGTGGGACAGGAAGGAAAACCAAAAGTAAGACTAGTTAAATAATTGAAATAGAAATACAACGTAACAACAACAGCAACAACAGTAATTGTAGTGAAAAGGAAGATAACAAAAAAGGGAGTGAAATAACCCCCAAGAAAAATGAAAGGTGCCCAAGGCAATTGCTCACCACCCCACTGGCTGATGCCCAGACAGCGATCCCCAAGCAGCAGCCTGCTCCTCCCTGCCAAATCCCCCCTTTATGTACTAAGCATGACATTCTCTGGTATGGCATAGCCACTTGGCTAGTTTGGGTCGGCTGTCCTGGCCAGTCTCCCTTCCAGCTTCTTGTGCACCTGATCACTAGCCAAGCACGGAAGACTGAATATTCCCTAACTTTGGTAAGAGCCACTTAGCAACGGCTAAAACATCACTGTGTTTTCAGCATTGCTCTCATACAGAATCCAAAACACAGCACTACACTAGGAGCAAAATTTACTCTATCCCAGACAGAATCAGGACAGGGAAGTTGTTTTTTTTAATTTAGACCCCAAATTTGAGTCACAATGCAAGAAAATTCATGGAAGAACTGCTAAGTGATGGTAATTATTTAATGCCATTGAAGGTATGAGTCTCTGAATTTGGAACATCTGAGCTGTGACTAGCTGAGACACTTTGCTTCATATCTAATAAATGATGAAACTGCCCACGGGTGGGTCTTTATTTGTAAATATGTCCCTCTGCTTCTCTGAAATTACACTGTCACTCAAAAAGCACCTCCTAAAACGCATAAGCCAGTGACTGACAAAGTCTGGTGGTTGTTTGTGATTTTAAACTTCTTTGTGATTCTCTCCCTATGAGGACAACGTGCTTTGGAAAGTTTTCGCACACCCAAAGGTCTTCAGCCTTAAGCGTGCTGAGGTCATTCACGCGCATTATGTCAAGTCACAGCATTGCGTACAAACAACTTTCCAGTGATTCAGTGGAGAAATAATTTTCCACTATCCCATGGGGGATACTAATTTTGCTCACTTGCCAGTAGCACTTGTTATTCGTTGAATGCATTTTGGGGGACATAGAAACAATTACATTGATTCTAGCTCTGTTGGAAATTCTGTTTTAACAAGAGTCACTGAAAAGTTTGCCCCAAACCGTTGGTGGTTTTTAGTGTGCCATTTAGACCTTTGCCTTTAGTTTTTATTTTGGAGATCACAGAATCACAGAATCATCGTGGCTGGAAAGGACCTCCAGGGTCATCAAGTCCAACCTTTTCTCCTAGTGTCTAACTGCCAGACCATGTCCCTAAGCACTGTGTCCACTCGTTCCTTAAACACCTCCAGGGACGGTGACACCACCACCTCCCTGGGCAATCCGTTCCAGTATCTAATCACCCTCTCAGTAAAGAACTTCCTTCTAACATCCAATCTAAACCTCTCCTGATGCAACTTGAGGCCGTTTCCACTTGTCCTATCATCACTAATTGGAGAGAAAAGACCAACACCAGCCTCGCTACGACCTCCTTTAAGGTAGTTGTAGAGGGCAATAAGGTCCCCTCTCAGTCTTCTCTTCTCCAGACTAAACAACCCCATCTCCCTCAGCCTCTCCTCATAGGCCATGTCCTCCAGCCCCTTCACCAGCTTGGTTGCCCTTCTCTGGACTCATTCACTGGAGGAGATTCGACCCCACTCAGTGCCACTTGCTGTAGTGCTTCACTACTTTTGCTCATTGGATTCCCATTCTACTCCTTCCTTTTGCCTGACACACATCTGGAATCAAGGAGCAATATGCTCAAGAGCAGCCTTTTATTAGCCTTTGTCTTGCACGTATGTTAGTGCCCATCAGATATCTAATGTCTTCTAAAAACATCCTCTCTCTAGTATTCCATTTGTCTCTCAGCAGTGGTGCTTGCCAAGCTCTATGCACACTTCTCTAGGCTGCTTCTCTTCATACTTACCAGGATCATTCTTTGCTCACCCTCTGTAAGGAAAGAAATAAAGTGTCCTGTGTGTTCTGTCACATGAAGAGAAAATTTTGCAAAACCTTTGTCTTTCTTCTCAGTCTCTGGTAACCAGACAGATGCTGCCATAGCTGTGGAGAGAATAATGAGAGTGTGTGCAGCGTTCCAGCAGCCCAAGCTGGCACGCGTGCACGCTGTATGTTTGTTTACAGGGTTTGTTTTTGTTGTGGCACTTAATCTAACATTAAGTAAAGAATAAATAAGATTTCATACCCAGACAGCATCAAAATTTCCTCTGCTCCTCAAGGCTCTCTCTTTATTCATACTTTCTCCTGAGTTTCATAACCTTCCAAATGAGAGAGCTAAATGCATTTTTTTAATCAGTCCTTTCCCATTCCTGTTTGTATTCCTAATGATAGAAATAGGTTGAAATTGAAGCTTAGTTGAATTCATTAATAGAAAAGCCCACAGAAGGTGGTGGCAAACGTTCATTACATTCATTACAATGATAGCAGTATGTAATTGTTCTGAAGGTATTTGGAATGTCCACCTGTGGGAAATGTGTTGGGTTCATTGCTCTGTTTAAATGACGATGAAAGAGAAAGCTGTAGCAGCCCAAACGACATGATTAAATCATGGTGTCTTTTTGCCTAAAACTTGTATCACAAACAGCGTGGCCAGCAGGAGCTGGGGAACTGTTGTCCCCCTGCACTCAGTACTGGTAAGGCACCTCAATTACCTCAAATACTGTGTTTGCTTTTGGGCCACTCAGTACGTGAAAGACACTAAGGTGCTGGAGCGGGTCCAAAGAGGAGCAACGCGGTTGGCAAAGGGACTGGAGGACAAGCCTTACAGTTTGCACCTGAGAGAGGCTATTTAGTTTGAAGAAAAGGAGTCTGGATGGAGATGTTCTTGCTGTCCACAACTACCTGAAAGGATGCTGTGGAGTGGTGATGTTTGATCTCTTCTCACAAATAACAAGTGATAGAAGAAGAGGAAATTACCTTGAATTGTGCCAGGGAAATTTAGGTTAGACATCAAGAAAAACTCTTTCCTTGAAAGCGTGTCAAAAGTGAAAACCTCAAGGCAAAATTAACCAATTAATTCCATTAATGTGATAGAGGTCTGAAAGAAAAACAAAACAAGGAGGGTTTGGAAACTGCTTTTGAATACTATCATGCCACCCATTTTATAGAAGGGAAGCTGAGGCATAGAAACACACACAACTTTACAATAACAGAACTGGAAATCATTGGGTGTTACATGCTTCAGTCCTGTGACTAATGCGTAAGGATTCATTAAGACTCTGATTGCTATAATTTAATCACTAATGTGCAAGACTGATGTGCTCAGACTACTCTACACTAAGCAGCTAGCGACTGAGACCAAAAGGTTTGTGTTCAGAACAGCATTAGGAAAAATTAAATATGCACACTTGAATTTTGCTCTGAATTCTTGTATGAGCTGTAATGAGAAGTGATACTTTCATATGGTCTGATCTACAAAAACCTGTAAATTTTACTAGCAGTCCTGTAATTTGACCACAAATTCTGCATTCATGAGAGGAAATGAAAAACTAACAAAACACTTGTATGTTTTTTTCTTTAAATGGACTGAAAAATGGTTAATTGTGTACTACTGGAGTGTTAGTAATCCTGCTTTAGCTGGGAGGTTAGGCTGAATGATCTCTAGTAGTTCCTTCCAGCTCCCACAGTCCTGTGGTTCTGTTACTCAGTGATGGGACCGCTAACTTCAGAAAGTGGCCCTCTAATTAGGCTAATTTGTTTCACATCACTTCAGTGTAGGCAGTAAATTAATGCTAAACAGAAATATGTTATCACATGTGCAAGTCTTTTACTTTCACAACTACAAACATTACACAAATACAGGTTATCTTGATGCTGTGGGACAAATTCTTCTCTGTAAACTTGCTATAAATATTCTTACAGCAGTATCTCCAATCTCATGGCTTCCTTTAACAAAAAAGATTAAAGAGCAGGTGCTATCTGCTTTGAGAATGACGAATTGATGTCGAGATCTCAATCTGTTCCCTTAAACCACACAAAAGAAAAGCATTTTCTGCTTTTGTTGTCTGCCCAAACTGGCAAACCCAAAACTTCATTTCCTGAAAGCGCTTCCTTTGACTGTGACATTTGGTTCAGAGCTGCAAACAAAGCTGGCTTTAAGTATTTCTTCATTATTATCAGACTAAGATTTTTCCATCACACCTTTTTAAGCTAGTGTTGCCTTGACTTCTTCCAGGATGCAGGAGCATTTTAATGAAATTAGTGATTGAACTTTCAAAAGCAATTTTTTAGTCAGCCCACCAAATGATTTGGACTCTATTGCAAAGCTGCTCTGCAGTAGGAGGACCATATCCCCTTCAGGTAAAACCCAAAGGAGATGTTTTGCAACCACTTGAGAATGGCAAGTCCACAGAGCTAGATGGGAGTCCTGAAGTACGTACACGCAGCATGGGTGTTGGATCCCCGGCTACACGCTGTCTTGCTAACGCACAGAGTTTTCTAGCACCAACTCCGAGTACTTTCTTATGAAGAATCCTGCAAACAGGAAGCTCAAACATTTGTTTCCCCGAGGGACTTTGATTTAGATCAGAATTTCCATTAAGGTTTTTTTCAAATCATACCCTTCCCCTTCCACAAAAAAAGGAGAAACAGACGCATAAGAATAACTGGTGTTTTTAATGATATTTTAACATTCATAGTACAAACAATAAGTTAAACACACTAAAAATAATTAAATAAAACTCGAGGTTCCAGCCCTCACACAAAATAATTAAAATCTATAAAACAAACACAAGTTTAAAAATAAAACCAGCATGGGTCTTGGTAAAAGTGGTTTTCATACAGGATCAGTTAAATGAATGGAAATAAAGTTCTGGCTTGTAACATCTGCAGCCATGTGTCCCGAGTCCTCAAATCCACTCATGATTGCCTAGATGCGTACAGAAGTTGCATAACCAAACATTCAGAGGCCCCTGACACCTTCAGACGTGACCTGTAAGTCCAGGCAAGTTTCCAATCTGTCTTCTTGCAGCGTGGTTCTTAAGTGGAACACAGTAAGACTTTGTAATACTGACAGAGATACAGGTGCCATCCCTAAGATATTTCTGCGTTGGCTCTACAGCAGCGAGCCCTATACACCAAGTGTTGCCTTAGTGTCCTAGACTTTGGTTCTTCATACGTTAGTGACAATATCGCTGATGCAGCTTCTTCCACTTTCTGATCCAAAGCCTGGTCTTAACAGTATAGTTTTCTACCTCTTGAGTCTTAGTGTTGTTTAGTGTGATGAGGAAGTATTTTAGACTCAGGCTAGGTATAAAAATCAACACTTGAATTAAAGAAGTTAAAACTGTACCAGTGCTTCCAGATCAAACTGTGGGTTCATAAATGTAGTGGGCAGACAACCCTATATGCATAGTATCATGCATGGGAATATTCGTTTAAAAGTTACGTGTTTTAGCTTCGCACCGAGTGGTTTTCACATAATTCAGAGTAGCAAGATTATCTATCAACCACCTCTCTGCCTCAAGAGCACTGATGTGAGTGGCAGACCACGTGAGCATTTAAAATTAAAGCCTCTCATGACATTCAGGATTCCAGTGTCCCGGCATCACTGTAGGCTTAATCTTGTCCACTTGAGTCCAGCTCTAGAAAAAAGGTCACTTTGGTTCAGGAACAAAACGACTCTTGGCAATTACTGCATTCATACTGGAGTCAATCCAGTTAAGGTATTGAGTGACTCTGGTGTAAACACCAGGCTTGTTTTCCTTTGCACAGCCTTCTCCCCAGCTGACGATGCCATAAAGCGTCATCCTACCATTGTGCTCACAGACCATAGGGCCACCAGAATCTCCCTGACAATGGAAAGAGGACACGTTAGGCTAATTTTCACAGATGGAGCATATGATTGTTTTTCTAGAATAAAATAGTAAGTACTTCTGAGCTGCTCCTTTCTTTGAAAACACTTCATAGATGGAACAAGCTAGTGATAAAAAATAATCAAGGCCAGCATGCACAACTCTTCATCACAACCAACTGTCCCTCTGTCTATAAGGGTCTTTTACTCTTGAGGACAACACTTTTTCTGAGCCACTTCCATTTCAGTGGCTCACTGCCCAGCAGAAAGACAAACCTAGTCTTGAGGAATCTGTGGAAGGACTTCGCGTCCCGTTGTAATTTACCTTTTATCCCTTTGCAGAACTACAGTTCGGGAATTGCACAATGAGACTGGAAGAGCTGCTGTATTCATCTAATGCGTATCTAGCAGCCATTGCTTGGGCAGGTTGTAAGTAAGACCTTGAGGAATAACAAGGGCTAAGACACTGCACTTCTTGCACCCCCAGAGGAGGATTTTGAGGGGGGTAACATCTAACTCCAGGTCCCAAACTTCTTGCATATGTTTGCCACCCTACAGGTCAACTCCACTGGATGCACTAGATTCCTGCTACATAGAGACACTCTTCTGACTGGTGGAATTACAGAATGCCACCAGGTGACCCACAAAGAGCACACACATTTAAAGTTATGCAGAAGATAAACTAGTTTTACCTTGCATGCATCAGTCATCCACATGGGATCTCCAGCACAGACCATGTTGTCAGTAACCCTGGTATTATCATAGTATTCATATTTGCATTTTCTCTGTGGTATTAAGTTTACAATGGCTGACATCAGTCTTTGAGCATAGAAAGGGTCATCTGTAAACAAAAGAACATGTACCTATTTTCACCATCCAAGACAAAACAAAAAAAGAACTCCATGACACTTACAGGCTTAAGATTAGCATAACCATCCTAGTTCTGACTAGTGGTTCATACTTGTAGTAAATTGCTTTACTCTTGACAACAATGAAAGAATTTTTAATGAGAAAAACAAGTCTTCCAAATGCTAACTATAAAGCTTCGTTTTTAGAGAGAGAGTTCAATAGCTTTTAAGGAAGTTCATGCACAAATGTAATCCTTCATTAATCATCAACTCCTCTACTTTTGTTACTCCTCACCACATCAAGAATGACAAAAGTGGCTACATTTTCTACCTTGGCTTACTTTGTAGGGCTGACGAGCATGAAATAGGAAATGCTGTAGGCAACTAGAAAAGATGGTAGCAAATAGCATGTTTGAGAGATGGAAATGAAGTGCATTGAAAAAACTATTTTAGTCCTTTGCAGATCATGTTATAAAAAACATCCACTTTCCACTTTGTGGAAGTATAGCTCTAGAAAGTAGTTATTTACTTACAAGAAGCTTGTTTTCCATAGCCAGCTATTTCACAGCGTGTATTGTCTGGTAAGTAAAGGTTCTTCTCTGGCAAGCAGACTGTTCTGACATACTTGGATTCCACTGCACACTGTCCAGTTCTTGTTCTTATCCTTATCAAAGCTAAAAGACAAGTGAAAAGATACAGTTAAATTTGTAAGGCAAGTTTTCCCCTCTCAAGTTCACTGACAATAGGTGTGGTTCATGGGGAAAGAAATCTGTGGTTCCACTTAGCTTTGTTACACTTGGTTCCTGTAACAAGTACCTGGCTTTTGACATGATGTTAGGTCATTATTTAGTGTCAACAAAATTAATTTCCCAACAATAAAAGTGGTACGTATTTTAACCCCAAGCTTTCTTCTGGAAGAATAGAGCTCAGGGAAGAGTTTGCAAGTATATCTTCAGATTCCTTACCATCCCAACTTCCTGACTGGTTAAAGAGCGTGGCACGTGCTGCCCTGCTGAGAAGGCAGTTGACACTGTACTTCTCATCAAAAGAGTTTATGAACCTATTATGTCTTTTCTTAGCAGCAGCATTTTCATTATTTACTGTTCATATGGTGTGATTTCTGTAGACATAAGATGTAGAAATAGGATGCTGCCACCAGTGCTTATGGAGAAGCCATGCCTTGTACAGGACCAGAGACAAGACAGGCTGTGTAAAAGGTAAAAGTATGTGACATGTGCAACAAGCCAAAATTATACAAACGTAATAATCTCCCTCAGCACAGGCCTCAGAAGCACCTAGTTCTGTTCCACTTCATCTATCTCTGGTTCTATTTCTCTTGAAAGATGTAACTGTGGTATACGTAGCCTTTAGCCATTCTCAGTGTTTTAAAGGTTCATATGAAGATGGAACTTACCTATATCATTGTCATAGTCATCTGTAAAATCAGGATGGGAGATGATGTCATCGACCATGAACACTTGTTCCTTATCATCAGTGACATTCAGTACGGACTTCCCAAGGAAGACTTTGAAGATGGATTTGTCTTGAGGTTTTTTTGACCTGAGTGAAAGTTAAGAGATTCAGGATGATAACTAGATGAGAATGAGGCCAATAGTTTAGATCCAGGTGCATTGCTGTTTTGTGTTTAATGCCAACAAGAATAGAGAAATTTAGTCAGCTTTGAACGTTGATCCAGTAGGAAAGCATCGTGCTGTTCCACTTGAAGCAATTCAGATGGACACTCGGGCATTTCGAAAGGCACACCTAGCTAACTGCTATTAATGGCAGGCAACAGCGGTGAGAATCCTCTGCAGGATTCCAGGAGGATCAGCCTTCCACAGGAAAATCAAAACACCCATAAATATATTGTTCAATACCTTTCAGCGAAACTTGTATGTTTTGGGAACAGCTAAGGCACAATGAAAGCCTGGATGCTCAAATTATTCAAATAATTATGGTTTATGCTATTTAATCGCATAATCCACCAAAGGGTTTGTCTTCCCAGCTCATTCTGCTAGACTTGGACTCCCAAAGGCTTATTGTTCATGCAGCTCTTCTTGTTTTGCTCAGGATAACATGCTTACTGTGCTACATTTTGGAGAGCTGCTCACTGAGCATCATGCCAAGAAATTAGTTGCAGACAATGATCATGCCAAGAAATTAGTTGCAGACAATGATGTAGAACTGTAAACTTACGAAGTCTGAAAACAGTGTGCTGCTGTAAGCACCCAGCAAGGGTCAATGAGGCTGCCACCACACAGAAATTGGTCAATGCCCCTTATTTTTTGGAAGATGCCAGCTATCCAAGGCTGAGATTCAACCTTTGCCTGGCTTCCACCAACAATCTTGAAGTACTTGCTGATGCTCCTTTGACCACACGTATGCCCTAGGAATGAAGAAACTTTGTTCAGCTATTGTTATAATGAAACATCAACCCTGTGTTATTAAAAGAATACTTTATACATAATTGGTCTTGAAACTGTTGTTACTCACCACACTTCTTTATGTTGCAGGGAGTTTCTTGGATGGTGAATCCCTTTTTGGTGTAACACCAGGGCTTATTTCCTTTATTAGGGTTTCTAGAAGATGGAGAGTTATTGTCATAAAAACAGTTTTCAAAAAAGATGGTGACCTAGAATTCTAACTGTTCTGAAAAGGACAAAGATGCTCTGTGGCAAAATATACCAGCAAAAATAATTAACAATTGACTATTACTGTTCAATACTGGGAACTTTGCAGTACTAGGAATCGTTCAGCAGTACGCAATAACTCCAGACTTGAGAGTCACGTTCCCAGTATTTTTAGTTAAAATTAGTATCCATCATTTTGTTATTTTTTTAAAAAACAGGAGCCATCACTTGAGGCACTTCTGGGGCTGTGACAACAGACACCATTGCAGGAAGAGTGATGTTTTTCTTACCTGCAGTAGCTGTGCTTTCCTAGTCCGAGCTGCAATGCATTCCTCATTTCAGCATGGTAACGATCTCTTCTGATCACTGAGGGGAGGTCCCAGGGCAGACATTCATCTTCTGTTGCCATTCCTCTGTAGTCACTCCCATTCTCAGTATAGCATATGCTGTCAGTGTCTAAGAAAATAAACACTTCATTAGCAGCATGTTCTTGTTTATAATTGTTCCCAGACAGAAGTCATCTGTATGGATCAGTCTAATGAATGCATGACACTTCAAGACACATGATATGAAATCTGGACTGACTATAAATTCTTACTGAATTTTTTCTAGATGAATTTGAAGATCAATTCTCTCATGCTTTAAAGCGTGCACATTGCTCCTCAACAGTTTCAGTGTACTTCCCAATACACTAAGTTCATATTCTGCCCCTGAACACTGCCAGACAAGTTCACTTTTTTCCTTCTCAGACTAAAATCTTTCTAAGGTAGGCAGAACGGGTGAGGACACAGGGACCAAAAAAACATTAGGATATCTGTGCTGAAGGACATCCAATCATGTGTTTACAGGTAATATTTTCACTTGGCATTTCATGCTCATGATTGCCTGTCTGTTTACATCTTTCCACTCAACTTAGTGTCAAGGGAAATGGCCTACCTATTTCACAATGAGTTCCACTGTATCCTTTCGGGCATCTGCAATAATGAATGTTGTAGTAATAGGCAACGCAGGTTCCTCCATTCAAACATCGGCATTCTGCAAGGGAAACACACGACTGATTAGAGGAAAAACACGACAAAGATGAAGTAAAATGTAGTTGCAAACCAAGTTTTAGGTGTTTAAAGTATCATTAAGCATCTTCCAGCTTGTAGGAAGATGTAATTGCAAGATAAGAAGTGAATTTTATGTTCAAATAGAACAGGCAGGTGTTTACCTTTGTTATCTGAATTGTATTTATATGGAAACCAGTAGTGCCTCTTGCGATAAACCTAAAGAAGAAGAAATAAGGATTTTAGGGAATCAGATTTTTTTTTTAATGTGGTTTGATAATCTTATATGAGTCCAAGATCTGTTCCCTACTGCATACCTTTAACAGTTTAGCATTTTGCGTGTGGTTACCTGACAAACCTGCTCAGTGGAATGAGAAATGGAACTCTACCTGAGCAAAGTAGAATGGGGAAGAAAAAAATAAGCCACATGACAAAAAAAACACCTCAGAACAACTCCACCAGGTTGTTCCACTGCATCAGGCCATCAGTTATTTCTGCTCTGAGAACCAAAGCATTTGTCAGTGCTTATTGTCCCTGAAACAGCAAAGGAAACTCCTCCCTCTCCATCTCTCTGCCACCGTGCACTGCTGCAAAGATTCTCCAGCTGCTTCAGTCATATTACTGCCCCTGCCGTTTCATGGTTGTGCCATGGAATAAAAGCCTGTAGATTTATACAACAGGCAATTCTTGCCCTCTGCTTCAGGTCTTGCCTCTGCTTTGTAGGCTTTTAGTGCAATTCTCTCAGGGGTCAGGTGTGCTCATCTCAGCTAAAACAAGCCATGGTAGCAATGTCATTCCATGACATGGCAAATGGCTCATAGGATAGATACTGTCATACAAGTCACTACTCAAAAATATTCATAATATGCACTTTCAAGTAGAGAAGATGAAAATTTAGTTAAGGCCCAATATTCATCTCCATGTTCTGTTGTTTCTCATTGTCCAAGTCTAAATTGCATTAGGAGAAAAACAGAAAAGCTAGATTTCTTGATTACTGCATGACACCTGCTCTATTTGAATACTAGCAGGCATCTTAGGGTGCAGCAGAATCAGAAGAAAAAAGAAAGGGTTAAAAAAAATCTTTCTTTGGAGGGATATGTGTACGTACACACAGTCAGAAAAGAAAGAACTCAAAAAAAGGCTTAATACAGTGTCCAAAGCAGGAGTATAATCAAAACCAGAAGCAGTTCCAAGTGACACCTCCCTTCCCATTTATTTAAAAACTTACAGATTCTAGTCCCGTGACAAGCGTAGCCAGGGTTACCATGAGGAGCACAAGTAACTTCATGTTGTTATTTAACTTCTCACTTTTCTCCTCTTCTCTCTGTATTGTTTTGATTCTGAAAATAAAATAGGAACTTAATTGTCATGTTGGAGCTGGCAGCGTGAGCTTTCTTGCTTCTACTGTCCTCAGCTGGTTTCAAAATAAGTCACAACTAACAGAAGAATGAACATTGACCTGCTGTTGAATATCAGCTTATCACCTCCACACGTTAAATTAGAGATTATTGTCTGAAGCACTTTCTGTACACTTCGCAATGCAATCAGGTTTTTTCAGAGTTTAAATGAAGCTGAGAAAAGGAAATTGGAAGGATCCATGCTCAGTTTCTGCAGAGTGAACTAACACAGCAATCGGCAGATGCATTTAGTTGTTGTCCAACTGTTTGTACCTATTTAACTGATTGTTTCTACCCTGCAACAACAGCACTGAACATCCACGCTGTGGGTATGAAAGGGAAAGTGCCTTTTTACCTCTGCTTTTGCTGACTGCATCTTGCTGATGCTCAGCACTTACAAATGCCTGGCCACCTCACCGCGTGCCTCTGATTTCTGCAAAGGCTCAAATGTCTGGGGTTGATGTTACCTCATTTTTTTAATGGTTTTAGAGATGGTCAGAAAATATTCTGTCTTTGTCTCTTACATGCAACTGTATCTGGTAGTCAAGTGCACACAGTAACCATCTGCGGAGCAACAGTTCAAAACTAACTTGCCAAAACAAGAAGGGAGGAGAGCTATAAAACACCAATATCTTTTTTGTTATTTTACATTTCCATGCAAGCGATAGGATTTTGGGGTTTTTTTTAAGGGTCCTCAGTTCTACAAAACTAGATTTTTAAAGGATTCCATTAGAGCCATTATGCTTACTCTTACATCAGCACACAGCACAGGAGGAGAGGGCGTGCAAAGACCTGCTCCACACTGTACCTGCTCCTGATGTGGCACTAGCACTGCAGACCAAACACCCCGTGCTTTGTGGAGTGCATCTTCCAGTTGGGCTTTGTTCAGAGCAAATACAGTGCAGCTACTCTACAACCACTCAGTGGTCTTAACCATGGCAAATACAGAAGAGCACTGCATTCATTTGGAAAACGAATCTGACGTGACCAAAAGCTTATGCTAGTGTGCAAGTGGGTTTCATGGCACAGAAAGCAGGTCACCCTCAGGTATGAGGGCACACACATGTAAGTTCAACAGATTTAATTTCCCTTAAACGATGCCCAAATGAAGCTGATTATTTTAAGTTCATCTGACAGGCAGCTAATTGTCGCCTTGCTCTCACCATTAGTTCCCTAGGCCCAACACAGAAGGCACTGCTGCCAGTTTCTGCGGAAGGCGAGACTATCCCAGGGCAGGTGGGACAGACCTTCCCCCACCACGAGGGCCGCATCCCGGAGCGGGGCCGGTGCTGCATCAGCGTAAAGCGCGGGCGCTCCGGGTAGCTTCTCGCAGCCGTTTCAAGGGCACTTACCAGCGCGGAGCCCCGCGGTCGGCGTCGGTGGTGCAGGGGCCGTGAACGGACGGAGACGGCTGCTGCGGTGGCGGCAGTGCGGCTCGCGCGCGCCCTATAAAGGCCCGGCCGAGGCGGGGCCATCGCTGCCGCTGCCGCCCCGGGGCGGGGCCGGGGACCACGACCGTCCCCACCTTGGACCTGCGAGCGCTGCGAACCTGCCGCGGTGATTCAGGGGGGAATTCTACCCCTGCTTTTTGGTTTCGGGGGGCGGGGAGCGCAGGGACAGGGCGAGGAAGTAGCTTGTACTGCGCTTGTTTGCCGTGAGGGGCTCCCACGGCCGCTTCCCGGGGGTGCCTGGAAGCCAGAGGTGAACAGTGTGTGACGGCTACGAGAGGAGCGGGCTGGGCTGGGGCGCGGGCCAGGACACAGGGCAGCGCCGTGTACTTTGTTCACGAGGCCCTACTCGTAACGAGAAGCACACGTTCACTACTTACCAGAGGACTAACTGGCCCCGGGTGTGTGTGTTGCGCAGCCCACTGGGAGGGGATGTCGGCCCACAGGGGCTGTCGTAGGCTCGGGCGGGACTGAGAACTTGGGGCTAGTTACTGGGAAGTTGGAAGTGGGGACTGGCGGGAGCAGCGACCCATCCCGGTGCCAGCCGGGATCCTCCGGGACACGAGGCTAGCAGCAGGGGCTGGACTCATCCTCCCCGCAGCTGCTCAGGGGCCCCTCGCCCTCCCGAGCAGCTGGTCGTGGGGTTCCCATCCCTTCTGCCGCGTGAAGCAATGCGCGCGGTGCGGTCATGGCACAGGGGGCCGGCGGAGGTGGGAGCGGGCAGGCGTCTGGCTGCGCCCGGCGGGGCGCCCGGTCAAAACGGCGCTTCTGCTGTTTCGCTGGGGCGATGTAGCGGTGCCGTGGACAGCACACCAGGGCTTAGCGTCTGTGAGTGTGTCCAGAGGGTTTAGCTTTACGTGGTGTAGATGACTAAGCTGAGGTGGGTGTCCATAACCTGTGGAGCTGAAGAAGAGCGGTTCTTTCAGAGGCCAGGTCAGAGCAGGACTTGACCTGAAAAATCCCTCTCGAGGAGTGTTTTCCTAACTAGATGATCCAGAGTTTAAGGAGACCACTCTTCTGTGTTTGACATCTAACTTCACTTAGCTTAGCTTTCTTCTTCCCTCTCTGCCTTCAACTTGTGTCAAGTCTGTAGTGGAACCCTGGAACAGGTTGTCCAGGGAGATACTGGAGTCCCACATGTCTGTAGACGTTCAAAGTCAGGCTGGATGAGGCTATGGGCACCCTGATCTATTTGGAGATGTCCCTGCTCACTGCAAGGGAAGACTGGACTAGATGACTTTTAAATGTTCGTGCCAACCCAATGCATTCTATCATTCTGTGATAATTATACCTTTATTTGGGTTCTGGCCAGTTACATTTGCTATTCCTTTCTCAAGGTCACACCCGAACAAAGCACAGTGAATTCAGTGAATGGCAGGAACTGAGTCAAGACACACAGCTAAAGCTGGAAGTCCAAAAATAAGCATAGGTAGGGAATCTGTCTGAGTTTCAGGAGAATAATTTTTTTCTCACTTCTGTGGTGACTGAATATATCAAGGTCACAGACAATTAGGTTTTCTAAGATAAGACAGAAAATATTGAGGTAGAAACCCCATGGCATTCTCTTCACTTTAGTGGAATGGCTGTGGAGTATACAAAATAAAATTCAGGTGGGGAAATAATCCAGATTTTAAAAGCAGTCTGGAATGGTGACTTTCTTATTGAACTTTAATACACCAAACTTAGACATAATAAATGAAGAAATGGGTCATAGTTTGATTCAGCAGCGTGAACAGGAAAGGGACAAAGTGCCAGGAAGAAGAGGCCTCCTCAGAGCTGGATAGCTCCTCCTCTTCTTCCTCCACACTTGTGAAAAAGTGGTTCTAGGCCTCGGTGACACCCTCGAACTCTTTCTGGAAAGGCAGTCAGCCCTAGAGCATCTCAGTTTCCTTTATCACAGCTGTTGTTCCATGGGAAGTGCTGTAAAAGTGTGAGCAATGATCTCCCTGACCCTTTGACCAAGCTGAGTAGGTGTACCTTGTTCCCCATTTTATTTCAGTTGGACAATTACTGATCCAAAACTCTGACGTGTTTGCAGCACAGCTTTAGTGCCATCAAATTTGTTTGGCCTGAATATTAGCCCCTAGATAGGTGAGTGAATTACAGCTGAACAATGAACTGAAACTATGGCACAGCAGAGAGATGTCCAGGTAGCTGCAGACAAGTTTGCTTTGTTATAGTGAGTAACCTCTCAGTGAACAAGACTGCAAGATCTTCATGAGCATTAAGTTCCTCTTAGGGAAGCAGAAATGTATGAGATAATTTCTAGTACCTGAGTTCACTGAGTTGGTTGATGGATGGCACAAGAAGATATGAAGTGACTTTTCAGATGAAATAGACCCTTGGACCTGTGTTATGAGCCCTGCCTTAAAGCAGAGACTTTGAAAAACTTGTAGCCTGGCAGTTCTGACAAGACTTCCACCTGAACTCAAAGCTGGATCTGCCTGCACAGATAAGATGCACAGTCTGAGGGAGCGGGATGGATGACGCAGGGCCAGTTCTGCTGCCAAAGGACTTTTGGTAGCTTCAGGGTCAGGATTTCATTATTGTATGTCCTGAGAGTTTAGAATGTCTCCGTTACAAGCCATGTTTTCTCTCTAGAGTAAGACTGTAATAAGACAGAAGAAAATAAGATCTCTATGACTCAAAATTAAAATTGCTTGGAAAAAACAATGAATAAAATTAAATACCTACTGAAAGATTCTCAATGGAACGTATTTGACCAGTAGATACCAGGGGATACCAGCTGTCTTTTGAGAGCCAATTTTTGCTTTGAACTCTTAGGTTCTTTTTGCTTCGATGTCTTTGTGGTTTCATCATTTTGGTCACTTATCTACGTTTGGCAGAGGTATGGGCAGGATGGAAGAGGAGGAGACTTCTAAAGCATAGAGATGCTGCAGAAAGTAGTGACTTGTAGAAGTTACTTTACCTGCTTAGTAGGTGTACACCATCTAAATAAGAAAATGCAATTTAGAAAAATAGTCATTCTCTCATTTCCATTATCAGGGCTGAAACTAATGGGATATAGATATTTCTCTTGTCTATACCTGCATGACAGGACAGAGTAAAGCAAATGTGTACACCTGTTATGAACTGCTCATGTGACTGAAGTCTGTGAAACCCTTGCAGTTGGGTAGCACTTCTCCCAAAGAAAGGTCAGGCGCAGTGGATCCACCCCTGAAGAGCATGTGGGAACAGGCCCACTGTCAAGCAGTTCTTATTACTGCGATTCTGTGATTTAGCATTTAGTTGCTGATAAAAATCTTGCTGATCCTTTTAATTTATAGTCAGAGTAATTTGAATGTTTCAGACTAATCGGCCAGCCTGACTTAGCAAATTTAGAAAAGATAACATACCATTTCAACTAGACGAGGACACTGACCTTCATAAAGAAAGACAGGGGTTTTGTCTCATGCTGGTGCATTGAAAGTGATGGTGAGGTTCACATGGTTTTGCAGAAGTTGCCAGGGTGGAGGTATTATTAGTTCTAGAGTTCATTTCCACAACTAATGATAAAATATCAAAACTAAAGAGAAATGCCTTCCATTACATGTGGATTCTGGTGGTCCATTGATTCTGTCTCAGAAGGATAGAATTCATGGAGAGTTAAGTGACACTGTAAATATTACTGAAAGAACTATCACAAAAGTTCTGTTCTATCAGGAAAAATTTCCCTTGCTCTGGTACTCTGGTACTGATTTTCTCAGTCAGGGGCACTCACTAGCCTAATAGGCATCTCCACGTGCTTGAAATGGCAACCATGCTGAGAAATGCCTGCCCAGGGAGGTGGTGGAGTCGCCAACTCTGGAGCTGTTCAAGGCAGGATTGGACGTGGCACTTGGTGCCATGGTCTAGCCTTGAGCTCTGTGGTGACAGGTTGGACTTGATGATCTATGAGGTCTCTTCCAACCTTTATAATACTGTGATACTGTGATACTGTGAAATCAGCCCTAAACACGAAATTGTGGCTCGGAGGGCAGGCAGGCACTTCTTCAAGACAAGGTGATGACTGAGTGCAGTGGTGGCACACCCTTCCCTCCCAGTCAAGGTACTTTCATGGTCCGAGTTTGGATATGCCTGAGGCTTTATATTGCCCCAAGTATGGTGGCTGTGTGCAGCATATTCTACTTTGTATCACATGCAAGTAATATTAGAATTAGTCATTTGACTAGTAAAATAGCTGTTTTGCCAGCATAACTTGACTGCCTGTGAAGTAGAAAAATCATTAGCAAGTCCTCTCTACTCATGGTGGTTTAGAAACAGAGATGTCTAAACCTGTACATGAGCTGTTACCTGTGCCTGAGCCTTTGTCATCTCGCATTAAGGAACAGGGGTAAGCCTCATGTTCAGTATTTAGTTAGTGATTAAGAAAACAAAAGCTAAGAAAACACCTAGATCCTTTTGAAATAACTTACCATCTCTGTAATGCTAATAGTTTGATACCTTTTCTAAAGAAGAGCCACTGAATTAAATAGCCCCAACTATGTGTGTAGAGTATAAACGATATAGCTATATTTGCAACTGCTTTGTGTATTTGAATGCAGCTTTAAAATCTATCATATTGGATTACAAGAAATTCTGGTGATGGCACAAAAGACTTCATGGCAGTCATAAAATGTTTTAGAAGTTTAAGGGGAATTTTCCACTATAAAGCTGCTTTAAAATACTCTACCTTTAACTTTAGTATCACAGTCACTTTTACAGTAAAACATTCTGTATTCTCCCCTGGATATTAGTCAAGATAGTTTTTCAACCACAGACATGACTGTATAAACTAATAGATCTTCAAATGTAAACCGATAGATCCCAAATGTTGCATTATCACATTCATACAGTTTAAAATGTTCAGCTTCCCCTTTAATCTTTTTCTCTGAATTTGCAGCTAGTGTGAATCCCAGGAATTTCCAGAGTAGCTGATTTTAAATCAAATGTGATTCATAAAAATTCTTCTACTTTAATGACTCTTGATTACTTGTCAGTTGTTTGTGGTTAGAATCAGAAGAAAATGATGATGTCATTTCCTTTAGGTGTAATTCAGCTGCTACTTTATTTAAAATGTTGTTCCTTTTCCTTGCTGCCTACTGTTTTTTCTCTTATCTCTGTTATCTGTGTGGGTAGCAGTAGCAGAGTCTATCAGCTGAGGGCCAGTGGACTCTCCCCGGATGCCTGTTGACACTGCTTGTTGCATTGTGAGCAGCTGGAGTCTCAGCCTTTGTCTCCCGACTATGCCAGTGTAATGAAAACCTTGGAAACTTGGTCCAGTCACAACAAGCAACCAACCACTGCTGGCTGTGCTATTTTATTACACTAGGAGAAAACATAGTTGAAAATGTAAAACAACACAGTCCCCCCCAAGCACTGTTTTGTCGGATGCTGCAACTGCGTTCTTCAGAGTGACTGTGTCAGAAGTTAACTTGAGATGCAGGTTAAGCACATCGAGCTCCTGTGAAATCCCCTGTTACCAGGCTCATTTAACTCATGCGTAGACAGCAGCTACTTGGTGAATGTTCTGTTTTCATGCACAATGCTTTGTTGTTTCAGTGAGCAATCCGGATACAGATATTTTTTTAAACAGCAGTGAGCACATCTGAGGATTTCTTCATCAGCCTGATGTGCACCTGCTCTTAAACTGTGTTTTAGATCTCATTTAGCATTTATGAAAATCCTTTGATTATGAAAATTATCAAACAAATTGATGTTTGTTGAAATTGTTCCGTTGAGACAGTTAACACCTAATGCAAAGATTAGTCTGAGCTACAGATGTTGTACCCAGATCCTAAATAGCTTAAAATTATGTTTGCACTTAAGTCATTGTTTTTAATTGCTGGTAGCACCGGGGAAAACACAGAAAACAAGACTGAGTCTGAAGGTAGAAGGCAGAAAGCAAACTCTGATTCTTTTAGGGAGTAAGCTGTGCTTCTTTTGGTGATCTAAGTTCTGAGGGAGAGCATTTTTCAAGGGACTCCTATGTCTGCCTGCCATTTACTGATCTAGAATAGCACATTGAAATCTAACACTGGAAATTTATGGAAACAGCTGGCTTGGACTACCATTTCTGCAGTGTGTCAGTCAATCAGATTCATATCCCACAAGAAAACCAACAAACTCAGAGCCTGCCAGTTGGCAGACTTCTGTAGAACAGAGATTTGCCAAAAACAGGGAAGTAAACAAATCCCGGGGGATTAGTTCTGCATGTTGTAGCCCAGAATATCCAGGGAAGCAGTTTATCCTAACCTCCTATGCAGTCCAGCCCAGAGGAGAAAACTGGTACCACTTATCTCCACAGGAGGCTGCCTCAGAAGATAATTTAGGACTCCACACCTTCCTCCTGTGACTTTGGCTTTCCTGCTTCTGAAGGGAGATAAACGCCAAAACGAATATAGACAGTTCCTACCCACAGGGGAAGGAGAGGTAATTTGACAGGCTGCACTGCTAGGTAGCACTAATACCTTAACAAGATGTCTTAGTGGAGAGACAATTAACCTGCTCTCGGTAGTGTATGACACTGTCTGTTCTTATCAGTCTGGCCTCCAGGGAGAGATTGGCATGTTGTCTAGGATTCCACCTCTCAGGTAGAATCCAGGATCGGCGGTAGGGAGCCCTGTCTGACCAAAGCAGAGCGTTGAAGCCGAGTGCAACCCTTGCTGCTCACTTGCAGGTCACTTGCAGCTATGGCATAGGATTGTGCTACGAAGCGTGAAACGCAGGATTGTCTTGACTGTAAATATCCAGGTGCCGTCATGGTGAGCCTCAGTACAAATTTATAAAGCTTTAGTCCTCTAAATAAATACAAGCTGCAGGAAAGCATCTCTGTAACCGTATCAGAAGAGTGCCACAAAAATGATCAGAGGGCTGGAGCACCTACCTCTCTTATGAAGACAGGCTGAGAGAGTTTGGCCTGAAGAGGATAATACTCCAGAGGGACCTTATAATGACCTTCCGATACCTGAAAGAGACCTCTAAGAAGGCTGGGGAGAAACTGTACACAAGGGCATGGAACGACAGGACGAGGGGCAATGGTTTTAAGCTAGTAAAGATTAGATTTAGGCTGGACATTAGGAAAAAGTTCTTTAATATGAGGGTGGTGGATCACTGGAACATGCTGCCTGAAGAGGTGGTGGAGGCCCCATCCCTGGAGACAATCAAGGTCAAGCTTGATCGGGCTGTGAGCAATCTGTTCAAGTTACAGATATCCCTGCTTGTATCCTTTGAGGTCCCTTCCAACCCCATACATTCTAACATTCTGTGACTAATGCCATTAGTTATAAACTGTTCTATGAAGTACTGAAAAAGCTCTGAAAGAGAATATGTGAATTTATAGCTGAAGGGAAAGGATGTGGAAGGCAAAAAGATGTGAGTGTAGGAAGCCATTATGGTAGCACTGGCCAGTGTGTCAGGCAGTCTTGACACACTTACAAATAAACAGCTGGTGAAAAGTACAGAGGAAAAAGAGTTTTAGGGATAAAAAAGAAGGTGCTTCCTGGGTGCTGTTGAACAACAGCATTCTTCCTTCATAAGCTCATAAAGAAACTGTGCTGAGAGGAAAAGGGAAACAGAAATAACTTCAGTAGTCTAGTAATAGCATGATAGTCTCGGGTGCTCTAATAATAGTACTTTTTTTCTCCCACTCCTTCAGATGTTTTGACTGCAGTGTTCCTTTTTTTTCTAGTTAGCTTCCTGTAACTTATTTCTAGTATAGACACGTGGTACTTTTCCTAATCTTTGTTTGCTGATTGCTTAAAATTTATAGAGTGTAAGTAAATATATCTCTAAAGAAAGTTCTTGTTCTTTAACACCTGTCCTGTCTGTGGTAGTTACAGCTTTTACAAGAGACAAAGAGGAGCTTAAAAAAAGGCAGATTACTGACTCTTCTCTTTATGATAAGCACAAAGAAAATGAAACACTTTAAAAACACTTTGTTTATTAAACAGGCCTTTTCTTCATTCTGATGCAGAGTCATCCAGAGGGAGGTTCTGGAATATAGTGACTGATTGTTAGTACCACCTAAGCTATTAATGCCAGAAAGCAGAAATACTTAACCTTCTGCCTCCCTCCTCTGTTTCCATGGCTTTTTCCTCACAGTATTGACCACTCGCGCTGTTTTGTGCTTTTGGTTATAACTGTTAGAATTGATGATTTTTTAATACTTTGCAATGTTATCTTTTGTGAGCAAAATACCTCCACTTGATATGCAACAAAGCCTCCATCACTGTGATTTTTTGAAACAGCTTTGGAGCATGTCTTCCCTGTGTTCTCCAAGAGGTGTAAGGAGTATGCTCACTTGTCTCTATGGATGAAGCAGTGAGAGATGTAGGCATTTACAGGAGAGATGAAGAAGGCAATGCTAATAATCTGTAGAGATCAGCATAACGGGTTGCATGCTGGTTGCAGTTGTAGTCATGAATATATTACATGAATAAAATGTTCTTAAGTAGTTGCCAAAAATGGAAGAACACAGTAGTAAATGGAAATTGTGCTGAAAGAGGTTGAAAGCCACTTATCCATGAACCTAGTATCAGAAACCTTAGTAAGTGGACAGTGGAAACTGGCCACACAGGTTCTTCAGGAGTTAGAGTCCAAAGAATAAACGTGAGAGGATAGGCACAGGTCATGTGGTGTTCTGACAGTGAAAATAAATCATGTATAATTGACTCAGTGAAGAATGGGCATATGGTAGATGCAGGATGACTTGATCAAAGAGAATTCTGTAAGAGAAGCCCTTACTGGAGCTTTTCTGAGGGCAGATAAGAGAAAGAGAGTTGTATTTGTCAAGAGTTACAGCAGACAGCAAATTTGCATTGCTTTCAGTGGTAGAGAAAGAAGGTGGAGGACGGTGGCGTTGGACCCAAATGCACTGGAAAACATGGAGCTCTGCTATAACTGAGTTTAACCTTATGAAAGATCTTACGAAGGGTGATAAGTAAATTGTGTCTCTCATTGACAGTAGAAGGGGGGTTTTCAGTAGAGGTGTAACATCACCAGCACAGAGATGCCAAATTAGTTTGTGTTTCCAACTAAAATATAAAAAAAATATAAAAAGGGAACCATTTCAAGTAAAAACGTTTTGAGTTTTAAGTGTACAAAGACAGGCAGTGAAGGAAAGAGATGTGGAATGTGTCTAGTCTGTGTAAAAATTCTCCCAAGCTCGGGAGAATGAGGTCAGAGCTCTACTTCTGAGCAGTTTTGGTGAGAATAGCTTCCATCTCATGCGAAGGACAGAAGGAGGCTGAAGAAATCCTAAACTGGAGTTGGAGGAGAAACTCCACTGCTAAGTTTGTATTTGGTGAGCTCTGATGATATTGTGATATATTGAGTGATATTGTTAAGGTAGGACAGACAATAGGAAAGAATTGGATTTTCCCTGCCAGCACCTGGTGATGAACATTCATGTTCTAGTCCAGTAGGAAAGCTCTCACCAGCCTATGTGAATTCCCCTAAGATAAATGGAAATTTCTGATATAGTCTGTGTAACACGGTTCATTTTATGGAACTAGTTCTATGAATAAGCATTACTCAGGGTATGTAAGGAACGCCAGGACAAACTCTAGGCTGTGTTATGCTGAACTGAGTGTTACTTAAAACTGCCTTGCACAGCACTGTCTATTATTAAAAGAAAACTAGCCTAGGGAGTTCCTTGCCTTCTGTTAATTTCCATGGATTAGGGTACCAAAATGTCTATTAAATCAGACACCAAATCCCTCTTCTGGTAGGCACGGCTATAAATTCAGTTACACCAGTCTAAACATACCATAGAGTAACAGGGATCAGCATTTGACCCATAATAACTCCTCACTGCTTTCCTGTAGCCACAAAATTATACAAAAAGCCCACTGTATAGCGTACACTCCAATGGAACAGCTTTTCCTGGAAAGCTACCTAATTACTCATTGTCTCTTGGGCCTCGTAGATCTCCTGTTTCTGTCTCCATAAGGCCTCATTCTCATTAGCAAAAGATGACAAAAGACAACCTCTGGGCTAGCCTCTTTGCTGCAAAAGCCAGAAATTCATGCCTTAGGCCAGCAAGAGCCTGGAATCCCAGTATTTCCTTTCAGGTAAAAAGGGTTGCTGTTACCACTGACTCTCAGTTCAAGCTCCTGCTCTTAGGCAGTAACTTGATAAGAGTCTTAAGAGGGAAAGCATGATTCTAGTACTTGTGCCGGGTGTCACTTGTGCAGTTCTACAAAGGCACGCTCACGTACCGTAAGACCTGTTAAGTGTTTTTAGGGGTGTTCTCATGAGAGATACGGATATCAAACTCCTGCCTTGGGCATAGTGAACTTGGCCAAGCACCCTTTTTTTTTTTTTAATGCTTCCCTACCCAAATTTAATACATGTGGAAATTAAGGTCATAAGAGCGATGATATTCAAGCTAAATTCCAATAAAGGCAATGTAGGGTACTAGGTCGTTTGCTTGCCTCAAATGGTTTTAGGTGATTAATGCTATTGCTCTGCCTTTTGTTCCTCACACTGCATGTTTCATATTGCAAAAGGAATTTGTCTTGTCCTTGACAGTCTGATGATACATCAGTAGAGGATTCTGCAGTAGTATTCAGTGGCAGGTAAATGTGTTTGCTTTGATCCTCAAAGCATCTCACTAAATTAACTTGAGGTAATTCCTGAAAGTGAGCTTCATTAAACTCTCATTGCTGCACAGTTAGCTTCAGAGCTGTCAGTTCTGGAGCAAGATAATTTGGCACACTTGGACCTCTGTGTCTCTCTGCATTGCCTTCTGCAGGCGTGTCTGACTTTTCTCCGAAGCTCCAATGAGAGGACTGATTCTTCAGAAAAACGAGAACACACAGAAAAAGAGGAAACATGAAATAATTTAAGGAACATAAGGAAGCTACAGTTTGACCACATGATATTCAAGTCTGTGCAAGCGTATATCAAGTATTGCAATTTGAAACAATTCAAGTAACTTCAGACTAAACACATAGGCAAACCTTACCTGAAGCATCTTAGAATCATAGAATCATTAGGGATCGGAAGG
>VXBP01010413.1:0-10094 GCA_013400115.1 Rhinopomastus cyanomelas
TCTGGACTGTGGGTGTCTGGCCGAGTGGGTCTCCCTTGACCCAGCCTAGTGTGGGGGTTTTTTCTGAAACTTGGAGGCCAAGTTTTGATGGAGGAAAAATAGATGGAGATGAGTCTAAAGCTTCTCAATCTGTTTTTATTTACTGTAGCACTGAGTATAGGGCCAGGTAAAACAACTGACCATGCATGGTTCTGACGGACTTCTCTGAATTTCCCAATGATGGTTGTCTTTGTTTTTAGCAGGACTTAATCACTAAGCCTGTTAGAGTAGGTCAAAGCAGAGCTCCTCACTTTCTGAGATGCTCAAGGCCGTTTTCAAAACAACCCCCAAGTTTATCAGAACAGCATGTGGATGCCCAGAGAAGTAGGAAATGCAGGTTTTGGAAGCTCTGCCTTCCTTTTCTCTGCTTGCCATCTAGAAGGAGATAGTGGTGTTTTGGAAGGGTCTGATCTTCAATTTAGTGAGCTACCTGGAAACAGCTGGGATAGCTGGACTTGCAGCAGAGATTACGATTTAAAAAAACCCCACCACAAAACACCCAGCAATTTATATTTAGGTTATCCTGCTCTGGTAAGGAGATTGGGCTAGATGAACTTGTGAGGTCCCTTCCAATTCCTAATGTTCTGTGATTCTGCGAAATTATGCACAAATGTAATAGAGCAAGTTTAACTAAATCTCATTGTGATTTATGCCTGAGATCAGATTTTTGCAGCTGCTGATATAAATCCTTACATGCACCCTAAAGGCAAGGTAATACATTAGGTAACATAGCAAAAGCAGATTTACTATGGTTTGGTGGTGCTTTAAGGTAATCTGGTTTTGTACTGCAACCCAAGAGAGAATTAAGTTTATGTCTAGCTTTTTAATTAGTACAAAGAAATACCTGTTGCATTCATGTTAGTTGTTTTATTCCATCACTTTCCTTTTTGCACCTTCTAAATCTTTCATTTTAGGAAGTTTTTCCCCTCTTTCCCCTTTTCTCTCTTCTGAAGTATTTAATCTTATATTGGAATGAAAACCTCCAAGGGCACTTATAATCTTTGGAGAGATTATGAACAGTAGAGCATTAATTTACACTGTTAATCGGTGTAGAAATTAAACCATATTCTCCTGAGAATAGTTGCTTCCCAGACCAAATTTTCATGAAGGAAGTTATGATGGCAGTCCTTCAGTAAGAAGATTTTCCCTGCATTGCATTTTTCTGTGGCACAAGTGAAGAAAAACCAGTTAACAAAGTGAGATTCAGAGACAAGCAGAAATGGGGTAGCAAAACACGGAATCTAGTTTATTATTTTCTGTCTTGTTTCTGATAAAAAATGTTGCTGTCTCACAGAAAGAGGAAGTTGGTAGCAGAAAGTGTCTTCCCTGATGAGAAACAAACCTTGAGGTACAGCATTGGTGACCAACCACTAACTGGATTTAGCTCTATTGACCCTTACTCACCATCCAGACAGTGTTTAACCCAGCAGAGCATACACCCATCCATCCGAGTCATGGCCAGACAGTAACTTTGGGAGAATTCTGTTGGAAATGGCGTCAAAGGTTTTATTCGAGCCCAGGTAGACAAGATCCACAGACTTTCCTTTATCCACTAGGGTCACTTTCTCATAAGAGGAAATCAGATTTGTTAAGCAAGACCTGCCTTTCATAAACCCACACTGGGAGCAAGGGCTCAGCTTGCCATCTCACTCATTAGGGGCTAAATTGAATGGTTACTCTGGAGTTGCCTCTCCCACTTCTTCCTCACTGATCTGCTCATCCCTTTTCCAAACACAAGTATTCTCCAGAAAAAGAACCTTCCCAATAGATTTTCCCATCTGAACTTATTTACTGCAGCGGGACTGACTGGCTTTGCCTTGGCCAGAAAACAGTTCTACTCACAGCCAGGGGAGTTACTTGAAGCTTCTGTGGGATGTTTTGGTTTGAGTTCCCCTGACACAGGAGCCATGCCATCTGTTGCCTTCCCAAAATCATTCAACACTGAAGCCATGCAGCAATTGTTATATTTAAAATTTCATTCAAATGCAGTTACATGCTCCACCTTTTTCAGCTTGTGGTCTGACAGCGACTTGCATTTATCAACAAGTACATGCTTCTGCAAACACACAATCTCATCAAGTAGACAATCCAGATGGAAAGAGTATGTGATCACAAACAGCTTCTTTTCCTCGCTGTCATATATTCCAGTCTCATTTTGGGAGCTTGGCATACACCTGTTCTATGCAATACAGTAAAAGAAGACTATGTGGCACTTAATAGACATGGAGAAAAATGTGACCAGCAAAATCACCAGGAGGCAAGGTAATAAAATGCATGCAAGGCTGTGTTTTTTTTTGGTACAGAGAAAGTAGTATGCTTATAAATTAAGCTCTCAACAGTTTTCCCCTTGACACTTTCCAAGAGTATTAAACTTCAGATCTTTGGCTTTGTGTATTTTGAACGTTCTGGCCAACCTGAAACAGACTTAGTGAAAGTACGGAGATGTTAAGCACATTCAGTACTTTAAAGTTTGTTGAAAATGGGCAGCAGGCTCCTGGGTTGTTACTAACTATACAGAGTGAAAAGCTCATAATCTTTTGCCTCTATTAGGTGCTAAAGAATCTGTGTGCAGAAGGGATTAGATGTAGGAAATCAAATCTGGCTAGTTTGACTGCTGACAGAACTATCTTTTGAAGTAAACTTTCCAGTCACACCTTTTTTTTGCTAGCAGTTTTAAAAGCTTATAGATGAGGATCCTAAACAGAACATTATTTTGTTTAGAACAAAGCAAAAGGGAGGGTCTTGAGCACTGAAATTCAGAAGCTCTTGAAAAAAAGAAAATCCGAGAAGAAAACAAAACATATTAGTCTACTAGTCAAAGACAAATTTGAGTAGTTTGAGACCACTGGCAAGCATAACCATGGCAATCTAATTTTTCTGTCTTACTTACTAGAATGTAAAGGTGCATGTTACGTCTGTAAGTGAACTACTGAGTTTCATTCAGATGTATGACATCACCCATGAAGACCTCTACTGAGGCGTTGCCCTACCTTTCATGATTCTTTAAAGGTGACTCTACTCAAAGTCACTGCATTTATTTGTGTGCAAGGACCCTGTAAACCTGCAGGTGACCTGTCTTAGGGTGCACTCAATATGCAAGTTCACACTTGTGAGATTAAAACAGTTTCTTAAGACATAAGGTCCTGCAAATTCACTGCCTCACTTATTAAACGGGAATGTTCCAAAACAGACAAGCCCTCACAGGATGTGTAATGACCAACAGAGGCAGACAACAGTATATTTCCTTTGTAATGAAGTGGGCATTTTGTGTTGGCGTTTTTTTTTTTTGTCCCATAAGCTTTTACTAGAACTTGCTGTCTGAATTTACACTCAGGCAAATACTGTGCTTAGAATTGTATTTAACTTAGAATTGTCATTCTTCCAAATTTTTATATATAGATGAGGCACTAAGCTAGCTGCATGGTCTACAATAGTATTCTGTCCAGTAATGGGTTGCTGAAATGATTTGACACGCAGTCCTGTGCATATTTTCATAGCTCATATCTGTGAATCTCTGATCATGTAAAAAATACTGAACCTATACATGCTACTTACATACTTAGATGAGAAATGGGGCAGTGACTTGTGGAGACCAAGTTAGAGACTTAAACTATTGAAAGCTATTGCCACTGATGCTTAGTTTGGGATTTTTTTGTATTTTAATTTGGTTTTACTCCCAGACTAAACATGATTATTGCTTTTGACATCAGGATTATAATTATTTGTTTATTATTAGTAAAAAATGCTATTTCGTCTTAGATTTGGATTGGTTTTGTTGAAAAATAGAGATTATATAACTTCAGAATTTTTCAAATAAAAGTTCAGTCATATTCACTTTGCTAATGAAATATGAGCTTCTTTTTCCACTAAGTTTACAATTTAGCAAAAGAGTTGGGGCAGAAGTGTATTGTAAATGTATATTATCCTTGTCTACTGCCTATGGTCATCAATATGTTCTTGTGAATTGTGTGAATACCTTGTGTGAAAAAGATGTCAAAACAGATGTGAAATGAATCTTAAATTATATTTGTTCCTAGAATACTTGACTTTCATTACACTTCTCATATTAAACTTCCAATTTACAGACCTGAAATAGTATGACAAAGGTAGGCAAGTATCATTTCTGCTTCAGTGAAAATTAATAAAACTCAGCAGGAAGGACACACTTCATACCGTATGGCTGTATGAGGCATCTTTAGACAGCTAGATAATAATTGAGAGTTGGACAACAAAAAATTATCTTTCATTAAAATATTTTTTGTCAAACCATTTTCAACAAGAAATGATCAGAGTAAAAATAATTTATTAGTCAGCCTCATAGAAGATTAATGTTAGAGCTGCAGAGGAAGACATCAGATCAGCCTTTGGGTTGGATCACAGTCCAAAGGAATGCTGTAATTTTCTTCTGTGGGTAACGCGTCACGTCTGGCTCTCCTCATACCTACTTCCCAAGACTTCCTGCACTACCTCTGGGAATTAAGTATTAGTGTATCTTGTCAAAAGACAATCTCACTGCACTTTCAGGGATTTTCCTTTTTCATTTAGGCTTTATTTTTTTCTTTTTCTTCTCAGATGTATGTATTTGTATTTGTTCAAGAGGTGTAAAAGGACCTTCATACAAAAGGAATTAAAACTACCTTAGAACTCACATTGTCCCTTGTTTGTCTGAAATGTACAGAAAAAAGTATTTCACTGTTGTAGTTGCTACACTAGCTGCTCTTAAGATGGCGGCGATGGCGTCAGGGTCCGTGCGGGCCCTGCAGCTCCACATATCCAGCAGGAGCTGTTTTGCGGTCCCTTGGGTTCCACATGTGCAGGAGGTGAAGATGCAGGGGCCTCTCGGCTCCCTGGGACCTGCAGGAGTCGTCCTTGAAGATAGGGAGAAAAGCTAAACAATGCCAAGTAAGGCAAAAAAGAGTGCGTTCTGTGACACCATTGGACAGAGAGAAGAGCAGAGAGTGATAACTGTAGTGAAGAAGATTGGTGGTGGTACGATAAGGGAAAACTATATTGTGTATTTCTTCTAATAAACGCCATTTGCTGCTGGCCATATTGGTGTTCCAGTGGTACACGAATGGTCCGGGTAACGCGGGGCCAAAGGAGGCGGGCGCAGAGAAACCTGAAGGCTGTCACGCCAATTCACTGGATGCGAGCTGCAACTTAGGCTATCCGAGGCACTGCAACATTTCACTAAATTTTAGCTTTCACTAAAGACAGAAAAATACCTTGGCTAATACATTTCTTGATTAATTACGCTCCCAAGCAACAGTGGCATGCTTCACATTTTCCTATTTAAATGTAAGGATCTGTGGGAAGGTGACAAATCTACAGGAAAGCCTTTCATTTAAATTCCTTTATTAGGCTGGGTGGATTAATTTCCTGTACTGCTGAGACACAGGTTTATAGATCCTCCTACTTAAATCCAAGAACAAAGTGAGTATTGCAGGCAAATATATTGCAAAAATTAGCTCATTTACTTCGTGAGGAGCCTTTATCTACTTTTTTTTAATTTTCATGGATTGCCAGCTGTGTTCAGCTACAACTTTCAATAGAAAAAGATACCTGAGCTACAGTAGCAATGCGAAGCCAATCATCTAGAATCTCATATTACCATGTAAGCTTGTTTTCTTCTAGATTGTACATGACTGGCTGATTTCCTTTCCTATATGAAAATGTCAGCCATAGCAGAAATACTTTAGTAGTACTCTTATATCTTTATTATTTAATGCAGTTTGAATTTGTATGAAAACAAGTAAATTGTAACAAAAACTACAAAATCCCTATGGCTATATTTCTGGAAGAATTTCATATCTGCGAGAAACTAAGCCATATTCAGTGAAAAAATTCCAGTGAGACTATTTAGATTACATGTAGGGCCAAGTATTATGGTGAACTGCTGTGTAACTTTGCCAAAGGAACTCATGAATCACAGAATCGCAGAATATTAGGGTTTGGAAAGGACCTTGAAAGATCATCTAGTCCAATCCCCCTGCCACAGCAGGATCACCTAGTTCAAGTCTACAGGAGCACGTCTAGGTGGGTTTTAAACATCTCCAGTGAAAGAGACTCCACAACCTCTCTGGCCAGCCCATTTCAGTGCTGTCCTACTCTCATCATGAAGTAGTTCCTTCTCATATTTATAGCGAACTCCCTAAGTTTCCCCCAAATCTTTTTAGAAATTACAGATATTGTGAAGAAAATGCAGGTATTTGGGATGGCAAAGAAGTGAATGTGATCTATCTTGACTTCAATAAAGCATTTGACAGTCTCCCACAGGATCCTCTCAGCCAAAATGAAGCAGTGTGGTCTGGACAATCAGGTAATGAGGTGGATCGTGAAGTGTCTGCAGGATAGAAGCCAGAGAGTCGTGGTCAATGGGACAGAGTCTAGTTGGAGGCCTGTATATAGTGGAGATCCCCAAGGGTCAGTACTGGGAACAGTCCTATTCAAGCTATTCATTAATGACTTGGATGAGGGATTAGGTTGCACTGTCAGCAAGTTTGCTAACGACACAAAGTTGGGAGTAGTGGCCAACACCCCAGCAGTCTGTGCTGCTATTCAGGAAGACCTGGACAGGCTGGAGAGCTGGGCAGAGAGGAATTTAATGAAGTATAACAAGGGTAGGTGTAGAGTCTTGTATCTGGGCAGGAACAACCCCAGGTACCAGTACAGGTTGGGGACTGACCTGTTGGAGAGTAGTGTAGGAGAAAGGGACCTGGGGGTCCTGGTAGACACCAGGATGACCATGAGCCAGCAATGTACTATTGTGGCCAAGAGGGCCAACAGCATCCTAGGATGGATCAGAATAGGGGTGGTTAGCAGATCGAGAGGTTCTCCTTCCCCTCTACTCTGGCCTGGTGAGACTGTATCAGAATATTTTGTCCAGTTCTGGGCCCTTCACTTCCATAAGGACACAGAAATGCTGGAGACAGTCCAGCACAGAGCCACGAAAATGGTAAATTAAGTGGAACACCTCCCTAATGAGTAAAGGCTGAAGGAGCTGGGTCTCTTGAGCTTGGAGGAGACTGAGGGGTGACCTCATTAATGTCTATAAATATGGAAAGGTGGGTGTCAGGAGGATGGAGCCAGGCTCTTATCAGTGGCATCTAATGATAGGACAACGGTCAATGGGTGTAAGCTGGAACATATGAGGTTCCACATAAATATTAGAAGGAACTTCTTCACAATGAGAGTGACAGAGCATTGGAACAGGCTGCTCAGGGAGGTTGTGGAGTCTCCTTCTTTAGGGACATTTAAGACTCGCCTGAATGTGTTCCTGTGTGACTTGGTCTAGGTGATCCTGCAGTGTCAGGGGGATTGGACTAGATGATCTTTTGAGGTCCTTTCCAATCCCTAATGATTCTGTGATTCTGTGAAGCGTGAAATTTGAGTACATATTGTAAGTGCTTTCAGTTGAAAGTAAGTCTTAGATCCATAGGTGTCTATCACCCTTTCTTTCATGCGTAGTGACAAGGATGACTACCAGTAAACAATTGCTTTCTGTCAGACTGAATCCTTCCATATAGACATTAAAAAACATTTATAGTAACCGCTTCTCTCTGGTTTTCTAACAGGCATTTAATTGACTGTATCTCTATTATAGTCCATTGCTATACTGTTTTCTTAAATGAGCAGCTGACTTTCCTAACGGAGAATACAGATACTCTAAAAGAGATTAAAAATTAAAGATTGAGAGAGAATGAAATGCCAAAATTTCTTCACTGATGAGTTTGCCTGGCAAGGTTTTGATAGCTGGGTATAGTGATTTATGTGACAAGTTGCTAGAAGCTCCATGTCTGATAGATCCAATGCTATGCAGCTCCAGGACTGACTTGCTGCTGGATGAGAACAAACCCAGCAGCAACAGAAGTAGTGGTGCCTCTGTGATAACATGTTTAAGAGGAAGGAGGGAAGTTGCTGTGCAGCAGCAATTTGCAGACAAAGAGAAGCTTGAGAATATAGAATAATAATTTTGATTGAGGAGACTTCCCAGCTTGACCTCAGACCTGTCCTGTGACTGTGAACTTACCTGATGCCTGGGGCTGCCTTTGACTGCCCCCTGTCATGCTCTGCTCCCTAGGTGTGACAGTAAGACAGGTCTCAACCTGCTCAACCCTGCCTTCATAAACCCCATAATGACCTCTGCTGCTCCAGAACTATAGAGAGAATCCAGACCCAACAGCACCTTGTAAAAAGCCTGCTGCATCTTCCTTATCGCAGCACTGCTGTGCCACCGTATCCAGACCATCCATAGCCTTAATATGGGAAGGCAAGGAAAGACCAGAAGCTAGAAGGAGCAACACTCTATGGGACATGAGTAAAGTCATGAAGAAATCTTGGTTTTGATGCAGTCCATCTATGTTTTTACTCCGTTCTTGTGTGTTTGAGCAAATGAACTCAAGCTCTCAGTTTTTATTGCCAGTAAACCTCACTGAGTGTGATCTTTCCCTATAACCACTCTGGGAAGAGACAATAGGATGGGACTGATAGTGTGTTAAGGGAGAGCAGCACATAACTGAAAAGAAAGCAGTAAAGATACTGAAGGCCCACAAACAACTCTTCAACATGGCTGTCTTCAGAAAAGGGAAGTACAATTCACCACTCTCTGCAAAGAAGCGTTAATGAGAGATTTTAGTAAAATAAAATAAAACTAAAAACATGAAGGGGCACTGCTTGAACAGCAGACCCAAGCTGGCCAAAGGGATATTCCATTTGATATTGTCCCTCAGCAAGAATGACTTAAGATAAGGAGGAGGGAGGATTTTCATATTGGTGATGTCTGTCTTTGCAAGATGTCACGTGTGCTGAAGCTTGCTGGACATCTGCCTGCCAACAGAAGGAGATAATTTATTCTTATTTTTCTTGGCTTGTATGCACAGCTTTTACTTTCCCTCTTAAACTGTCAGCATTACGACCCATGAATCTTCATTCTTCTGTCTTCTCACCATCCTGTGGGGAAAGAGAAGGAGTGGGAGGTTGCATTGGTGCTGGCTAGGTTGAACTCATCAAGGATATAGATGGCAATTTTTTTCCGGTACACAGTGTTTCTATGGTTTGCTGTACTTTGAAGACATATAGAACTATGCTAAATCAATATTTGCATTTCTTTAGTCATTTACTTGTTTTCAACCAGAGTCTAAGACCATATTGACAGATTTGGCATTAGATCATGTAATTAGTGGGTTTTCACTCACAAACCTGTCTGCTGAGGGCAGTTTGCAAAGGCTTGGTATGAAAACATGGTCACAGTCACCAAAGATGTGAAATCTGTTGTCACACTTGAAAGAAAAGAATCAATGAAAGTTGAGATTACTTCAGCAAACAAATTTAGCAGAATTAAATGTCTATTCCTTACGCAATAAAGGAGAAAAAATGGAGTATTGGGGGCATGATCATGATGCAATGACACTGACAGTCATCCAACTAGCCACTGGTTGAGCTATCAATAGTGAAGTTACAGTTTTGTAGAATCGTCGAATCATAGAATCATTAGGGATTGAAAGGGACCTCGAAAGATCATCTAATCCAATCCCCCTGCAACAGCGGGATCACCTAGACCAAGTCACACAGGAACATATGCAGGTGGGTCTTAAACATCTCCAGTGAAGAAGACTCCACAACGCCCCTGGGCAGCCTGTTCTAGTGCTGACTTCTACCCTGTAGCCAGTTTACAATCCACCTCACTACCCGAAAATCCAGGCCACACTGCCTCAGTTTGTCTGCAAGGATGCTGTGAGAGACCATGTCAAATGCCTTTCTTAAGTCAAGATAGATGACATCCACGGCTCTGCCCTCATCCATCCACCTGGTTACGCCCTCATAAAAGGCTATCAGGTTGGTCAAGCATGACTTTCTTTTTGTGAAGCCATGCTGATTGTCCTAATGACCCTCCTGTCCTTGATGTGCCCGGAGACAGCCTCTAGTACAAATTGTTCCATCACCTTTCCTGGGATGGAGGTGAGGCTGACTGGCCTATAGTTACCTGGTTTCTCCTCCTTTCCCTTTTTGAAGATTTGGGTAATATTTGCTATTTTCCAGTCCCTAGGCACCTCTCC
>VXBP01010413.1:11394-23261 GCA_013400115.1 Rhinopomastus cyanomelas
TGACACCATTTACTACCACTCTCTGGGCTCGTCCATCCAACCAGTTCCTGACCCAGCATAGGATAGTCCTGTCAAAGCCCCTTACTGCGCCAGGAGTATATCATGGGAGACTGTGTTGAATGCTTTACTGAAATCCAGGTGCACCACATCCACAGCCTTCCTCTCATCAGCCAGTCGAGTTACTTCATCATAAAAGGAGATCAGGTTGGTCAAGCAAGACCTACCCCTCCTAAATCCGTGTTGACTGGGCTTAATCTCTTGGCTGTCAGGCAGATGTTGCATGATAGCACTCAGCACTAGCTGTTCCATAACTTTGCCCGGAACTGAGGTGAGGCTAACAGGTCTGTAGTTTCCTGGATCATCCTTCTGACCTTTCTTGTGTATGGGGGTCACATTTGCCAACTTCCAATCATCCGGGAGCTCCTCTGACAGAACTAAAAAAAAATAAATTACACTTCTTGAATTTGTGTGTCATCCTTGCACAGGGGCCATGCTAATCTTCTCTGTATCATTCCAATTTTAGTATATGTGCTGTCAAAGAGAACACGTTTAGTTTAAAATTTTTTCTTCTGAAGTTGTTGGTACTTCTATCTCTCTTCTATTAATGATAGAGCTTCATGTAGAGCTCTGGTGTCCTGATCTTCAATGCATCCCACTTCCTAACATACACACTTTTAAAGAGACAAAATTACAAATTCATGTTACTGAAATATGCTGCCTCTCTCATTCCAGAAAGTGCCTGGCTCTTAGTCCTTTTTCTCTCTGTATCTCATCTTTTTATACGAGCAAAAACATTGACCATTTTTTTTTTAACATTTGTTTCTTCCTCTGTTTACCTGTATCTGTTGAGTTTGGAAGAAAAAAATGTGAATGGTAAGAATTAGTTTCTTCAGTATCCCAACTGATAAATATTTTCAAAAATTACAATGTAGAGGGAAGCAATTTTACCTGATTAATAATAAATATATAGTTTAAAATGAAGGATAGAAGTGAGCAGGGGAGGAAGAAAGGGAGTTGCTACTCTGAGCGAGAATTTGGCTTTATCCTTTGTAAAACAGCAAATGTCTTATGTGTCATCTGCAGGATTTGAGTAGCACCTTATCTTTACCCATTTTTAATACTTGAAATGTTGGTTGCAGATCAGGAGACACGTGTTCTGTTTGTAAGCTGACAGAGTCTGTTCTACAGTCTGCTCCCAAGTACGTGATCAGGTGAGTTAAGAATATTCTGAGGCACTTGGCAACCATACTGTGTTTACAAATAATGGCCTTGGTGAAGCTTATCTGCTTTATGCAGGATCTTTTTCTTTGACAGTCAAACACCTGATGCTAGTGAGATTGTTCAAATGGTATAAAGGCTCTTAATGCAGAATCTAATATGCCAAAATGCACATTATTAGAGGTTCTGGTGACTTCCTCTGTAAAGACCATTTCTCCCTTGTGTATGAACACTTGTAGTAATGTCAAACTGTGTTAAAGAGGTATAAATAGTGCACTTACTCACTTTACTCACTGGGAAGACATGAGTTGGCTTATTTTTTTTTTTTGCTATGCAGAAAACGAATCAATGCAGATGATTTTTACCTGTTATGGTAGCTGTGGGTAGCTATCATATGATGATGAACATATGAGTGTGTAGAATATAGGAAGCAAGGATAGACTTTCCAGCAAAATAAATTAGTGTTCAGTACATGTGCTAGCCTTTATCTTTTAATAAGTGCCTGATAACTTTAGACATTATGCTCTTTACTTTTCTGTAGCCTTTATTAACTACATTAGAAGAAAGCGTACAGATGTTTTGTGTTGGATCTATATCATTTTGCCTCTTTAGTTTGAGGCTTTACCTTTCTGTCACTTTATTGTTTTAACTGTCATGACTTTACATGTTGTTGTCTACTTCTTTATCTAATAATTAGATTTCACTACAAATCGTGCTGCATTTTCAATGTAAGATGATCAAATTCCCTAACGTTTCCCCTCTGTACAAAATAACTCCCTGTTTTCATCACTATAGACAGAAGTTGTCTGTGTATTTGGAAAAGAAAGCCACAAAAATCTGATCCAACAGCAGTGTAAGGTCTGTACTCATGGAGTTCATACAGAATTTCGGATATCAATTTTACAGCTACTCTGTTTCAACAGTTTCATGGTAATAAACCTTCAGAGTGATTCTAGGAATCTTTTTATGAAGATAGCATGAAATAGAAATTCAGATCATAGCATAACAGTATCATATTATTAGGAAATCATAATTTAGAAAAACTCTGATATATCTGGAGCTATTTTGCATTGCTTCCTTATATAGAATAAAATACACATGCCGTTTAATTTAGATAGACCTTATTTTGTTCTGTCAGAGCGTCTTTTCAAATGACAATCTACATGCTAATCAAAACAAAATGCTGAGCCCAGCCTTGGTTCATGTAAGTAGAAATGGAACAATAGCTTAAAAAAGAAATGCTTGCAAATTGCAGGTTTTCTGCATTTAATCAGCTTATTATTCATCAAAAATTTATGTTGAAAACTAGTAGACACTTTCTGGCTCTGTGAAAGCGCTGTTTAAGTACACGTAAATTGTGGATTCAGTACTTCGGTTTCATGGAGTGTTTTAAAACATTTTTTAAGTAATCTTGTGATGTGCCTTAGGTAGCATGTTGTTCACACGTTCGGAGATAATTCAATTCCATTTTAAATAAAGTTTCTTCCCCCAGGGGGTCTGAGTTTGTTAGTAGGTGTCAATATAGTCTGAACATCTGCTCTACTGAAACAATATCTTAAAATATTTATCCAGCTCCTTATTAAGACATAACAATTTATACTCTGCTTCCATACAACTTGTTCCCATAGGCAGAGCTTGGCTCAGCAAACTGCTTGTGCTTGTGTTTGTGCTTGATGGATACAATTCCTTGTCACTTGTTCCATTAAACTACCGTTATTCTTCTTCTACAAAAGCAGAACGAGGTAATCTTTACGTTAGCGGCAGGGGAAGTTCTTTTACAACAGTACTTGGTCTACATGGATCGTTCCTGGGCTTTCCAAAGGCTGTACTGAGAAATATGGGTGACTGGAGAATGAATTCAAACATAAAATTCAAGGGGAAAAAAAGTGTTGAATATCTTCTGAATTGATTTCCAATCTTAAAAACTATTCACTGCGTTAAGCCTTGCCCTGAAGGAATGGATCTTTTTATACAGCTATAGCCGCTTACTAATGTAATAAGCAAAGATAGTAATTGCATAGAATGTTCCAATAGCATCAACAAACTGAAAATGACCGTGTCACTTAGTGTGATGTTGAAGGAGTTCTATCATGTACCAAGAACAGCATTAATTACAACTGTGTCACTCATTATATTGTAACTAGGAAATGCTAAACTGTATACTAGGTGTCTTCCTTCTTTTAAAGGATCACAGTGCCTTTTTCCTGGATTTTCCTCTGGGCTTTTTTTCCCTTCTCATATGGCTGTTCTAGCACACTTTGCAGGGCAGTTCCCTCATGCCAGAATGCCAGAATGCTGTTTTTCATGGTCATCATGAGAAAGGGATAATATCTTCATTTTCTAGGCAGATACTGGTGCAGCAGGGCTAAGGTAAATAGCGCCTGGTTCTGCAAAGACTTTCACACAAGAAATCTACACCACCATGCCTGAAAGACGGTCAAGATTGGTACAAGATATGTAAATCCCCTGTTCCTCTCCAGGAGGTGTAATTGAATAAAAAGTTTCTATTCTCCAGCAGGAGTGAAGCAGGGCGGGAGGGTATGTCACACTGTAATTCTACTGAAAAGATATCACCACCACTGATAATCCTCCCTCAAGCCTGTTCTCATCACCTTTCAGTTCCATTTGCACTGTTGATTATTTTCCTTCCACCAACCATTATAGTTAGTCCTATTTTCCCAGTGCTGACTAATGACAAGACTCTGGTGTTGTCCACCTTAACTGTTGATTTGGGAAGATCAGCAACAGAATGATGTTACCTGATTGTCTTCTGTTCCACTACTGTTCAGTGGGGGAGTGGGTGACTCAGGGTCCTATGATCTCAGGGTCATTACTGTCCCAGACAGTTAAGGTTTTTAAAGTTGTTGTTTTTATAAAGTACAGCTTCCTTTAGGGTAAAAAATGGAGAAAATAGATTGGTTTAAATAAACTTGATGTTGATGTCTTCTTATTCACATAACTTTCTTCAGCTGGAAGTCATGGCTTGCCAATATATTGCTATTATTAATAAGTATTTTCAGGTCTAAATTGTGTGAGATCTTTAATTTGTGAACATAGCATTTTACACCATTTTAAAGTGCAAAATACATTCTTCCTTGGTTAATTAACACTATCTAGATACTCACAAGAGCATAACCCTGTAATGCTTCCAAATAACAAGATTTAATTTATTCCTCTATGGCTTATTAAAAATGCATTGAGAAGTTAAAGGATTTAAATGGGAAAAATAGGAAAAATCCAAGGCTGGCCTTCATCTGACACTGAGACTGAATCTGAAAATTCTAACAAATTGAAAACTACTCTAGATGCAATTTTCCAACCAATCTCTAAATGCACAGGAGCAATGATATGGAAGTTGAAACAAGAAATAGTTACTTAATGCTTAATATAGCCCTTTATTTGGGGTGGGGAGGCAGGGTTTAGACTGAATGCAAGATGAGGTGAATACGTTGAATTCATCCTCATACATTATTCACAAGGACTGAGCTAACATGATGATTCTTTTTTGTTAGAGCCATGACAAATAGCAGAGCTATTTATTTTAGCACTGTTAATACAATGAAGACGTGTTAATACAGAACCAGTGTCTTAAATCTCGGTTCCTATTCTGCCGAATCTACTTATGCTTAAATTATTTCTTCCATATGCTCTTGTCTTTTCCAACTCCACTTTCATTTTTAATGATCCAAATTCATGCAAATACAGCACAAACTGAAATAGTTTTTCTATATTTATGCAATAAACTCATTAAACCCTGTTAGTTGCTCTTTATTTCTTGTATCAATCTTGCATTGAAAGGAAATAATTAATGGTGAAATCTTTGCTAATGGGTGGTCTGCTAACATGTCTCCTGAGTTCATGTTGACATCTGCTTGCTCGCAGGCCAAAAACCTGCCATTTTTAATGTCTGTAGCCTTCCTGACCAATCTGAATACTATGGATCTGATTAATTGTTTGGAATGCAGTGGCCCCAGAGGGTCTAATCAGACACTAATGTTTTGGCAGGACAAGTGTATCCTTTTTTATGTGCCCATGATAGAGGTTATACACATAGTAGCAGTGCCCAGCAAAGTTTCATACAAATAAGCTCAGTAATGAATATTCATAGAATCATTAGGGATTGGAAGGGACCTCAAAAGATCATTTAGTCCAATCCCCCTGACACAGCAGGATCACCTAGACCAAGTCACACAGGAACACATCCAGGTGGGTCTTAAACCTCTCCAATGAAGGAGACTCCACAACCCCCCTGGGCAGCCTGTTCCAGTGCTCCGTCACCCTCACTGTGAAAAAGTTCCTTCTCATATTTATGTGGAACCTCCTATGTTCCAGCTCACACCCATTGCTCCTTGTCCTATCAGTAGTTGACAATGAGAAGAGCCTGGCTCCATCCTCCTGACACCCACCCCTCAAATATTTATCAACGTTAATGAGGTCACCCTTCAATCTCCTCTTTTCCAATCTAAAGAGACCCAGCTCCCTCAGCCTCTCCTCATAGGGGGGTGCTCCACCTCCTTCATCATCCTCGTTGCCCTACGCTGGACCCTCTCCAGCAGCTCCACATCCCTGTTGAACTGATGAGCCCAGAACTGGACACAACACTCCAGATGTGGTCTCACCAGGGCAGAGTATTTCTTTCTCTATTTCTTGTGGACACATGGGGCAGAGTGCTGAAATCACACAATCTCATAAAACCTGTACCAGCGATTAATGAAAAAACTCCATTGTCATTTAGTCTATACCTGTTTGCAAAGACAGCCTATGCAACACAAGAAATTCATAGTTTTTCCAGATGTGTTGAATTTTTCAACTGCTTTGTACAACTATGAGGCAGTAGCGAGTACAGAGTTTTATGACATTCCTAACAATACAGCCAAATTCTTCGTTTTTCATATGCAGACCTTCATGAAGAGCTTGTAATCCTTGTCATCTTCCTGTCTGAATGCATATGCTTCAGGAAACCTATGTAGCATATGCAATGATATTGGGTTTTTATGTCTTTATGTGGGTATCTGTCTGTAAAGTTTGTATAGATCTAGAGGTTATAATGACCTTGTCTAAGAAATGCATTACCAGAATAAAAATGCTCCACTATCATTTTAAAGCCCTTGCAACCTATTCTAAAAGTAGAACCAGCTGCTAGGAATTGCCTTTAACAAATATTTAGTCCTGGTCACTCTTGCCCCCTCTTTGGGAGATGTTCAATTTGGCTTCCTCCTTTCCTTCCCTTCAGCTATGTTGTATGGCAAAACTACCCTGCGGCCCTAAGAAATATCCAATACCATTCTTAAATTCATCCTTGATTCTAGCTCAGTATTACTGCTGAGGTTCATCTGAATTGATTTTAAGTGTGTAAGAAACTGTTCCAGATGGGAATGCAGAGATACCCTTTTGACATTAATCTGTCCAATTCTAGTTGGCATGGACTTGGCAGCAGTTACTGATATGGTTGATTAACTTCTGGGGTTAGATTGTGTGATTTTGTGAGCTACAAGTTCAGCTCAGGTACCTTATAAAGTGAATGCCACATTAACCCTTTAATTTCTAACAAGAATCTTCAGTAGCAGGAGGTGGTCAGCAGAACCAAGGGGATTTTGTGAGTCTGAAGCACCAACTTCTAAGGAAAAAGAAAGAAGAGCAGTTTCAAACTAGAAAGAATGCAAATGTGTCTAATGGCTTGGATACTAACTATAAATAGAAATTTAAATTCCCTCACCCTAAGAAAGTACTGAAGCTGGGTGTCCCAGAACACAGGCAAGGCATCAAATAACAGAATAGTTGCTTTCATTTGAATTGAAGAATCCACAGAAGATGAAATTTACAAACCTTATGTGTAGAAAAACAAAGCAGGGAAAGAAAGACTATGTAAGAATTTAATTTGTGTCATATATTTGGCTTTGTTTAACAAATTGAAACATCAGTTTTTCAAAAAGATCCCATCCATGAGGTTGGTCTATCTAACTAGAGGCATTTATATAGAGATATAAGCTTGTAGACTTACACCCAGATTTATGTCCCTTCTGAACATTTTTGTCAGTTTTGTAAATTCTCCCCTCTCTCTCATACCTGCAGGGAAAAGATTGTTGACTAGACTTTTCAGTTATTGCTTAAGCTGAATCCTATATATTAAGGTATGAGACTTCTTTCCTACTGTGTTCCTTATAACCTAGGCATTGGCAGATTATTCCTGTTTAAAACTCAAACTAGGGCAAAGATGCGTTACAGTGTAGCAGAGAGATTTTTGCCAGAGATTCAAAGTCTGGGATTCAGTCAACCATGTGAAATGTGTTCTGCAACTACTGTGTTATTTGCTTCCAAAACTTGCTTTTTACTCCTGACTGAACCATCTCCCATTTTGCTATAGCCCTAGTAAAAGGAATGCTTTAAAAATTTCAACACTATACAGCTCTTGTTTTGTAGGTGCAACTCTAGAAATAAAAGGAATATCTGGCTAAGAATATGTCAACGTTCAGGTAGAGAGGAAAAGTCTAAAAACCAAATACAACTGTCCTGAAAATTTTGACAGGGAATGGCCACCTCCAGTGGGGTATTCTGAAGTATAAGAATATATATATATAAAAGGAAAACAATTTTTAATAAACCAGAATAAAGGATATAAAAGGAAAACAATTTTTAATAAACCAGAATAAAGGTGGGAATAGAAAGGCCAGAATTTGCCTCCTGATTACTCCTGCAAAGGTCATGTCTCTTTCTCCTTCACAGCTCTCTTCTCCATCTGTTGTCTCACCACCAGTTCTACATTGCTTATTTCTGTTTTCCTCACTTCCCTGCATTTTGCCTTCTCTTTAAACTCTGCTATGTTAAATGTCAGAATGCAAAACTTTCAGAATTAAGCCTTTCCCACTTTGGAGTCTATTCAAAGCTCTGCTCTCTGCCTAGCAGTTGCAGAATGTATCCATCTAGCCTGCTGTGCATTACCTATAAGTAAGTCTCAAGACACATTCACATTTATCTTTGCTTTCTTCTCTGATGCTCTAATACACAATGATTTGCCTTCTGCTGGAAGCACAAACTCTGTGTGAAATATCGTGAGATTTAACAGCAGTGTCTGTTGCTTCTCTTTCTCCCCAGCTATTCACTTATGTGACATCTTGTTCATCTAATGTCAAGTCATCTAATTTGTGATCAAGTACAGTTTTGGTAGATGTGAGAGAATGTTGAAGAATGAGAAAAGTGTGGTTGCCTCAGTTGGCTGAATTCAAAACTGTCCCAGGATTCTCAGCAGCCACATTTCTAGATGTTTTATGCTATGGAAATGAAACAGAAACAGACTTGAAAACGTGAGTTCATAATAGGCATAGTAGAAAAATAACTGATGGCAAGAAGAGATCATCATCATTATCCCTGTTACATTTTGTCACCTGTGTGTAGTTGTGAATGAGGCTGATTCTACCCACTCAGCCAACATAAATAATTCATGTTGGCAAAGCTGATGAGAGAACAAGGCAAAATGATGTGGTGTTCATTACTCTTACTTCCTCTGCTTATTCATTTGAATTCTGCTAGAGTAGAGATAGAGTCATGCTGCTTTAAACAAAAATGTTATACAATGCTGTAGTACCTCTTGGTAGTATTATTACAGCTATCTATATCTCACACAGTATTTTAATACTTTCTTTAAACATAGAGCTATCTGTATGATTTTTTTAAAAACCATAACAGTCCTAGTCAAGGGGATGTAGAAAATCTGAAATACCTTGATTTTTGCAGTAGAGATGACTCAAACAAGTCAGAAAAAAATTGAGGTCTGCATTTGATTTTAAATGAAGTAAGAAAAACGCATGTTTGGTCTTAAGCCAGAAAACCAGCGATTACAGTACTAATGATAAATACCCAGCACAGCAGGGAAGAAAGATGGAGTAGGAGAAATTCTTCATTGTATTATTCATTGGAATATTCCTTAAGCTTGTGCTATTAATTTGTCCAGGTTTGTTTCTTTTGGTATAAATATAACGAAGAAATCAAATTGTTGCCAAGTGAAACTAAACTTGCTGTCAACTTCCTCTGAAGAATACGAAAGCAATAAAATAACTGATCTTTAGTAATACAGTGTGGCAACTGTTGGTATTTTCAGTGCCAGACACTCGATTAATCATTGTCTAAATCTTTGTACCTAACCTACTGCATGTTGTGAAGGGGAGCATCACATTTCATCTCAATCCTTTTGTGTCTATAATTCTTTTGTGCCTTGCAGCTCAACAGAGATCCCACTGAAGCTGAAATCTGTGAAATCTGTGAAAGGTTGTGGTGAGTTCATCCGCTCTAGGTTCACAGAAACACAGAATCATAGAACTATTGGAATTGGAAAGAACCTCTAGAGATTACTTAGTTCAACCTCCCCTGCATAAAGAAGAGTTGCCTAGAGCATATTACACAGAACTGCATTCTGGTGGGTTTTGAGTACCTCCAGAGAAAGAGAGTCCACAGCCTGGCTGGGGAGCCTGTTCCAGTGCTTTGTCAACCACACAGTAAGCACACTTTTCCACATACCTAACATGACAATCAGGAGGCATGTATGATACAGAGTGAGCACGCAATACCTACTCTCCAAGGCTGCTAGGTCCTCTTTCCCTGCACATCCAAGGGAAGGAAATACTCTCAGTGATTAATGTAGATGGTGAGTAGCTTGAAAAGTGTTTTTCTTGTTAAATAGGTGCCTATGGGACATCAACTGTACATCAGTACTAGGGCCAGTGTACATTTAAAAGAAAATGAATATTTAAACACCTTTAAGAGTCCAGACCTAACAAGCTCTAAATGGGCAGATCAGGTCTTTTCAGGAATATTATGTGGTGGAAGTACTTCACTGTTTAGCTTCTTTTCTTCAAAGAAAGCTACTGCTGCACTTGAGATGGTTACCACAGAGCTATTAAACAACTTGTTTTGCTCCTGACAGACACTAAAGTTCTGACAAAGATTTGTCAACATACAGTTGAGTTGCTTGAGCTGTATAGACAAGTATTTCCCAAGTGATCATCTATGTATTTATTGCTGTACCTAAAATACCTATCCCTAGCACTCAAGGATGCTGCCAACATAATAGAGGCCACTTCTGCTCTGCAAAATGGCTGTGTTCTGCTGGTGGTGTTGTGCTGGCCCTCTGAGACCAGTCTGGCTGCAAGTCTCAAACCAACATGTGTGATCTGTGCTGCTGTCTTCTCCATTTCCATAGACTGGATAACTGTTCTTGGAAATGCCACAACTTTGCATTAAGTGTGAAATAGATGGAAAGGATAGCACAAACCTGTTAAAAAAGAAATAAACAGTTTTAAAAAAAACAAATCCTGGAAGTTTTTCCCATTTCTTTTCTAACTATATTTTACCCTTCTGCCAATGTTCAAATCAAGAAAATCGTCACAAGCAACATATCCACTAGCATTTTAATAGGTGAGACAACAAAGATGAAACTAACTGTTGAAAACATTATCAAAACTATTGTGTAGAATATGCCTTACAAATTCTGTAGCAGAAACAACCAAGTTGGCAGGATTGCAGGATTCAAATATTGGAATAGGAAATACTGTTCTGAGTCTGCCACTGGGAAGGCACTAACTTAAATGAAAAAAATCATCAAATAAATGTAGTTTACATTTAAAATGCATTTCAAAAGTGTCAGTTGAAAGACTGATGACAATTGCAGATCTGGAACTGGAACAACCTCTTATGCCTCTGAAAACAATTGCTGGCTGAATGATGGGATGATCATACAGAGAAAGACTTGGGAAGCATTCAAAATGTATATATTTGAGAGCATCTGCAGTAAAAATGTGTTATAAAAGTGGAGACAAAAGCCAAGATCAGTTACTCCTTTTTTCCTGCAGTACAGGAATGTCTTATTACATAAAGGTTCTTTCACTGCGAAATGCATTCTTTTGCGTTCTATCACTTCTTCAGTCTTGCCAAGGGAAATGCAATTGTTGCAGTTTGAGAATTGCCAGAATTTTCAGATGTGCCGAGGTGCTTTCATGAAGAACGAAAAGTCTTGTTAATTTCAAGAGGAACCCTTCCCTCAGTTACCTGTCCTGGAGGAGGTGACACTGCCCTGGAACCTTCCCCAGAAAGGTCTGTCCTGGGGGACCTGTCCCCAGTTACACAGGTCCCAGGACCCTTCCCTGGAAGTGCCTGTCCTGGGGGACCTGCCCCAAGGTTACACTGTCCCAGGAACCTTCCCCGGAAGGGTCTGTCCTGGGACCTGCCCTGGAAAGGTCTGGCTAGGTGAGCCTATAAAAAAAGGGGAGCATGCCCTTTGCTCTCTCCACTTTGGGGGCTGCAGCTCCAAGGGGACCGCACCGGCCGCNTGCAGCCCAAAGGGGCCCCCCCCGGCCGCGGCTTCAAAAAAAAAAAAAAAAAGCCACCGGTCCTGTGGCTGCACCGCGCCCCATGCCGAGAGGAGCATGGCTTCCTAAGCTGCCGTGGCCCCGAAGCGATCCCACTGCCACCGCATCGCGGCCCCGGCCCGACGCCACTGCTGGCCCACACCTGCCACCGCACGATCCTGGCCCCGGACCGGAGAAGCCGGGACCAGAAGTGGCCCCCTGCTATGACAGCGCAGTGCCGCTGCTGCCACCTCCACACTGTGCCCAGACCGGAGAGGCAAGACTGGTGCAGATTTGCCATCACAACCCCCC
>VXBP01010414.1:0-25447 GCA_013400115.1 Rhinopomastus cyanomelas
ATGGCATTTCTGCACCAATCTTGCTTCTCCAGTCCTGGCGCGGTGCGGCGGCGGGCAGCGGCAGCACCGCACTGCTGCGACGGCGGGAGCTGCTTCGGTCAGCGGCTTTCTCTCCCGTCTGTGGCCATTACTTCTTAGGTCCGGGCCGCGGTGCAGCTGTGGCGGCAAAACTGCGATGCGGCAGGGCTGCTTCAAGTCTCCACACCCGCGGCCGGGGTCGCTTCNCCCTCTCCACAGGACTGCTTTCCAGTAGATCACGTCCCAGCCTGTACTGGTGGAACTTGTTATTCCTCCCCATATGCAGGACTCTGCACTTGTCCCTGTTGAACTTCATCTGGTTTCCTCAGCCTTATCCACGTCAGTTGTGACCACATCACCTGTTTCCTTTCTGAGGGGGCCCAGACCTTCCCTAGTCTGCTTTTTACCATTCATATACCTGTAGAAATTTTTGATATTCCCTTTGACCTCCTTGGCTAGGTTAAATTCAAATTATGTCTTGTCCTATTAAATCTATTCATTGATGACTTGGATGAGGGATTGGCATGCACTGTCAGCAAGTTTGCTGATGACACAAAGCTGGGTGGTATTGTCGACACTGCTGCAGGCTGTGCTACCATTCAGCAAGACCTGGACAGGCTGCAGAGCTGGGTGGAGAGAAATTCAATGAAGTATGACAAGGGTCAGTGTAGAGTCTTGCATCTGGGCAAGAAGAACCCCAGGTCCCAGTATAGGCTGGGGACTGTCCTGTTGGAGAACAGTGCAGAAGAAAGGGACCTGAGGGGCGTGGTAGACAAGAGGATGCGCATGAGCCATCAGTGTGCTCTTGTGGCCGAGAAGGCCAGCAGCATCCTGGGGTGGATCAGGAGGGCGGTTAGCAGATCAATAGAGGTTCTCCTCCCCCTCTACTTTGTCCTGGTGAGACCACATTTGAAGTATTGCATCCAGGTCTGGGCCCCTCAATTCAAGAAGGATTTGTTGCTGCTGGAGGGAGTCCAGCTTAGGGCAATGAGGATAATGAAGGTAGTGGAACACCTCCCTTATGAGGAGACGCTGCTGGAGCTGGATTTCTTTATCTTGCAGAAGAGGAGACTGAGGGGTGACCTCATTAATGGTGAAGGATGGGTGTCATGAGTATGGAACCAGGCTCTTTTCAATGTCATCTAGTGACAGGACAAGAGGCAATGGGTGTAAGCTGGAACATAGGAGGTTCCACATAAATATCAGAAGGAACTTTTTCCTAGTGACAGTGATGGAGCACTGGAACAGGCTTCCCAGTGGTGTTGTGAAGACTCCTTCTCTGGACACGTTTAAGATCCTCTTTGATGTGTTCCTGTGTGACTTGGTCTAGGTGATCCTGCTGTCTCAGGTGGATTGGACTAGATGATCTTTCGAGGTCCCTTCAAATCCCTAATGATTCTATGATTCTATGATCCAGTTCATATTGTCTCAGTTTGGCTGTGACAATGCTATGTGAGGCTGTGTCAAATGCCTTACACAAGTCAAGACAGACCACATCCACAGCTCTGCCATAATCTAGCCACCTGGTTATGCCCTCATAAAAGGCTATCAGGTTGGTCAAGCACTGTTTTCCCTTGGTGAAGCCGTGCTGACTGTCCCTAATGACCTTCTTGTCTTTGATGTGCCTGGAGACAGCCTCTAGGACAAATTGTTCCATCACCTTTCGTGGGATGGAGGTGAGGCTGACCGGTCTATAGTTACCTGGGTCTTCCTTCTTTCCCTTTTTGAAAATTGGAGAGATATTTGCTGTCCTCCAGTCTCTTGGCACCTCTCCTTATCCCCATGACTTACCAAAGATGTTTGCAAGTGGCTTAGCAATTACTTCCACTATCTCCCTTAGCATGCACGGGTGCATCCCATCCAGGCCCATGCATTTATGCACATCCAGTTTGATCAATCTATCCCTAACCCAATCCTCATCAACCAAGGAAAACTCTTTTCTTGTCTCAACCTCCTGTGGAGATTCACCAGTCTGGGGATTGATATCAAGACAGCCCCCAGTAGTGCAGACAGAAGCAAAGATTGTGTTCAGTATCTCTGTTTGCTCTGTATCCGCTGTCCTCAGGGCACCCAACTCATTCAACAAGGAGCTTACAGTACTTCAAAACGTTACTTGTAATGTATTTTAAAAAACCCTTTCTGCTGCCCTTGACCTCTCTTGCAAGTTTTAATTCCAAGGAGGCCTTGGCTTTTCTAGTTGCATCCCTACATCCTCTGACTAGAGCCTTATAATCATCCCAAGTGGACATTCCCTCCTTTGTTACCTATAGACTTTCTTTGTCCTGTTGAGTTTACCCGGCAGCTCCCTCTTTAACCTCGCAGGTCTTCTGTCTGCCTTCCTTGACTTCTTACCTGTTGGAATATTCTGATCCTGGGCTTCAAAGAAGTGATCTTTGAATGTCAACCAACTACCTTGGGCCCCATTACCTGCCAGTACCTTGTCCCACTGGATTTTCCTAACAATTGCTTTAAAAGGCCAATGTTTGCTCTTCTGAAGTCTACGGTTTTGATTCTGCTAGGTATTCTGTTCCTACCACACAAGACCCCAGACTCTACAATCTCATGGTCACTGCAAGCAAGGCTACCCTCAACCTTCATTGCTTCAACCAGACCCTCCTTTTTGGTGAGTACAAGATCCAGCAGTGCTCCTTTCCTTGTGGGCTCCCCCACCATTTGCATCAACAAATTGTCACCAATGCACTGAAGGAACCTCCTGGACTGTGGGTGGCTGGCTGAGTAGGACTTGCAGCAAATATCTGGGTCGTTAAAATCCCCCATGAAAACCAGGGTCTGTAGCTGTGAGGCTGCTGTCCACTTCCTGTAGAAGTTCTCATCAGCTTGCTCATTTTGATCTGGTGGCCTGTAATAGGCACCCATGACAGTGTCATGCATGCCATCCTGCCCCTTAATCTGCACCCACAAACTCTCAACTCCTTCTTCATCTGCCCTTGGACAGAACTCAATACATTCTTGCTGCTCTCTCACATAAAGAGTAACTTCACCACCCCTCCTTGCTGACCTATCTCTCCTGAAAATGACATAGCCATCCATGCTCACATTCCAGTCAAGTGATCTGTAATTGTCACCAGATCATAATCATTTCACTGGACAATGATTTCTAACTCCTCCTGCTTACTCCCCATGTTGTGTGCACTGGTGTACAGGCATTTTTAGCAAATGAGCTGAGTGCTCCATTTTCACCTTAGTATAGTGAGATGCTGGTTTTTTACATTAAGACCAGAGCTCTGTTCCATTGGTGCACACTCATCAACTATCCCACCCTTCTATGAGTCTAATTTAAAGCCATCTGAAAGAGCCCTGCAATTCCTGTCCCAGAAGACCTTTTCCCCTCTGAGGTAAACCTCTCCCATTGTACCTGTCAGATCTGATGTCTTATAGAACCAGTTATTATCAAAGAACCCAAAGTCCTGCCTGTAACACCAGTCTTCTAGCCAGGCATTAAAGGACTGAATCTTTATTGAAGAAGCATTTGTGGGTTCTGCTTCAATCCATGAAGTATGGAAAGACATTTTTTCACTCCTAAATTGAGTTAGTGTATTAACAGCAGTAACACTGCATTCTTAAGAATGAAGATGCAGTGATTTTCCAGCCCAGTCATACTGAACTTGAAACACATTCGTACAAGTTCTCTTGAAGTTACTGTCTTGAAAGCATTCTTGCAATGAGTATGAATTACATGGCACAGCTGTTAGAAAAATATTTGTACAGCTCATTGGAAATGAAACAGAGAAAATGTTACCCTAAAGTAGAAGGTAATGTGAAACTTGCCCCTATATTTGATCCTATTTAGATCTCACAGGAATATAAACTGCCCAAAATAGAAAATCTAAACAAATATAGTTCCTACTGCAGTCATCATTAACAGCCCATACCAACTACTTAGACATCAAAGTAAAAAATCCTTAATACTATCCACAAATATGCATGACCCACACACGGGCTAAGGCTCTGGAGGGGAAAGGAGCTCAGGAAAGTTGGCTAATTTTTAAAGACCACTTCCTCGAAGCTCAAGCTAGGTGCATTCCCCTGAATAAAAAATCAGGTAGACGTGCGAGGAGACCTGCATGGTTGAATAGGGAGCTCCTGAAGGAAATCTCAGGCAAGAGGGAATCTTACAATTCATGGAAGAAGGGATTGGTCACTTGGAGAACTATAGGGAAGTAGTCAGGGCTTGCAGGAAAGCAACAAGGAAGGCCAAAGCCCTCTTGGAACTGAAACTGGCAAAGGAAGTAAAATAGAACAAGAAAGGCTTCTTCAAAGACATCAGCAGAAAAAGGAAGAACAAGGAAGGTGCAGGGGCACTACTGAGCGAGGAGGCAGCCTTGATAACTGAGGATGCAGAGAAGGCAGAGTTGCTGAATGCCGCCTTTGCTTCGGTCTTTACATCTAAGGCCGAACTCTCCTATGACCCCCAGAACTTGGATGAAGGAGAGGAAGCCTGGAGGAGGGAGTGCTCCCCACTGGTCAGCGTGGACTGGGTTAGGGATCAGCTATGCAAATTGAACATTAACAAGTCCATGGGCCCTGATGAGATGCACCCAAGGGTGCTGAGAGAGCTGGCTGATATTATTGCCCTCCCGCTATCTATCATCTTTGCCAAATCGTGGCAGACAGGAGAGGTGCCTGAGGACTGGAGGAGAGCCAATGTCACTCCAGTCTTCAAGAAGGGCAAGAAAGAAGTTCCAGGAAACTATAGACCAGTCAGCCTCACCTCCATCCCTGGAAAAATGATGGAGCGGCTCCTGCTGGAGGGCATCTCAAGGCACTTGGAAGAGAAGAAGGTTATCAGGAGTAGTCAGCACGGATTTATGAAGGGGAAGTCCTGCTTGACTAACCTGATAGCATTCTATAATGCAATAACTGAATGGTTAGATTCAGGGAAACCAGTGGATGTGGTCTACCTTGACCTTAGCAAGGCCTTTGACACTGTCTCCCATGAAATTTTAGTGAGCAAGCTGAGGAGGTGTGGGATGGAAGAGCAGACAGTGAGGTGGGTTAGGAACTGGTTGCAGGATAGAGTTCAGAGGGTGGTGATCAATGGTGCCAGGTCCAGCTGGAGAGCTGTGACTAGTGGTGTCCCCCAGGGATCGGTGCTGGGACCGGTCTTGTTCAACATCTTCATCAATGACATTGATGAGGGCACAGAGTGTCTGCTCAGCAAGTTTGCCGACGACACCAAGCTGGGAGGTTTGGCTGATACGGCTGAGGGCTGTGCTGCCATCCAGAGAGACCTGGACAGACTGGAGGGCTGGGCACAGAGAAACCAGATGAGGTTCAACAGGGACAAGTGCAGAGTCCTGCATCTGGGGAGGAATAACAAACTCCACCAGTACAGGCTGGGAGGTGATCTACTGGAAAGCAGTCCTGTGGAGAGGGACCTGGGGGTCCTGGTGGACAACAGGTTAACCATGGCACAGCAATGTGCCCTGGTGGCCAAGAAGGCCAATGGGATCCTGGGGTGTATTAAGAGGAGTGTGTCCAGCAGATTGAGAGAGGTTCTTCTCCCCCTCTACTCTGCCCTGGTGAGGCCTCATCTTGAGTACTGTGTTCAGTTTTGGGCCCCCCAGTTTAAGAGGGACAAGGATCTACTGGAGAGGGTCCAGCGGAGGGCTACGAGGATGATTAGGGGACAGGAGGGCATGGCTTCTGAGGAGAGGCTGAGGGACTTGGGGCTTTTTAGTCTGGAGAAGAGAAGACTTAGGGGAGATTTGATCAATGTTTATAAGTACCTGAAGGCTGGCCAGGAGGCGGGGGACAGGCTCTTTTCACTTGCTCCCTGTGATAGGACAAGGAGCAATGGGTGTAAGTTGCAGCAGAGGAGGTTCCGCCTCAACACAAGGGGGAACTTCTTTGCTGTGAGGGTCACGGAGCACTGGAACAGACTCCCAAGGGGGGTCGTGGAGTCTCCTTCTCTGGGGACTTTCAAGGCCCGCCTGGATGCGTTCCTCTGTGATCTGTGTTAGATAGTTTTGTCCTGCTGCGGCAGGGGGGTTGGACTTGATGATCTTTTTGTGTCCCTTCGAACCCCTAACATCCTATGATCCCTGGACAACTGCCAGGATGTTGAAGGCAAAGCTAACAGTGAAACTGCTGCATGTCACTTAGTACTTAGACTCCTCACTCAGATGGAGTATATATCCTGATTTTCCAAAATCCTTGTGCTGAGCAATTTTACTGCTGTAGAATCACAGAATCATAGAATGGTGGGAGTTTGGAAGGGACTTCTGGAGGTCATCTAGTCCAATGCTTCTGCAGAGAAGGTTCTCCTAAAGCAGATAACACAGGAACGTGTCCAAACAGATTTTAAATGTCTCCAGAGAAGGGACTCCATGATCTCTCTGGGAAGCCTGTTCCAGTGCTTTCTTATCTCAGTGTAAAAAAAAATTTCTTCCTTATTTTCAAAATTAATCTCCAGTCTCTCCACTGTTCTAGCTTAAACCTATTGCTCCTTGTCCTACAGCTGGACACCAAGAAGAGTCTGGTCTTATCATCCTAACAATCACCCTTTAGATACATAGATAAGGTTTTATGAGATCCCTCCTCAGTTACCTCCACTCCAGGCAAAACAGTTCCTTCAGCCTCTCCTTTAAGGAAGATTCTCCAGCCTCCTGAAACACCCTGTTGGCTCCAGTCTGGATTCTTCCCACTATCTCCTTGTCCAGCCTAAACATGGGAGCCCAGAGCTGGATGCACTATTCAAGATGTGGCCTTACCACACCTTCCTAGACCTACTGGCCATGCACTTCTTTATGTACCCCAAGAGACAATTGTCCTTGGCCACCAGGACACATTGCTGGCTCATGGTCAGCTTGTGATACACCAGCTACAGACCATATAAAAGTATGTGAGACAGAGAACAGAAATAATTAATCACCTGCTGTACCTATCTCACCCAGACCTCAGATTTTATGTCAGATAGAGTTCTAATTATGTTGTTGAGATATACTTCACACTAAAATTCCCTGTGTCAACAGAAAACATCATTACATATTCATGCTATTTTGGTCACAGTAGTTGAAAGAATTGCTGAGGTCAGACAGACAATCAGTTCAACCTGCCTAGCTAAACCTGGATCACATAAGTTTTCAGTCCCCCTCGCTGTCCAAGTATGTAGTCATCAGATGGTATGAGAATATGACAAGATTTGTAAAATAGAGGTAAATAATATGCATGTCTCTCCCTTCACACACAGAGGAAATCAATAAATCATGGAAAGCTCTGTCAGGTTAAGGATGATTTCTTATTCATACATTTATGTGAATAACTTTAAGTCATCTTGTCCTTTCTATTTTTGGAAATGGTTTATAGGACAATTCACTGTTGTATGTTCTGAGGAATCAAGGTGAGATTGAGTAGACTAAAGTAGCCTGCATGTTCCTTCTTGCCTTGACAGCTCTTCTGGTTAATAATGTCATCCTGTAACTCAATCTAAACATCTCCAGGCTCAACTTAATATATTTTTCCCATGTGCTATCACTTTTTACTTGTGTGACAAGATCAATAAAAACCTTACTACAGTCTCCTTTCAGGCAGTTTTAGAGAGTGATAAGTCTCTCTTTCTTCAGACTAAATATCCTGTTTCTCTTAGCCGCTCCACATAAAATGTGTTTTTGAGGCCCTTCACCAGCTTTTAGCTCTTCTGGTGACAATTTGAAGCACCTCAATGTCTTTCTAGTAGTAAAAGGACAAAAACTGAACTCCATTCTCATGGTGAGGGCTCACCAGTGCTGAGTACAGGTGGAAAATTACTTCCCTACTTTGGTCTGTCTAATTTTTTCCCCGAAAAATGTTGCAACGTTCTTGCAGTCCTCTTAAGTGGCATTCCCCTTTTTCCAAAAGCCAGAAACTCTTTTTTCTGGCTTCCAGCCAAAGCCATCTGTTTAGTCATGCTGGTCTTCTTCCCTAACAGATCGTAGTTTGGCACATAGTGATGGCAAATTTCCTTAATGTGCATTCAGTTCCTGTGTTTATGGTTCTAAGAGCCACCCCACAATGACATCAGCCAGCTTACTCAGCACTCTGGATTTAGATTTGTTATGCCTACTCTGTTGAAACTTGACTTGCTTGAAGCTTTGTTTCACTTGCTTGACATCTCTAGGTAAACAGGTGTCTAGGGCAAACTTTTTTCTATTCATTTTCATCTTGTACAGTTGTCATTTTATACAGACGGCAGAAAGAAACAGTAATCTATGCAGAATGAGACAATTACAATCCTGGCATGGTGATGTGTTGTAGAGAATGACAGGAATATGATAGCTAAGTCCTTCAGAGGTGGTGTAGGGTATCTTCAGAGGACAGTGGGCATGGTATGACAAGAGATAGGGCCACAGCCATAATCATTTCATCCACAGTCAGTTAAAAGTACTGATTCAGAGATGCATGAAAGTGGGTGGGTTTTCTTTGTAGTAAAAGAGGAAAATTATCTAAGGTACATAGAAAGCACCCACAGACCAATGAGGTGTAAAAACCTGTTAGCCAACATGTCACAAACCTATCACGTCAACCTGAACAAAGGTGGATTCTGTCAAAGCATTATAGACACTGACAATTTACTATACATCCAGAAGTATTTTTTCCTTTAATTGATTAAATCCACTGATCTAATAAATTATTTATCTTTCCAGTATAGTAAAATTGGTGAATAACAACCATGTGATCATCATGTCCTCTGTCTTCTTCATTTTTTAACTCACTGCTATGTCTTACTGCAGGCAAACAAAGGGTAACACACCCTGTAAGGTATCACTTTCCCCATCTCTTCCATTGCCACAAGACAGATTTACTCAAAGAATATTGCTTACAACTGAATCTAAGACAGATTTTACTTTCCCCAAGAATGAAGAGTCAACATTTCCAGGAACATCTTTCAAAGTTTAAATATCCTTAGGGTAATGTATTTTTCCTGTAATGTTTATTGGCAATATCTTGCATTTTCTTGTAACTTTTGACTTGTGCCTTTCATTCTGTTGCTGTATAGCTCTGAGGTAACAATGCTAATGTCTTACTCCTGAGGTTTAAATGTCAGTTCTTTGTCCAGCATCTTGTAAACTCATGATAATAAACTTTCTGATCATTATCCTTATATTTTTTACATAATTTTCAAGTTTTTAAAGGTCTCCTTATAACTCCTAGCCATCAATACAATGCTATGATTTAAATTAACCTAGTGTCTTTTCCAAACTCACAGATGTTAGTTCATTTGCTTTTTTCAGGTTTTTGATTAATATTTTGAATAAATTTGGTCATACCAGCCACCCTGAAGGACCTCTCTGCTGAACTTTATTGCAAAAAGACACCATTAAATCCTTCTTCTTTTTTTTGCAATGTTTAAATCAATTGTTCTAGTGAATCTGACCTTTATCACATTGTGCTCAGGGACAACACCTACCATGCCACACTGACACTGTTGTCACAAGGAACAGCAATACAGACAAGGTTCTGTAGTTTCCTGTTGATTGTTTCTCTGTACTTTGTTGACAAGGAAAGTTGCTTCAGAGACATCTCAGTCTACAGCCACCAGTGAAGCAGTAGATCTTGGTGCATGGGTGGTTTCCTGAGGTTTTCTTGAAGCAGAGAAATTCCCAGAGAGACCCATCAGGGACCAGTAACTTTTGCAGGTGCTACTGACTAGTGACGAGGTCTGGGCATTCCTAGAGCTATGGTGATCACCCCTTTGGAAGCACCAAGACCAGAGCAGGCAGAACTGAAATCTCTGTTAACTCAAGATCTGTGTTCAACTGGTAGTTATCAACTGTTTCAGAAGGACCTTCACCCAGCAGAAAGTCATGTCCACAGTACTCCCCGGAAAGAGTCTGGTAATGCAGATTGAGCTCCCACAAAAACATTCAGTTTTCCAAATCTGATGATACAGGGAATACTAGAGCCTTTCACAGGATATGGGTGGTGTCCTTGTGGCAGAGCTGCAAAAGGGACCAGGAAAGTTAATGAACAAGGAGGCTGGGAAAGAGTGATTAGGGGAGGCAAGATCTGCTGTCCCTAATAGAAATTGACCAATTTGTCCCCAGATGAAATTAGCTGATTAATGTAGTTAATGTGCTAATGGGCTGGAAAAAACCCAAAAACAAAACAAGAAGGATCCAAATACCACTTATAGATTGCAGGCAAAACCAAATTACTCACTTTGGGGAAAACAAAAAGACATTAGTTCAGCCTAGATAACAACCCAACTATAATCTCTGACTCCTAAAATTGAAGAGGATTCCAGTAGTTCCTGTTCCTTGTGGAAAGAGGGAATCCTTTATGTTCATGCACATATCTGGCAGTGTTAGCAAGCATTTTAAAATCCAGTTGTCTGTTCCATGTACTTCCAGGCCAATCCTCCATTTCAAAAATGACAATTCCTACAGCCACAAACAACAAGAGAACTCTGTCCATTTCAACAAACAACGGAATTCAGATCAAGTCTTCCTTCAGATGATTCTTGAGGCATCACACTGTCTGTTCACCAAGTTTCCAGGACACAATGACCAACTAGCTCAGTGTCTTGCACCTTTTTTGAACAACAGGTGAAAGTGAAGTCAAGAAAGAGGAGAAGGAAACCTGAGATCAAAACTCCAGACCACTTCCATTTGTTCACAGAGCTGCAAAAACTCAGCTTAGAATTACAAGTCAAAAAATTCATAGATTGCTACAGCAACTTTCCAATGCTTCAGGAAAGAAACGTACATTTTCAAACTACAACAGGCTCAAACAACAGCACCCACCAAAAATATCCAAGATCAAAGGGCTCCTGTATCCTCCACCTGTCAGGCTGAAGGAAGTAGCTTAAGTGAAAGAAGGGAATGCAGACAGGACCACACTTCGAGTGACAGACAAACTCACTCCCTGTCTACTTCATCCTCTCACATGCCTTTGTAGAACAGATATGAGGCTCTGGATGTGGAAGACCAGTCAGTGAAAGGTGTGGATGGTAGCTCATCCATACCAGAAGTTTCTCCAAGGTCTGAAAGGCTTACGTCCTACTCCACAACCATCTCCAAAAGGAAGAAGACAGGTTCCGGTTGCAGGTGACTTCCTTCTGGAAGGAACAGAGAATCCAAGATACCAGGCAGACCCTAATCATATGGGAGTCTGCTGTATCCTTGGGTCCTGGGTTAAGGACGTCACTAGGAAACTTCAGAGCTTAGTACAGCCTTTGGACTGTTTTCCCAAAACTGATCTTCCATGTAGGTGAAGATGAAATTGCAGCCTATAGTCCAAAAGTTATTAAAAGAGTTTTCATGGCCTTGGGACTGTTGATGAGGGAATCTGGGGTGCAGGTTTTTTTGTTTCCTTTTTTCTTCCAGTGATGGGCTTGATACTGGGAGGGACAGATGCATCCAATATTTACATACATGGTTCTGTGACCAGTGTACTGCCACAGATTTGGGGATTTTGACAATCAAATTGTGTACATGAGACCAGTCATAGAATCATAGAATCATTACGGATTGGAAGGGACCTTGAAAGATCATCTAGTCCAATCCCCCTGACACAGCAGGATCACCTAGACCAAGTCACACAGGTACACATCCAGACAGGCCTTGAACATCTCCACAACCACCATGGGCAACTTGTTCCAGTGCTCCATCACCCTCACTGTGAAGAAGTTCCTTCTCAGGTTGATGTGGAACCTTCTATGTTCTTGCTGGTGTCAGATGGGAATTACCTTTCTGAGGTAAGAGAGGGTAAGAAAGAAGAGGGTCTTTGCTCAGGAGCTTAATGAACACACTGACAAAGCTTTATGATAGATCTAAAGTGGAGTAATATCAGGCTTGCCTGTGACAAGCTGTGGGATAACTTGCCATGACTAGAGGGACAGAATGTTACTGAGGGTTCTCAGCTTACTGCTCTGAGGCATGCTGGGGACACTGTGACACAACTGGTCTTAAAATGATGAGATGGAGACTCCTTAGGTAATAGGACACAACAAGGAAACATCTGTGAAGTATCTCAAAGGAATTAAGTGATCCTCCTCCAAAAAGTTGACACAGTCGACAGCTCAGCTGAAGTACCTCTACACTAGCAAACACAGCATGATAAGAACCAGGACTTGGAAGTTCTTATAATATCAGAAATCTATGATCTGACTGCCATTACTGAAACTTGGTGAAATGAATGCCATGACTGGAGTATGACTATTGATAGCTTCAGGCTGTGTAAAAGTAATGCATGAGGAAAGAGGGGCAGGAACATTGCATCTAGTGACAATAAACAGAGTGTGAAGAACTCCTCATCTCTGAAGGGTAGGCACAAGCAGGTGAAAAAATTTGTGCATTAGAGACTAAGGCAATACCCTTATTAGAGATTGAGGCAATAACAGGAACTTTGCATGTGGTGTCTACAACAGGTCACCTGATTAAAGAGAGCTTATTGTTGAAGTCTTCTTACTCCAGCTACAGGAAGCATTGCAATTGAAGGCACATATCCTGCTGTGGGACTTCAACTTCCCCATCTACTGGATGCACAGCAAGGTGTAGGCAATCTAGGAGACTCCTGAAGTGGATCAAAGATAACTTCTTAAGCTAGACAATTACACCCACCAAAGAGAGTGTAATACTGGACCTGATGGTCACAAACATATGCGACATCAAGTGATATCAAGATTGGAAGCAGCCTGGGCTGCAGTAACCATGCACTGATGGAGTTCACAGTCCTGTTGAATAAGGGTCAGGCAACAAGTGATGTCAGGACTCTGAATTTTAGGAAAGCACATTTCCATCTCTTCAAGGAATTAGTCAGTTGGACCCCCTGGAAGCAGCTCATAGGGACAAGGGAGCAGAACAGAGCTGACAGGTCTTAATGACACTTTCCATAAAGTGCAAGGACTGTCAACCCCCAGGATCAGACAAGGAAAAACACAGTATGGCTGAATCAAGACTTGCTAGTCAAAGTAAAAGGTAAGAAGGAACTGCTCAGGCAGTGGAAGCAGGGACATGTGTCTTGGGAGGACTACAGGAACACTGTATTTTTGTGTTGGGAGAAGGTTAGGAAGTTTAAGGTAGGTCTGGATATGAAGTTGGCTAAGAATGTAAAGAATAACAAAACAGTCTTCTATGGCTGTACCAACCAGAAATGAAGGTTAAAGACAGTGCACCCCCTATGATGAACATGACAGTGAAACTGGTAACAAGATACAAGAAGGAGGCTGAGGTACGTAATAAATGTTTGTCTCAGTCTTCACTCATAACCAACTATGGAGGCAAAATCCTTCCTACTGTAAGACATCAAGTTTGTGACCACCTGAGGAATGTGGACATATATAAATCTATGGGACTTGATGAGATGCATGCCAGAGTTCTGAGGGAATTGGCTGATGCTGTTGCCAGGCCACTCTTCATGATACTTGGGAAGTCTGGCAAGTCCCAGCAGTCAAGTCAATTCCCTGGAAAAAGGGAAATAATTCACCCATATTTAAAAAAGGATAGAAAGAAGGATCTTGGAACAGTCTCATTTCTGTGAGTGGGAAGATAATGGAATAGATACTCCTAGAAGCTCTGCTAAGGTACAGATAGAACAGGAAGGTGACGTGAGACAACCAGCACAAGGGACAAATTGTGTCTGAACAAATCAGTGGCCTTCCATGGTGAAGTTACTACATTGCTGTACAAGAGAAGAAGTATGGATGTTGTCTGGACCTATGAAGGTCTCTTCCAACCTAAAGCAGTCTATATAAGCTTCCTTTCTACGTATAAAAAAACCTGAAGTATATGAAATCCAAGTACATTTGCATACTTTTTGGCTTTTTTTTGCCTTTACTCAAAGTTGTTCTCCATGATTTTTCTATTCTGATTACCAGTGGATTGGCCCCATTGTAGTTAACATGACACTCCTCTTTCCTGTGTAGTTTCTACATATTGCATGTGTATCTGACAGCACTACACAGCTGTTGCCCTGAGACCTGGACTACCTACTGGGCAGAACCCCAGCAACCTGAATTTCACCCGTAACATATTCCTCCTATGCTTCTTTACTTTATTGTTGTCAGCATAGGTTACTATTTCTACTGTTCCACAATAAATAGTCTTATTTAACAGCCTTTAGTATTTCAAATGCAACAGTCACTTTGAATAATTTCCAAATTTACTGCTACCAGCACCACATTCTCATAACCCCAAAGGTTGACTGTTCTCTCACTTTACAGTATCTTCTCACTAAGTTAACAACAAAGTGAGGCTTGATCTTGCTGATTAGTTATATCTCAGGTTGAAATATACCTAAAAATGTGAAAAAGAGTGGAGAAGGAACTTCTATACTTTTACAGATTCTCATTCCCAATGCAAACTATTTGCTATACTCTCGCTGTTGCTTTCAAGCCAAGGGAAGCTCTGACTTATCATTTGGAACACCTTAAAAAAAGCAATGTTTTTCACACCCAGAAAAATATACTTAGCAGATCTGACTCAAGAATTGAGCCTAAATGCAATACCACAACCAAAATAACATCCATTGACCGAGACAGAAATTTGCTATGCTCATTTGCTTCTCAGAATCATCCTCAGATCTTATTCTTCTAGGTCTTTCAGTGTAAAATTGCCATGAAAATTTTACTGTATTCTATTTTTCATTTAACAAATGTGCTGAGGAAAAAATGTTTGAATAAAAGAATATAGAAGATATTCAGGTTCAAAAAAGTTTTTTAGCCTACTGGTCCTATTGCCAAGACAACAGTATACCAAGGTATTTTTACTACATTTTTAGTCTGAACTAAAGGTTTCAGAGGAAAAAAATGATGAGAACTTACACAAATACATTAGACTTTCCAGTATAGAAAAAGACTGCAGTTGGATGTTTGAAGAAGTACGGGTGTAATGCAAATTTTTGTAGTAAATATTCTGAATTGAGAGTTTGTTTCCTCTTTTTCACAGTTTTGCCACTTTCACTCTTTATTAGATACCTTGTCTACAGCTCATCACAGACTCGATACTCATAATATTTCAACTTACTTCTTCCTGCTCAAGCCCTTCTGTTTTCAAAATTCTGAGCCTTGCTTTCAATAGTGTGCAATAGACAGTTACTCTGTCAAAAGCTATCAGCTATGCAGAAGAAAATAAGTATTTATAAACTGTGATGATTTTATTGGAAAACAACTTAGGAAACACAGATGCTCTACTGAAGACAGTAAATTCCTAGTTAAATCTGAAAAAATAACAACAGCAAATCTGAAAACATCAAATTAATTCCAGAACAGATAAAGCTGAGAGAGAGTTGGGAAGTTGGGAAGACAACCACAAGTCTGAAACACAACAGCAGAAATTATTTCAAGAGAATTAGAATGCTGAAGGGAGGAAAAAAGGTTTTGGTCTGTAGAACTGCATTGTCCATGACTGCTACATAAAAAATGAAAAAGTTGAAAAAGGTAAAAAAGTTGACCAGACTCTGCTTTGGAATCAAACTCTCAAGTAGTGTTCTGTGTCAGATATCTTTATCATGAAGTCATTAATTTAAAGCTATCTGAATATAAATATTTCAAGAGTTATAGAATGGCTAGGTTGGGAAGTTATCTTAAAGACTGGAACAGGCTGCCCAGGGGAGTTGTGGAGTCTCCTTCACCGGAGACATATAAGACTTGCTTGGATGTGTTCCTGTGCGACTTGGTCTAGGTGATCCTACTGTGGCAGGGGGATTGGACTAAATGGTCTGTCGAGATGCCTTCCAATCCCTAATGATTCTATGATTCTATGCTTCTATGATTCTCTGACCATCTAGTTCCAACCCTGCTACGTAGGCAGGGACTTGTTCACTAGATGAGGTTGCTCAAAGCCCCATCCAGCCTGGCCTTGAACACTTCCAGGGATGCAAAAATCACAAATTCCTCAGGCAACTTGTTCCATCATCTCACCACCCCCACAGGAAAGAATGAGGAGCTACTTCTAACAAGTGACCCACAGGACATCTGGGCATTGTCCCTCCTCTCTTGTGTATAACAGTAGCCCTCAAAGTGCACTAGTCACCCAGGAGTGCAGTGAACCAGATGGGCAGACAGGGATGGGCATGTCAGAAGGATGTGGCATGGCAGTTTGCACAGCAGTTCACATAGGCAGGGTGAGCAGAGTGGGCATGCAGTGAAGGCAGTGATGAGGTGTCAGGCTCACTGGAAATTATCTGTGTCATGAGATGCTACAGATACTCAGGGAGAAAAGGTGAGCATTCAGCACAGAGCTGCATCCACAACTTGGGGGTCCACACCCTCCACCTCCCTGGTGAGTGATGCCTCCACCCAGACAAGTGGAGGACCTTTTGCAGCAGTGGCTGAACTGCAGGAGGAAGCGAGATAGTTAAAGGACATTCAGGAGGCAGAGAGGGACAAAATAACTCTGCCAACACACTCAGAAAGGAGGAAAGTGGACAAAGATAGCAAAGAAAAAGAGCAGTGGAAGAGAGTCAAGACAAAATCCCTAAGCAAGGACAGAATCCCCTGAAAGCCCAAGGTGCCCCTGAAGAATCACTTTGCAGTTCTGCAGACTGAAGGGAAAGAATAACCCAAGCAAAGTAAGTCACTACAACAGAGGAAGGAAGCCCATTCAGCTCCCCACATGACAGCCAGGGCCCAGAACAAACAGCGAAGGGTCATAGCAGCAGGATACTCTGTACTCAGGGGCACTGAGGGACCTGTTTGCAGACCTGACCCACTTACTGAAGAGGACTGCGGCTTACCAGGGGCACGAGTTAAGGATGTTACTCAAAAACTGCCAAAACTAGGAAGGATGGTGAAGGGGATCCTCAGTGCACTCCACATGTTGAGACCACCCATCACGTTGAGACCAGAACCACTAACAGAAGAAAGTACAATTCATTCTGATAGTCTGGAGCTAAAGTAGTCCTAACTAATCCTATTTCATCATTCTATTTAAATACCAACTAAATGTCAGCTGTAGGACATTTAGCACCTCTAAAGTGGTCTCATTTAGGATTATTTCCTTTTTCATGTATTTCCTCATTACTTCTTAATCTAATTTATGTTCATATGCTAATTTATGCTAATGTGCACCAAGTAATACAACTAATGTATGCAAAAACCTAAATATTTCAGAGTATCAAACACATATCAGGATCTCAGCTTAAAACAAAGGATTTCAGCATTTTGTTGATCTGTACCAGAATACTTAATATATGATAAGTTGTTGCAGTATTTTTGTGAAAATTCAACTGAAATATAATGCAAATCCAAAGAACGTGGAAAAAAGCTTGCAGTATTATGTAACCCTAGGCTATATTTTAAAGTACTCCACTTTAAATAAAGGCTGATGTAGATTTAACACTGTAGTGTAAATATATGTTTGAAAGCGTATGCTGATTCAGAATCTCTCTGTAGAATTTGTAGGATCTTGACTGCATGACTCATGTACATAGGCAACTCCTACATAAAAATATATTCTTGCTTAAGGTGTGAATTTTGAAGCTATTTTTATGCATGCCTCCAATATAGTCTTCAGAGAGCCTTTTTTTAATACTGTAGTGCAAACATCAATCAATATTTTTAAGGTTATGACCTTAAAAAATTAAATAAAAGCTCAATCAGTAACCTAAACAAAACAAAGATTTCTAAAAGACTTTTAACAGCTATATTGCAGAGATCATAAATTCTATGAATCGATAAATTATATATAGATATAAATGTTTAAAATCTATAGAGACCATCAAATCTGAAGACAAAACTAATTTTGAAAGACCTCTATTTTGTCAGAATGAAAAAAAGCAGTATTAGCTTCAAAATAAAGATATGTTTCTGCTAAAAGCAAGCAGTATACAAGTTCTTGTATGACTTGTATTTGCACAAAATGTATGTATTAGATGAGGCTCTTTAATAACTTTTTCAAAGTTTTTGAAGTTTGATAGAATTTTGAAAACAAGAAGATAACACAGAGAGGCTGATGGGCTAGGGAAGGTCTAAGAATACAAAAAAAAACCCCAACCAACCCAAATTCATTGAAATTGATTTTAGAAGGTAATTTGCAGGAAGAAAAAGTATCTTCAATTTTAATCTTTAAAATTTACATTATGGCTTTGTGAAATTTGTTAAGTTCTGGTTTACCTTTAGGTTGAATGCTCAGAGAAAATTTTTTTTAGGTCACTCACTTTATTTTTAGATCCAATTCCTTGGATATTTATTGTAAAGGAAGGTTCTGAAAGTATTTGCAAAACATGATAAACTGCAAGCACTTTACACAATCAGTGGGAGCTATTGTTACTCAAGTGGTATTGAAGGCCTTGTAAAGCCATCTGATCAGACAAAACTATGAGGGAGGAACTGAAGAATAACTGACCCTTTAAGCATAAATATGCTATTTATCTCTAACTCAGTTTAGCAGTAACTTAAATTATATTTAGAAAGTTCTGAATATTATTGCAAGTGAAAAGGAAAGTGAAGTGAAAGCAGGCATAGATTTTTGGTGGACAACAACATAACGTCTGTGATTGAAAAGAATTACTGTTGCGCAGCCCCTAGCAGGCTACACAAAGAGTGACTCCTGTAGTAGGAAAGCAGGGAGAATAAATTAACAGGCTAGGCAGACGTGGCCTAACATATACCAAGAATGGCACCTGGACCCAGGAGGAAGCGTTGAACCTCAGCCTTTCCTAGACGAAGAAGATGTGATCAACAATCTCTTAGTCATTATACATTTCTAATAAATAGGAACTAAAATTGACATGCCATGTATAAAGTCATCCCACAGGTGACAGATTTTGCTACTATGTCTGTGTATTATGGCAAACTGGAAAAATTATTTATTGTGACTGTAGGATACTTCTTCCCATTTTCTGAAGGAACTAACTAAGGAGCACATCCAAAATATTTCCTGAGTCTACTGACTCTGTGATAGCAGTCCTTGTATAGTATGAGCGGGAGAACAATCCAGATCATGTATGTTCTGGTAGAAGCAATAAAACAGAAGGTGTTTGGAGAGGCTGAGGAATGGCAGAGCTTGCTTCCTTTACTGGAGTGTGTTAACCTCTGTGTAGGCAGCGTGTTGAAAGAATGATAACAATATATTATATATGATTCGTATAAAATGCATGAAACAGTCCTATCTTGATTCTTCTCATTTCTGGTTACTACTGAGCAGAGAGTAAATAGATGTGATTAGAGGCAAATGAGGCAAATAATAAAAACCTCAAAGTTTAAGCAAGACATTAAGCTTAAAGAACACTGGAGATTCCTCGCAAGCATTTTTTCACCGTGCTTCTACGCAGATGTGTCTTCAAGAACGCATGTACTTCAAAACAGTGGACATGGAAACACAAGTGTAGGAAAGTTGCCAGTAAGATCAAAAAAGCTGGCTGATTTTGTTTTATTTGCAAACTCCTTTATTGCATGAGATGGAGACAATACTTATGTCAAAACAGAAAAATGTGATGGAATTTTACAAATTACAAATATTTAATTATTACAAATATGTATCTTGTGACACCAGAGAACTGAGGAGAAAAAGTTTTAAAAAAAAAAAAAAATCCCAAATTTGAATGGAAAAAAACAAGAAGCATAGAAATAGAAGACAAAGCTCAAACAATCACTGAGAATGTGAATCCTTTAATAATTTTTATTTTATGGCTCTTGGAGCACTCTATTACTATCTATCTTGTACAAGCATATCAGCTTCCTACTGCTGTTGTGTAGTATGTCAAGATTTACATTGTGATGTATTAATTTATAATATTTTCCATCCATACTAAGTACCTTAAAAAATGCATTATCTGAGACAAATGATCAAGAGTTAATTGAAAAATTGCTACACGTTTGACATTGGCTATGACTCTATTAGGGGTCACAGACCATACATTACTTAAAATCTGGTCAGTACACCAATTTACCCAGGAAAACATTGCTTATATCCTACTGTAAGCACAATGTGGTGGTGGTGTTTTTATTTTTACAAGGTACACTTCTGGTAAGGATAATCTTCTGAGCATCTCTCTGGCTACAATTCTTAATGAACTTTAAAGTGTCAAAAATCATGACTGCACATTATACAGAATTTTTTTAGAGACTAACACAACTGAATAGATTTTACTTTATAAATAAGCTCTCCTATATATTTGTGTTGGTATGCAGAAGCTGTCTATTTCCTTAGCAGTATTTATCTTATTAATATTCATGCTGGACCAGTTAGAATAGCTCTCCTGTAATGTAATCCATAACACAAAGTCTGTCTTCAGAAGGTATTGTCCAAAACTTGTTTAAAGAATGTAGCTGCATTTCCACTTCAAAATCCAGACTTACCCACTTCCTAGCTCTACAGAATGATTAGAACTGTGTCCTCATTTTCATAAAAAGAGAAACTCAGGCTGCAGACCAGATGCTGTGGCAGGCCCCAGCGGGCATCTAGTCTAGTCAGTTAGTGGTGAAGACCTTTCGAGCTGTTTTCAGCATGTCTGTAGACAATTTCTAAAAGTACCAGAAAACCACAGATAATGGACTTGGAGGATTTTTTCCTGACTTTTCCAGGAGTTATTTCACATAATAATAAAAGGCAGTGACTGTATTTGTGTCACTTCAAGAGCTTATAAAAAGCGTAATGGCTGTGATAGTGTTAATGTAAGAATATGTAAAGGAGATTGAAGACTTGCAATGTTAAGTCCATTCTACTTAAAAAATGTACCTTACTAGAAATAGAAGGCAAATTTTTAGAATATCAAAACAAAAATCATGACAGGAATCTGAGGGCATGAATATATTTTTATGTCTAATTAAAATCACTGAAATGCACACTCATGGACTAGTCATAGTAATTCATGTTTTGTCTTGATCACACGTTATAAATTCACCATATGGGCTGTGCTTTAGAAAGCTTTTATTTCCATACCCTCCAACTCTCAGAGCTAAGAAAATGACACATAACACTGAATAATACTCCAACAGTGAATTTATATTGGTTCTCTGCTTGTCTTTGTTTTCTGTGGCATTATCATCAAAAAGAACAGCCTATGCTTTTCCTATCATGAAATAAACCTGGAGGTTCAGATGTTTATAAAACTTTATTTCATATTCAATTTGGATTTTTAAAGGAAAAAATAAATGATAACAGAATTTATATACACTTTAACCACAAGACATTCTTGTTCAGTGAGAGGTTGCTGTTTTCTGTTCCCTTTGGGCTCTCTGAAGCAGCATTTCATGCGGCTGGCTTGCTGAGAGCTGAATAAACCCACACTGTGGAACATAGTCATGTCAGTAGTTTTTATTTAGACAAAAGAATTATTATACTGCTCTTACATTAATAGCTATTCCCTGAGGATGATTTCATATGTAAATATTATTACTGAATTCACTGCATACACCTGTATTGTGTACAGTTACATAAGGATTGAAGCAACTTACAGTATTCTAGCTTTACATCAATAGTAGAGAAATCACAATCCATCATTTAATGTTTATAAAAGCATAAAAAGATGAAGCTTGCATCTATTTTTGAACAAGTTTGTAGACCTTTTCCCTGTGATGACAAACTAAAAGTGTTAAGCCAAAATAAAGTAGAGATAATGATCAGTAAAGACCAGATGTAATTCCCTGCTTTTTCATAGTAAACCTGGCTGTGACTATGAGACCAAGTAAAAAGGAGACACAACCATTGGATGAATGACTGGCAATGTAGAGGGAGGTGATGACTGTGAACCTCTTAGTATATTACCATTATCAGTAAGATTTCTCACAGCAGCAAATTTGCATGGAAACTTTCTTTAGTCAGTTGCCTGTGACTGAACCGACAACATCACATGATCTTATGCATGGACCAGAATAAAATCTGACTTCAGTGAAAGTTATTGTTCCTTTTTCTGTCTGTATTTAACAGTGTGGCTTTAAAACAATCCTTCATTAACATTCCATTTTGTTTCTCTCCAGTCAGTAATTTAGGCAATTCCTATTAGAGAAGCTAAATAATAACCATGTGTATCATTAGTTTGCCCAATATTTCTTAAAAATATAGAGCTCTTTATCTACATTACATCCTTTTCCAAAATTTAATTATGCCATTCATAGATCTATATAAGGCAGGTATCTCTCAAAAATGTAAGCACTATGATTTATCATTTCAAATATTATTCTTCTCTATAAGTCTTCGTAAAATTATCATTATTGTTCCTTTCTGTATCAATGACTGCTTCCTCACATCAAGCATCTGACTGAAAAAGGAAAACATATCATCTGTTTGTCTTTTGATGTTGTTTGTTTTGAATCTGCAGAAGATTTTTAAGAGCTAGAAGACCAAAGAGCCACCAAGAATTCCTAATAAAGGCTACTCCTTTGATACACTACAAAAGGTTTCTACATACATTTTTGAAAATCTGAAAAGGAATGAACAAAAATAAAGAAAATACAGTGTTGGCATTCAGTCTGCACACACTTATACGGATGCAGAAACTCCTACTCAGAAGAGAACTGTACAGTGAAGTAAGACCCACAGTTCACATCATCCTCCAGGTCTCTAAATTATCTTGAACTACTGTTTTTAGTCATATACCAATATTGGTTTATCTATTACTGTATGCATATGCACACATATGTGATGGTTGCATACGGCTCATGTTGGCTTCGTGTGAGGGGCAAATGAAATTTAGTTACAATCCTCCAGAAGGAAACACATTTCTCTGAGATATGTATTACATAGCATGTAAAAAAGATGCAATTACACTCTGTGAAACTCAAAGTATGTGATGAAAATGAGCTTTGATTAACATTCTACTATATCTGAGCATCCTACACCCAGACCAGATAAAAAGTTGAATCTCAATGCCACTTTCAAGAAAAAAAAAATCCCATAAAAGTTTCCTTATTTCCAAGACCTTTTTCATGTTTCTATTTTTTCACTAAATTCTTTAAAACTTTCAAAAACACAGATACTGCATATATGACCCTTTCTGGTTTTTACTAGGCCCCAAAAATATAGCATATATTATTACTCTTTGGATTAGATTTATAACCAGGAAAAATAATTATAAATAAGTAAGGGATATTTTATACCATTTATTTTTTTCTTTCTTTTAATAAGTTTTAATAAAATCCCTAATCCAGCAATGCATTTATTTATTATAGGTGATAACAAGATGCATCATTACCATTTTTCTGCTATTCAACAAGAAACTCAACAATTGATTTCTGCATCAATTTTTTATAAATTTCCAGGTGCTGTAGTTTTTGAAAACTGTATGTCATTTATTTTTACTTTAATTACATAACCCATTACATTTGCTGCTTGAGGCTACAATCATAGGAAAACTGAGACAGATCTTTAAATCCTTTTCTTTATGAACTTATTTTCATATAAACACTGCAATGCTTGGCTCTTACAGCAGAGTTCAGTTAATATACTTGAGTTTAAGACAGCAATAAAGAAAAATAATCTGAAAAATGAAAGCACTGCACTCCATTGTAGATCATTTAAATGCAAACATGCAGCTTTGCTCCTGTGAAAGAAAAATCAAGCAGCCTTTACAAGCCACATTTGCAATCACTTATTTGAAAAAATTGTGATTTTTCAGATAGCTTCTTGGAGTTTGTTGCTGGCTTCATTCTCTCCCTTTATTTTTCCTATCTGTTGTTCTGTCTTTTCTGCCTTCTGTTTGATACCTACAAAATCCTCCACTCTTTTTTTCTCCTCCATTCTGGAGAAGAGTTTTTGTTTCATATTCTCTGGGCTCTCCCATCTGTTAGTTGTAGACAGCAATAAGGCCCCTGAAGCCTTCTCCAGACTAAACAAACCCAGTTGTCTCAGCCTTTTCTCATCCTCTGTGACCTTCTGTAGTCTTTAGCATGGGTTGGGAGTGGCTGAAATCAAGTTATAATGGTGTAGACAGGAAAGAAGTAGTAATTTAAGGGTAAGAGACAAGTTGGTCTCTGTGAGAGATACAGGGAATCTTTGCAAAGCAACTGCAGTAGTGGTAGCCTGTGTAAGTGCTCCAGAAATCTGAACGGGCTGATAAGAAATAGGGATTCTTTATCCAAACCTTTAAGTGACAGGAGCTGGTTTAACTCAAGAGAAGACCTGGAAGAGACTCTCAGAGATCCTGGAGAAAGAAGAGTGGGGATCCAGGGCCCAGCCCTGGGATTACACACAACACAACCAGGAGCCCTGCACCACTTACTTCTGACATAGTTTTCATCTGCTTTTGAGTTTATTTAGAAATCCTAATCTGGGAATTGAAAATCATATATGTTAACAGAAAAGTACAAAATCTTCCTCCCAAAACTCCTGTGAGGAGCCAGCTGACAGGATAAATAAAATTCTGGAATTTTTTACAAAAGAAATTTTATTTTCTTCCAAATTAAAAATGTATTTTCAGAGTTTCTAATTATATTTCCAGAATATTTTTTATCTGCATGTTTATATAATCAAGAATTAGTGAACCAAGTTTTCTCACCAAAATTTTGTGTTTATTTTAAAAACAGTTTGATTACTGTTAGTACTGCAAACTCATTGAAATAAGTCTGTTTAAAATGACTAAAAGGATGAGATTTCTACAATTGTTTTTAATACTATATAGTGTTAAGTTTCAGAGCATATAATGGTAGAATGTTATTTAGATGAGAATTATTTGGCTTATGAGAAAGGAGGTCATGAGCCTGTAAGTTTACAGTAGGCTGTTTTGTGACCTCAAAAGCCACAGTGAAATTTCTTCTTAAAAAGACACATTCTTACATCCATTACCACAATTATGATGTGAGTGGAAAATTGCAGATACTGCTTTTATTTTACTAAGTAAACAGAATATTAATGTATTCAAATCAGAATTTCATTATAGTATTATAATTATTATGAAATTGTGTGACGGGATGAAAAAATATTTTACACATATTTTATAACTGTATGTTCCCTCTTGAAATCCACCCTATTCTAGACACACACCTCTTGCCCCAACACAATATAATACACCAAAAAATCCCAAAACTCGAGGCCACCAACAAGCATGTTCTCTGTGATATCCTTAGTTCTTTCTCATCATGAAAAAAAGGTACTAGATTGTAACCCTTTTCACCTTCAGACTTCATGAGGTTACATTTGAACTAATCCAACTGTCCTAGTGGCATGTGTAAGAAGTTGTTTCTAGAAGCATCTCTGTAGCAGTTTGAGAACTGCTAGAACCTGTAGAAGTGCTGTAGAGGTCGCAGGATGTGTGTGTCCCCCCCCCGGAAGCGTCTGTCCTGTGACCTGCCTCTGAAAGGCGGGCTGGGGGAGCCTATAAAAAACCGGGGCGGGGTCTTTGTTGCTCTCTTTTCGCGCCTCTTTTCACAGGCTGTGGCCCTGAAGGGAGCGCCCCCCCACCGCCCCAGGAACGGGCACACCGCGGCCCCAGACCAGAGAAATTCACGGACGCCATCGCAGCCCTGGACTGGAGAAAGCCGTGGACGCCGCCGTGCCTGGACCGAAGCAGCGCTCCCCCTGCCGCGGCAGCACGGTGCCGCCGCTGCTCG
>VXBP01010414.1:25477-50237 GCA_013400115.1 Rhinopomastus cyanomelas
TGTGGGCGCTGATCAGTCAGGCCATCCCCATGCGTTGAGCTGGAGAAGCCACGCTGAAATGTATGCGGCTGCACCGAGGGATGCAGGTGTGGGCACTGAGAGACTCAGGCCATCCCGAGAGCATTGAGGATGCATGTCTGCTGCACCGAGGGATGCAGGTGTGGGCGCTGAGAAACTCAGGCCATCCCGGACTGACATGCTTTCCTTCCCAGGTCTCTAAATTAGAAGAAGACCCAAGGCCCAAACTGGAGTGGTTTACCATTCTACTTTCTCAGGTTCTGTGAGGGCATTAATGACACAGTTTGTATGCACTGTCTTGCATAACCTTTTCTGTGTATAGTTACTGTTAATAAATCTTTCTGAAGTTTCCGTAAGCCATCAGTTGTCTGGTGAATTTTATCCGAGATGCCATTGAGACCTCACTGCTTTGCTTTCCTTTCTTTGATATTAAATTGTGGTCCTGAATCCACCACAATCTCACACACACAAAAAAAGTTTAAAAAAAATTTACTCATTTCTGTTCTTGCAGCTTTCAGGCCTGATTCATGTTCTGGTGTTGAACCAGAGGTATAATGTATTTCATTATGTACATGGTTACAACTGCCACAAACCAGCATAAATTGTGTTTCCAGTTTTCCTACCAAAGAGCAATATTAGAAGCAAGAAAGTATTCTCATGTAAAAATTATCATCTTGTGTTTGGATTCAAGCCATTTCTCAAAAGAATTGCAGGAAAATTAAACAGGCTGCCCAGGGTGGTTGTGGAGTCTCCTTCACTGGAGATATTCAAGACCCGCCTGGATGTGTTCCTGTGTGACTTGGTCTAGGTGAACCATCAGTGTGCTCTTGTGGCCGAGAAGGCCAGCAGCATCCTGGGGTGGATCAGGAGGGTGGTTAGCAGACCAATAAAGGTTCTCCTCCCCCTCTACTCTGTCCTGGTGAGACCACATCTGGACCCAGGTCTGGGCCCCTCAGTTCAAGAAGAATTTGGAGCTGCTGGAGGGAGTCCAGCATAGGGCAACGAGGATGATGAAGGGAGTGGAACCCACCTTATGAAGAGAGGCTGCTGGAGCTGGATTTCTTTATCTTGCAATATTATATGATTCTATGATAGGAAGTCTATTTCTTTGCATTTAGCTGGTTGAAGATACAGGTATTGCTTTACTTATTTTCTTATAGAACTTCTGGGTCATAAGAAGAAAAGACATAGTGTGCCTCTCTTTGTCTCTTATGCAATTGAACATATCTTTCTTTATAGCCACATAAATAGTATAATTGTTTGTAATTCTAAAAAGCATAAGAAAAAATATGGTAAGTTTATCATATATGATAAACATACATGACTTTCTTACCTCTTGCTTATATGGATTTTGATTTTAAAGACACATAGGACTTTCATAAAAACAACACAATTTTACCTGAAAGTGTATTTTCAATCTGTTTCAGTAGAATGACATTTGACATAACGTTTTACCTAAGCTGACAAATTCGTGATCTGTTTTCTGTTTCCTTATAAAAAATGAAGATATAAAGCCTTGAATTTATGATCAACTGATCAACTTTCTTATCTTCACTAATTACTGTGGTACCTAATAATGCCAAAGAATTTGACAGTTTTTATCCAGAGATACTGATTTAGTATTTTAAAAACACTATATATTTTAAAAATATTAAAGTATCACTTGTTTATACCCTGTTAGAGAAACTGCTCATGTAGAAAAACATGGACAGATTATCATTTTCTGAAATTCTGTTTTAATTAAAGCATCAAATAACGTCATATGTAATACAAGATTAATAGTATGAATTTTTCTTCATAGTTTCTAGTATGATGTTATAGTTTGGATCTGTGATAATAGTAGTATTGATAACACATCCATAATATAGCTATTACTGAGCAGTCATTACACAGTGACAATGACTTTTCTTCGTCTACTCACACTGCCCCACCAATATGTAAACTGCAAATGCACAAGAACTTGGGAGGGGATAGAGCTGGGACAAATAACCCAAGCTGACAAAAAGGATATGATGTTATCTCAATGATAAAAGCTCACTTCTCTCATCTTATTAAATCTAGACTTAAGAAATCACCATTTACTGACCTCAAGCATAAAGCTTATTTTCTATGGTGTTCCCACTCTACTGGAATAGACTCAGTTTTATGGTAAAAGAAGATGACAGAATTTTCAAGATGTTCATATGGGGAAAGTTGAATTGAAAGTTGAAACATTTAGCTTGAATCTTAAAAAATGCAGGAATTTAAAGTCTGAGAAAAATGTTCTTTGTAGGATTGCAACCCGAATACATTGTTAGACTAGAAGGCCTTAGACCTTGGGAGATGCAACTGGAAACAGGAACTAACCGAATCATGTAACTTCCAAATGTGGTAAAATGAAAGATGTTTGGTAGACTACATCTGGTGAAGAATATTGTAAGATGTATAACCCAGCCATTTTGTAGAATAAATATCTTCCGATTTAATGACATATGGTTGTACCCCCTCGAAACTCGTTGAGACAGTTCCTGTCTTAGGTAATTTCTAGCTGATTGCAGTAAAATACCAATAGGAATAATACACATTTGATCTTGAAACTTAAAATATTTGAGTCTTCTCTGGCAAAATATTTCAAAATTAACTCAGTACTGATATTTTTATTTGCTTTGAAACTTACAATATTCATTTTTAGTCAATTTTTATGTTAAAAGATAAGACATTCATTATGCATTTTCTCTGAACCATTCATTAATTTGTAAGTTTACCACATCTTCTCTGGTTTTGGCTTGTTTGGTTTTTTGGTAACATAAACACTGAAAGCTGCTTCATTTTTTCTTAATATAGGAGTTTTTCTATGCCTTTGATTTTTCCTGTTACTCTTACATAAGCCTCCTTGGCTTCTGCAGAATTGTTTTTGAGATGGGTGACTAACAGTCCTCAGCTGATACTTTAAAAAATATTATTATTAATTATAACCATTATGTTTTTAATAACAGCCTTAAATTACATATATATTTGTGTATAGAATAAAATTAGTATATTTAGGAATCATATACAATATAAATATACAATAAATATATTTAATGAGAATTACAATAAGTGTAATGCACACTATAAAATAATATTATATTCATTAGTTGCTATCAGAGGCCTTTTTGTTATATTTCAGTTTATGTGGTGATAGATTTTCTTTTATATTTGTTTTCCTTTCTCTGTTTATATTTTTGTTTACTAGATGTTTCTCATTTTTAATGACTGATATTGGAAGAAGAAGAAAAGTGTGAAGCAAAAGAGTAAGGAACATGTGGAAGACTATGGGTGTGGAGGACAGACTGAGTAAACAGTAAAAAAATAGATTATTCTAAAGACATTGTAGAAAATTGGTGCTGACACAGCTAGGAGACTGAGACAAGAAGCTAGTACTGTGTAAGGTACTGAGTAAACTCAAAGGACGGAAGGAGGTGAAGGAAAGTCAGAGGATAACAAGAATTAAATTAAGAGAATCTAGATCCTTCATGACAACTGAGAAAATATCCTGGTTCTCAGATATTGGAGTAATACCTAAAACTATGTCTCACTATTTCTACAAAGTCAGTGTTTATATGTAAAACAACCAGGAAAATTAACCTAAGTGTCCATCAGTGTTAACTACCCAGGGAGGTGGTTGAGTCTCCATCTCTGGATGTGTTTAAAGATCGTTTGGAGGAGATACTGAGGGATATGGTTTAGGGGTGAACTTGTAACGTAGGGTAGGTGGTTGGATTTGATGATCCCAGGGATCTTTTCCAACCAGAGTTATTCTGTGATTCTGTGATTTTGTGATATCAAGTATTATGGCTAATAAGAGATTAAAAAGCTTCAATGAAAGAAGGGAAAAGGTTAAGAGAAGACAGCACTCAAAATGACACTATGGCTCTGCACCAGAAATTTGTGTTAAATATGAAAGCCTGTTGGGGGAGTTTTCTTAGTGCTTAAATGATGCTGTGTTTTGGATTTGAGATTAAACCGGTGTTGATAACACATCAATGTATTATCTATTGCTAAGTAATGTCAAAGCTTTTCCTGTTTTTCCATCTGCGCTTAATGGTGAGTAGGCTAAGTGTGGGTAAGAGGTTCAGAAGGTACAGAGCCAAATCAGGTGACTCAAATTGACCAAAGGTGTATTCCATGACACACAACTTCATACTTAGCAACTGAAACTGTGAGTTTGGTCTATTCAAGGTAGTTGTTACTTGGATACTGGCAGGGCATCAGTATGTTTGTGGGAGGTGGTGAACGATTGCTTTTCCATCACTTCCCCCCCCCTTTATCTTTACATATAAGGCTGTCTTTGTCTTAATCCATGAAATAAAGTGTGTTTCTTCTTCCAGGTCTCTACTTGTGTCCTGCTGGGATGAGGGAAGAAGAGGTGGAGGCAAGTAGCTGAGTAGGTACAGGGTCAACCCCCCATACAGTCATTTTCAGGTGATGTAATTATGATGTTGTGTTGGTTCGAGGGTTAAAGGCGGAACCATCCAGAACAGATTGTTAGACTCCCCTCCCATCAATACAGGAAGGGAATATAAATAAATTTGAAAACTAGAATGAATTGTAAAATGTATTAAAAATGAAATGAATTTAAAAGAAAAAACCCAACAATAACACAAAAACATTCACAATAAAGAAAAGGGAAATTTAGTGAGATGGTGTAAGGGAAGAACTCTATGTACAAAAGAAAATTGGATGTAGTTCTGGCCTCCAGTCGGTAGGGGGTGCGTGCCATGGTGTGGCACTCACACCCAACTGCCTCCCCATCCGTGCCAGAAAAGAAAGAAGGGAGGGAAAATGTCATGGGCCATTCATGCGCCCTTACCTGGCATGTACTCAGTGCTTGGTGATCTGCTCCACTCTGCTTACATTCACCTGGCAACCGTGCACCCAAACCCCTGCAGCCCTCCTCCCCATCACGAAAATAGAACTGTGCTTAGAACTGGTTTAAGGCAAAAACACAAGTGCAAAATCCACTCCCGATCTGCCACTAATGGTTACTAGAGGATATCTCACAGGAGAAGACAGATAGGCTGGGCAGTAAATCAGAGCACAGGAGCCATGCATCCTCTTTCCTTCACGGCTGGCCGGGACTGCCTTAGCCATCCCACGCTGGCTTCCAGATTGTCCCTCCAGTACTAGAGTGCCCCTTGGTACCCCTTTTCACTTTGAGGCAGAGGGGAGTGGTTTGGGAGATACAGATTCTCTGCAGAATTCTAAATATATGTCTAAAGTGCTTGCTCCTCCCTGAATAACCATGTGAGTTCCACTGCACCTGATCTTTATTCTATGCACGGTTTACAGTACTCCTCTCATTTACCACTGTATTTTATGTTTATTCTCTACTGAGAAGCAATTAGCTCTTCTAACCATGCAGTTTTTGAAAGTCTATTTTGAAAATGAATTAGTTACTTCACAAACATACAGCACTCAGTCCTCTGGTATTCAAGTGCAATGTTGGTTACCTTTATTAAAATCCCACAATACTATTATCCTACATGAAAAATGAAAACAAGATCTGTATTTAATATTCAGACTCATAGAGTAACTTTGCTACCAAAGGATTGTCATTTAATGCCACTTAGAATAGCCTAGGGCATTCAACACAGTCAGATGAGGTACACAGAACTGAGACAGTACTGAGTTAAGGACTTGAATATGGACAACTGCCTTTGTCTCTTATTTCCCATGCCCAGAATCTGTCATGTTAGTTGAGTGCAAGAGTAGTCCAGGATCCGAGACATTGAGGTTTGCTTTTCTTCTTCCCTTTGAACAAATGTCTCCTGCACGGCAGTAGTGACTAGTGTTCACTCATGGAGTTAAATATGCAAACTCCCAGAGTTGTGACTATATGGCTTCAGGTAAGTAAAGATTCTAGAAGTCCTTCATCTAGAGATTCCCAAGGTGCTCTATTCTTACATTTTCAGTAATTTGCAGCGGTTACTTCACATAACATATCTGTTCTTCATCTGTTTTTTTCTGTTTCCCAGTGAGACATGATGTAGCAAACAGCTCAGCAAATGCAAAAAGTGTTTCATAGAATCACAGAATCATAGAATCACTACGGATTGGAAGGGACCTCGAAAGATCATCTAGTCCAATCCCCCTGACACACCAGGATCACGTAGACCAAGTCACACCGGAACATATCCAGTCGGGTCTTGAATATCTCCAGTGAGGGAGACTCCACAACCACCCTGGGCAGCTCGTTCCAGTGCTCCGTCACCCTCACCGTGAAGAAGTTCCTTTTCATGCTCATATGGAACGTCCTATGTTCCAGTTTACAACCATTGCCCTTCTTCCTATCACTACATGACACCAAGAACAGCCCAGTTCCATCCTCCTGACACCCACCCCTCAAATATTTGTAGACATTAATGAGGTCACCCCTCAGTCTCCTCTTCTCCAAGCTAAAGAGACCCAACTCCCTCAGCCTCTCCTCGTAAGGGAGGTGCTCCACCTCTTTTATCATCTTCGTTGCCTGTTTGAAAAGACGTATTTTTTCACAACACTAAACTTCTCAATCTTATCATCAGGGACTCAGTAAAGTGATAGAAATAGTACTCAACTGATGTATATACCTCAAGTGATTTCTTTCAAAGAGTACAGAAGTCTACAGAAGAGCAAGCAATGGAAAGCCTCAGGTGCTCTATAGGAAAAAGTAAAAGACCTGTTACAAAAATAGCACCAAGAAGAAATTACAGATCATCAATTTACTGTAGTTTAGGGCTTTTTTGCATGCCCTCTCTTCTCCACAAGTATGATTCATAGAATCTGTAATTACATTAAACTTCTTCATGTAAGAAAAGGAGTTTTGAAAACAGGAGCTCTGGGAATAAAATCAGTTGAATAGCAAGATAAAAAATACTGAAATAACAACTTCTAAGCTGTTTATGGTGCAGACCTATGAATCTCACTGAATGTCACAGTGAGATGAAAACAAAGAGCTTTAAGATACTTATCTGTAGGATAGACTCAGGTGAGAGGTGACTGCATCCTTAAACGGTAAAAGCTTATTACAACCTGGAATCAACTTGTTCAAGAATATATTATGAGTAAGCCAATGCATCTTTTCAAATTGTCCTCATTTCTGAACAAATTTAAGGTAAAAATCATTTTTTCTAGTCTTGCTGTCTGTGGTTTTGTTTTTCACATAGCCTGAAACTGTAACACACCTTAGACTGCAATACATATACTTAAAACAAAAAGGAAGTATAAAGTCAAAAAGCTGAGGGTATCAAGGTCATTCTGGAAAATTAGATTCAAGCACAATAATCACCAGGTTACATCCTAGAATGCTCAGATGGATATACCTTTTGACAGACCTAAATAATGACAAAAGTTTTGCACCTCTATTAACCAGATGCAAGTGTGGGCAGTAGAAAATATTTTAATTAGGCACCAGGGAAATGCTTTCTTCTACTTGAAATGTATCCTAAACCCTTTCCCAAAACCACAAGCACTGGGAGACCTTTCTTGTTTATATATACACTCAATAAAACACAAAGCATTTGTCACTTGTTCACTAGAATTTTTATAATAAAATTAATGATCAAAGAGATCACTGACAAATGTTCTTTTGTTATTTTTTTTTTATTGCAGCGTGAAATCTTTAGAAAGCAGCAGAAGCCACAAAGAGTATATTTTTAGTAACCTATCATTTCGTATTTCATTCTGAAATAAAAATAAATATTTCTGATTTGTTTCTCATGTAAGAAATTAGCTTTAGAGGAAGAAAAATTGTAAATCTCTATGAGAACAATTTAACATTCCTTCTAATCTGGACTATTGCCTAGGCAGTGGCTGATTTAGTGCCTTGTGTCTTAAACTTATTTTAGGATGAGGTAGATAAATTGTGGCTATATATATATATATAAGTCCAGACTCCACCGCATGGCTGCAATGGCACTTGTTACAATGGTGGTCATATGCCACTGCACAGATCATCATGTTTTGTATATTTGCAAAATGCTATAACCTTCTAAGAGTTTCTTATGTTTTTAATAGACACAATTAACCATAATATTATTTGCTATTTCCCTCCTCTTTACTCACTGGAATAAAAACTAAAAGATTAGACTGTGAAGCATAACTTCCCCCTCTAACTTTTCACAGAAATTTTTACTCAGTTATTAGTCCTGTAGACATTCAAAACTTGATGGAAGAAGACATTGGTCAGCTGACAGAATTGGATGCTGGTTCAATCAAGGGATTTAGAAAAGATGATTGCCAAATGTACCTTCCAGTCTCAACTGTTCCATGATTCTGTAAAATCTTACATTAGTTAGACTGCATAAAACAGATAGCAAAACCAGTAATAGGAAAAAAAGAGGTAGTATAATGAATATAAACTAACACAGGTATGTACTGTGAAATCCCAATTTCCTACTGCCTGTGTATTTTTGTGAAATGCGTGCATATAAACATTTTGTCTATGAGGTAAAACTTGTTAGACTCTTCTAATCTAATTTTCTCTAGCATTTCCTAAGGCCCACCAAAGTACATTTATCATCCCAGAAACTCTAGGGGAATGGACACCGTATTTTTATGAATGGTTCAGGATAATTGAACATAATATTCAAGCTGAGCTAGTTTTATACATATCAGGTAGGGAGAAAATGAAGCCAAATTAACCACAATTGATAAATAACAAAGCCATAGGAGACTTTGAATTTTTATCTTTTGATAGGGCTTACTGCGTTACAGGAATGTGGAAGCATGTCCTCACAACTCACTCAACAGCTCATCAGTACCAGATGTACTGGATGCAGTATTGGATGAAAAACTCTTGCATACAGTCTAGATTTTTCTCTCACAGTAGCTTGAATGAAATTGATGGCATTAGCTTGGGGATGATCTGGTACACATCATCTGTGGTGTACAACATGGGGTTTATTGTTAGAAGGAACACCTAAGACATGCATAGGTCATGGCAAATTAGAAAGATCTTGCAAAAAATGATCCCTGTGGCAGAAGACTAGAGTAAAAGTTGACTAGCTAGGCGGTCCTGCCCTAACTGCATCTAGGAACAATACCAAGACCTAAGATGTTAGATATCAGATACCCTGTGGAAGATGTGATCAAGTCTGTCAGTCATAACATAGAAACAATGTCAAACAGAAGTGATATGATATGTCAATCTCATATCACAATTTAAATGTGTTTCCCTTGCCAACATTCCAAAGGAAACATTGATAAATGAACTGAAATAATTTATTCAACCTGGTGGTGCAGTTTGTGGTAGATATCTTTGGACGGTATGTAACAGCTATGACTCAAGTGAGAAGACCAGTTGCATAATTCTGTCGTAAGTAACATCACATAACATGGCACAGTGGGAAAGGAGGAAATGTCCTCTGAGTTCTCTGAAATCTTACTCAAATCTATCCCTGATGTAGTCCATCATGAAACAGTTGATCTTTTGTGGTTAATGAAACTGATAGAAAAAAAAAAAAGAAGAAAAATTAATTCTTAAATGAGGATGTCAAGGCAGTAAATACATTAAGTATAAACATATATTTCTACAAAAAGCTTGTCAAAAAGAAAGGGAAAAATATTTAAAAATTCCTTTTATTTGTGGTACGAGGAGGTTCACTTAGTGGGATTAAAAGTCTGAACATCACAAACAGAAGCAGTTGATAAAGATCATGTTGCCCACAAATGAGCATATTATATATATGCAGCTAAGACTCAGATGTTTATCAGTGTGCTGCTAGTCCAAATTATCTAATAGTAGTTTGAAATGTTGTGACATATTTGATTTGCAGGTTGCAAACTGAGCTTCTGCAAACATAGGAAAGGTTTGGAACTTTCAGTTTTCGGATTCTAGCTCCTCCTTCTTATTGACTCACTTTTCATCTGGGTTCAGGGAGTCAGCACATATCAATGATAGAAAAATATGTTAGCCATCTTGCCTTGGGAACATGGTGAATAGAGAGACTGGTACCTCAACAATCAGCAGAAAGAAGGTTTAATCTGAATTCCATTGTTTGTGAAGTGGAGAGAGTTCTTCCCTTGTTTGTGATTGTATGAATTGATGCACTAGAGATGGAGGACTGGTGTGGAAGCACATAAAACACAGAACTGGACTTTAAAATGCCTGTTGATGCTGAGGGATATGTTCATGGTCTGAATGTACTCCACATTTCCTCAAGGAGCTAGGGCTATTGAAAATCTCTTCCCTTTGAGGGGCTGGAGACAGCAGTGTAGCTCAGTTATGTAAGAATATGTGATAAATCCACACGTATCTTCATGGGAGGTTTTATGTCAGTTGAATGAAGTGTGTCTTGTCGGTTTTTTCCCAAAATGAATGTAGTTTCTTGCTTTGCAATTTATAGTTGGTTTCTGAACCCTAGTTGTTCTTTTGTTTTGGCCTATTAGCTCATTGACTAAATTAATTGGTTAATTTCATCTAGGGATATATCCCATGACACTAATGAACACAGAGAAATTTTGTTGTAATACAGATAAAATATATGAAAGTTTATCCACTTATATATTTACATATATATCGCTTTGCATTAGTGCTGAAATCATGTTTCCTCTTGACCCAAAGGTTAACAGTGTCAAGGGTGCTGGGTTTGCGGATGTGACAACAGATTGTCAGTGTCACATACCCCAAACTGAGAGGACCAAGGTGCCTGTATCCAGTGCAACTACCTTATTATGGATGACCCTTCTCTTGAAGTATTTTGAGGCAATATGTCTATGCTCCATCAGATGTCAGTTAGTGGTACTGGATGGGGGAATGCATCTAGATTTCTGGGCATTTAACAAAGAAAATAATTGTTCTGCTTCAATTATGATCATTGTATAAATAGACATAAAAGAGTTAGAAGAAAATTTTCCTGTTACAAATGAATGCATAAATTTATATTGCAGCTACTACTTGTGTCAGCAACCAGATACTACACCACATGGATCAGCTGCTTGATCTAGTATGACAGTTTTTTTATTCCAGAGGCTTTACTTCAGAGACCAACTGGTAATTTGCTTTCTAATTTTGGTGTATTGGAGACTTGCTTTATTTTAAATGCATTTCCTATGTATCTATACATGTTCCAAATGTATTTTAAAAGAGAAAGATTTTAAAATAAATTAAATGTATTATTCATGTTACAGACACAAGAAATAAAACACTGCCTATACATGAAAACAAATTTTACCACAATACAATGAATAAATTCCTATCAGTTATGAATCAATGCATTTTCTTTACATGATGACTTTTCAGCAAGCACTTTGCATTCTAAAATTATAGAATAGCTATACAAATTTAAAATTAGAGAGATAATTGTAACAAGACACTTTGTAGTTTAAATTTGATGTCTTTGCTCTAATATGATATTGACTTCAGTTAGTACTTGGACTTCAGATTAATGTTTTTCCATTTACATTCTCTGTTATTTCCTGACTGTTTTGTCCTGTCCTAACATGTACTAAATATCATTTTCCCAGGGAAAAAAAACCTCTCACAAAACAACTGTCATCTTCCCTGCCACTTCATTTGTATGCCTATAAACAGCAAGAGCTGCAAAATGATCTATATACTCTAAAAAAATTAGAAAGAAGTGTCAGGGGTGAATGAGTTCACTAGCAAACATGAAAAATTGATTTCTATAGTTGAGCAACAAATTTATTGTGCTATCACAACAGACTGATAAGGCTTAAATACTGCATGTCAGAAGAAATGTTACTATGGACAACAATTATTATTTCTTCACTTATCTGCCAAGGATACTCAGGTAAAGTCAACAGTCCAATCACATGTTGTAATGTTACAGTTGTCCACATAAAGCAGATTAAAGACACTTGCAAGCTGCTTGGGTTTGCACACCCTTTTCATTCTGTGGAAGTCAGGTTACAGATGTAGGTATAGTCAGGAATAGGTATAAGTCTTCCAATGTCATCAAAATGTAAAGAGACAATATAGATAATAGATTCTCAAACTACTACTATTTCACAATAGAGTAATGGAAAATGGGAATGGGGAACTGCAAGGGGAGTGGGGAACAACTGTATGTACAATTGGTGTTATAGGAATCACTACACCAGAAAAATTACTTGTTTAACAAGATTTTCTTACAAATTCTTGCTAATAACTTAAAAATGTATGGTTTTGATACAGAAACTACTAGATGAATAAGGGCTTGGCTGGATGGAAGAGCTTGGAAGAGACCTTTGAGATCACCAAGTTCATCTAACCTATCAAGAGCTGCAGTCAGCAGCAATGTGTCCAAGTGAAAACTAGTTAAATGTAGTGTTTCTCAAGGGTACATACCAAGGCCAGTGTTGATTAAAACCTGCATCAATGACACAGTGGGAATGAGGGCATCCTAAACATATTAGCAGATGACATCAAGATGAGTGCTGCATTGATTTGCTTGAGTCAAAAGATGCCATCCAGAAGTACCTTGACAGACATGAAGAATAGTCTCATGTGAACTTTATGAAGTGCAAAGTCCTTCACATGTGTCACAGAAATCTTCAATATCAATACAGGCTTGGTGATTATGTGATTGAAAGCAGCACTGTGGAGAAGGTCTTTATCTGCTGGATAAAAGGATGAATATGAGACAATAATATGAGCTTGCAGCCCAGAAATCTAGCCACATACATTGAAGGAAGTATGGCCAACAGGTAAAGAGAGGTTATTTTGCCTCTCTACTCTGCTCTACCAAGACCCTACATGGAGTAATGTATTCAGCTGTGAGGATCCTAAGAGAAGTGCATGGACATGTTGGAGCAGATCCAGAAAAAAGGCCTCAAAAATGATCTGGAACATCTCTGCTGTGGTTAGAGACTGAGAGTGTTTGGATTCAACCTGGAGAAGAGAAAGCTCCATTGAGACTTGATTGCAGTCTTTCAGTACTTAAAAGAGTTTATATTAATTGCGGGAGTAGACTTTTAGCAGAACTTGTTGTTGTAGGGCAAGGGGTAATGGATTTAAACTAAGGTAGATTTAGACAGAATATAAGGAAGATATTTTTTATGGTTTGAAAGTGCTTTTCTGCAGAAAAACACATCTCCAACTGCCCCAACATTTCCTCCCCACCAGTAGAGCTGCTCCCCTTAAGACCTTGTCAAAAGCAAGAGGAGAGAGAAAAAGTCTGTGGGTTGTTGTAGTAGTTCTCCACAACTGGCTGAATCAGAAGGGAGCCACTAGCCTGGGGTGGTCTCAGTCCCTGTTCATTGCAGGATATCCTTCTTCCCCCCAGGATCCTTCATCTAAAACCAATGACCACTACGTAATTCTCTTTCATTGTTCTTAGACAGTGTGTAATGACACTGTGATGCAGTTTCTCTTTTGTTTATTTCACTGGTTTGGGGTTTCTCTTTCTTTTTCTTGGGTGCAGAATTAATACAATCATCTTGTTTCCCTAAAGGCTGCTTCTTTGCCTGATAAATTCTACTCAAGAGCTGGATGATGTGCTCATGAATACAGGCATCAACCCAAAGGACCAACTGAGAACAATTTGAAACCAAGACAATACATTTTACAGTGTAAGTGGTGGGACACTGGAATACTTCTCCCAGAAAAGTGGTAGATGCCCCATCATAGAAACATCAATGGTCTACCTGGACAAGGCCCTGAGCAACCTGACTTAAAGTCCCTGTTAATTAGAGAGGGGATTGTACTAGATGATTTTAAGAGATCCTTTCCAAACAAACTATTTTACGATTTCATTATTTCTATTACGATTCTACCACAAATCATTTGAGTTCTGCTTCTGAAACAGTATAAAAACTTTCTATTAGCAGCTTTGGACATAAAACCACAATTTAGTGTTGCCCATTACTTAGTGGCAGAGTTTAATTCACTGAAAATCTCCCTTTCTTGTTCACGTTGTAGGTAATTGTTATGTATAAGGACCCTAATGTTCAAAAAGCATCATCAATGAAAAGTACCAATTGACCAGAGGAAGAAAGCATGAAGTGGAGCTTTAATTTAAGCACAAATTACTGAACTGCTGCTAATGCCAAAGCGACTACTGGCCTTCCTTTGACAGAAGCATTAATCCGTTGAACAGAGGGACTAAACAAAGTGCGTGTTGTGACATTCAATATAAGATAAAGTACAGTACAATGATCCTAAAAGAAATTAAAACAGAAATGTGAATGTTAAACTAAGAGAATTTTCTTTGAATATGAGAATAGTTACAGTAAAATACCCCATTTCTCATGTGTCTGCAGTGATAGGGGAAAATGGTAGAACATTCAGGAGTGAACTTGAGCCAGGAAGACAGGAGAGATGGGGGAAAGTTCACATTTGTTCAAATTTCTAATTATTCTACACTGATTTGATTTGAGCTATTACTTAATTTCCCCAACTCAATCTATTCTGACCATAATGGTAATTGTCCTTCCATGTCCTTATCTTGATCCACAAGCTTTTCTTTTCCCCCTGTTCATTTGAGGAAAAGAAGTAATAAAGCAGCTTAGTAGGCACCTGGTAGCTAGCCAAGTTAAGCCCATAACAATTATACACGGAGAAAGTGATCTTTATGGTGAAAATGTTGAAGTGCAGTGATGAAGACAAAATTCTGACATTTTAACATATGATAGCCTAGCCCTTGATTTACTGTGGGGACTTCTTTTTGTTTATGAGTTTTAATTGGTTGGTTTTGAGCATCAGAATTATAATACTATGCAATGTTTTCTAATTACATCTTGCATGCAAAGTTGTGAATGCCTGGTTGTTTTGCTAGTGATTTTCAGCATAAGCACAAGGGAATGAGAAATACCAGTTAATGATCACCCTTTAACAGCTGCTTTGAAGAAATCTTTTCATCATTGCATTAAAAGAACTACAGAGGCATCAAGAAAATATAATATTCAGTGATGACATCCAGATGTCTCAGACATTTCTTTCTTAGTTGTTGTATCCATTCACTATGTACTTTTCAGTTTCAACAGAAAGCAGATTGGAAGCTGGTAGCACTTATAGCTATCCACTATAGCTAGTCCAAAATGGATTTTTACTTGTGTTGTCACAGTTTCTAACATTTCTTTCTCAGATTAACAATATAAGGTTTTTTCCCCCATGAATTTTAAAAAATGTGCATAGCAAAGAATAAAAATACTATAATTTTAAACCATTTTGGTGTTCTACACTGGTTACGTTCAGAATGAGGCTAGTAAAAGGCAGGTGTGTCTTACTGATCCCTCCTGGGGTCTACAATTGATAAATCAGTTCATAGATGAGAGCCAGAGAGTCTTGGTTTGTATGATGTTGCCACTGGTGCACTGTCCTGGTAGCACTTGACTAGCTGTTCTTCCACATGCATCAACCCCCCAAATTAATGGGTCTTCAAGAGGTTGGGCAGAGTAGACAGTTGTTTTATCTTATGTTCATTATGGCTACATCAAAAGCCCATCAGTAGCCCTTTGGGTCCTTGAATTGTCCTTGAACTGAGGTGATCCATACCAAGAGTACAAGGGCCTGGGCGCAATGGACAGTTTCCCATTTGTCCCCTTTTAATCTCATATTGTCCTCCACCACAGGCAATTCTTAGCATCCTTTTACCCCTCCAGAGATCCAGATGGGTCTGGTTCTTCTATATCCTGATTACACCAGAGTACACTGTACACCAGTGTCTACAATCACTTTACACTTCCATGGGTCTGACGTGCCAGGCATCAAATCCACACAATCCAGTATATCTAGTCATTCCTTTCCTCTTCCTTGGCAGAAGTAGGGACCTTCTATTCCTGATACTCATCAGAAAATTAACTGACTGACCTTTGCAGAAATATCCTTACCAGGATCAGATGACATTTTTCTTTCTCTACGACATCTTTTATTGCAACATTGAAGGACGAAGCTTGGGGGGCAGAACCCCGAGCGCTGCTCAGTTAATGAGCGGAGATGTTTAGTAGGTTACAAGCCTTGGGAACAGAATGCAGATGTCTAGGTAGAAAAGTACTGGAGATAGTCAAGCTACAGAAAGGCTAAAAACAAGAGTAAAGAACAAGGAACTCTGCAAATATTTTTACACTGATAAGCACAAGGTATTAGCATCCCGCCTAAAGAGGATGAGAGGTTTATGCTTGCTGAATGCATTCTGATAAGGTGTTACTAACCTATTCGAGGTCTTGTAAAGCCGCGTGTCATCCACAATGACTGAATGGTCTTAGGATCAATCTGCTTTTAACACATAGCCTTCTGATATGTATATGAGCATGTTGCTTTCTGTAATAACATTTGCTTGCATAAAGCAGTGTCCCATCTCCAACCACGGCACAACATCTCTGAGTCTCCACAGCAATTTCATTGACTGCTTTCTTGGGTTACTGCTTCTAAACTGCTTCCTCTCATGAGAGCTTACAATTTAAAGGTGTGTTGACATATATATGATAATGAGACTTGTTCTTTACTACCATTCAAAACCTTCCTCATTGTTATATGACTTTTGTGTCTCAGTTGCCTACTGTACACCTCCCATTACACAACATGTGCCTGGTTTCATCTCCTCAATAACCTCTTTGTATGCATTGGAAGACAACCATTTCTACCCTTTCATGCACTCTCTTAATTATAAAGCAGTCCACCTCACTCAGACTCTCTTTGTCAGAGGTTCCAGCCTTTGACCATCTTCTGGCCCTTCATGAACTTGCTACGTTTAACAAAATATTTCTTCTACTGAGGCCTGCAACTGAATGCTGTATTCCAGAAAATATCTAATAAGTGCAGAATAAAGAGAAACAATCATACTGGCTATGCTTTTCTTGATACAGTAGAATATGCTGATGTCCTTCAACATGGAGTATTATCTTAACTCATGTTTTCCCAGCTGTATTGCAGGACTTCCAAGTCCTTTCTGAAAAACTACTATGTAGCCAGTTAGTCCCTAATATGTACTTCTGAAAGTATTAGATGGTTGCAAGTGCAGGAGTTTACACACAGAAAGCCTCTTCCTTTATTCTGTCCAGTCCAGATTACATTGAATGGCAGCATCAAAATCAAATTGGTTGATGAGATACTTCAAGTTGTTGTCATCCACAAGCTTGATGAGGGTGGTCCTCTCCTCTCATTTCATAGACGCAGTAATAATTTTGTGTGAGGCAGTCAGGTTAGTCAGGCATGGATTTATCAAAAATATGTCTTTCCAAGTATCATCAATGGCTTTCAAAATGAGAATAGTTTTCTCAGACTGAACTGATGCTGACCATTCTCTAGTTCCCTCAATGATCTTTGCACTTCTAATGCATTTCATGCTTGTCTTACTTCTGTCTTTGTGGAGCTCTACTGAGTTATATAACCGTTCAAATATGAGACTGTGTATTTAAGGCTGCATTTCAAATACCGTGTTTGGTTATGGGCATCACAGTACAAGAAACACATTTGGGTGCTGAAACATGTCCAAAGAAGGGCAATGAAGCTAGTAAAGGGTTTAGAGAACAAGTTCTGTGTGAAGTGGCTCAGGGAACTATGGTTGTTTAGCCTGAAGAAAAGGAGACTGAAGGAAGATCATATCACTCTCTACATCTACCTGAAATGAGGTCAGAGCAAGTTAGGGGAATCAGTCTGTTCTCCTAAGTAACAGGAGATAGGATAATGAAGAAATGACTTCCAGTTGCACCAGGGGATGCTTAGATTGAATATTAGGAAACATTTCTTTACAGAAAAGTTTTTAAAGTACTGGGAAATGTTTCCCATAAAAATGCTGAAGTCATCATCATCTCTGGAGGTGCTTATGTGGTGCTGAGTGTCATGGCTTATTGGTGACCTGGCAGTTCTGGGTTACTAATTAGACTTGATAATGTTAAAGGTTTCTTTCAATGAAAACAATTCCATGACTCTGTGCTACTCATCTGAAAATTATATTAATACCTGCCTCCGGATATCCAGATTTGTCCCATCTGGCACCATGGACTTGTATATATACAAGATTTCTCAAGAGACCCCTGGATCTTAGTTATTGTTCCTCTCATCCTTGAATACTGCCTCTAGACACAAAGTCCTAGGAGACGTCTGACAAGGTATTGAATACTGTAACTTTATATTTTCTGTTACTAAATTATTTGTCCCACTCAGCTGCTGGCTCACATATTCTTTGCCTAGTGTTCTACTCTTCATGTAGTACTAGATATTTTTCTTGTTGCCCTTTAAATCAATTGTCAATTTCAATTTGTGGTGAATTTTGGACAATATCCTTGTATGATCAGATAGAGTTTTTAAATATTTCCTCTGAAGTCTGTGTTTTCCTGCATCACCTGTATAATTTTTTTGCACTGAAGTCTTTCCTTGTGTCAGTATTTCCTTGTGTAGATTGGTCTCCCGGTGCAGTTTATTACTGTCCTGAGTATCAGTACTTCTGCCTAGAGGAGACTGTATTTAAAGACCTTCTAGTTTTTCCAATGTCACTGATATATCTCAGCTCCTGTCTTGCTTGCCATTAATGTCATCAGTTGATCAGTTGATTAGGTCTGAGACAAGATTAACCAATTAATTTAGTTAATGTGGAAGTGGGACAAAACCAAAAAAAAGTCCACTTCAAAGAGTTGCAAGCAAAAACTGACTGGCATGATTTGTGGGAAAACAACATGACATTTAATTTACACAACATAAAAACTCTAACACAAAAGCATTTCCAAATTAATCCAAATTAATCAATTCTTATATAACTGCACTTGGCTGCTATCTCTACCCTCTCAGGATGAAGAAACTTCCAGCAATTCTTTTCTTTGTGGGAATGCAATGTTCTTTCAGCCCATGCACACATCCCTCAGTGCCAATGTATCTTCTAAGGGCCAGTTCCATGAATCACATTTACTCTAAAAGTAATTACCAGATGTATTTTCCTGTTAAAAAGTTGTGAATGTAATATGTGAACAGTGAATTTCAAGATACAAAACACTAGCAGACTTGTTTTTTATCTGTTTGAGGACATTTGGGAGGTATATTTCTGATCTCACTGTTACATGCTATTCGTCAAAAGGTTTTTGTCCAATGAATAATGATATTTTTTTTCCAAAAAGACTGATCTGAGTACATTTAGCACCCAAAATCCACTTTCCTAAACCTTTCTGACATACATTTTTTTTCTTGTTTGATACTTCTCCCACTTAAAAGCCTAAAATACACAATATGCAAAAACGGAACCTGTTTGACTGGAAAAGTCTATAGAAATTGTCAGCAGGTCTTAGAATATTTTTTCTTACCCTTCTGCATGGATTGTTTTTTAAATACAATTCTGTGCTTGTTTGACAGTTAAAGGCGGAACCCTCCAGAACAGATCATTAGATTCCCCTCCCACCAATACAGGAAGGGAATATAAATGAATTTGAAAACTAGAATATATCGTAATGTTTATTCAAAATGAAACGAATTTTAAAGAAAGAAAAAGAACAACAGAAAAACCTTCACAATAAAGAAAAAGGAAATTTAGGGAGATGGTGTAGGGGAAGAACTATGCACAAAATGACAATTGAATGTTTTTCTGGCCTCAAGTCAGTAGGGGATGTTCGCCACAGGGCAGTCACACAGGATGTGCAGTGATCTACATGACGATGCATGAGAGTATAATTTCATTTCATAAATGATAACACAGACTAGTGTACTATAGCCAGGTATAGTGGTCTATCTGGACTTCAGCAAGGCCTTTGACACTGTGCCCCACAGCAAACTGCTGGCTAAGCTGTCAGCCCACGGCTTGGACGGCAACACTCTGTGCTGGGTTAGGAACTGTCTGGAGGGCCGAGCCCAGAGAGTGGTGGTGAATGGTGCCACATCCAGCTGGAGGCCGGTCACTAGTGGTGTCCCTCAGGGATCAGTGCTGGGCCCCATCCTCTTTAACATCCTCATAGATGATCTGGATGAGGGCATTGAGTCAGTCATCAGCAAGTTTGCAGATGACACAAAGCTGGGGGCAGATGTGGCTGNTCTTGCTGTCTACAACTACCTGAGGGGTGCTTGTGGCCAGGAGGAGGTTGCTCTCTTCTCTCAGGCAGCCAGCACCAGAACAAGAGGACACAGCCTCAAGCTGCGCCAGGGGAAATTTAGGCTTGAGGTGAGGAGAAAATTCTTCACCGAGAGAGTCATTGGCCACTGGAATGGCCTGCCCAGGGAGGTGGTGGAGTCGCCAACTCTGGAGCTGTTCAAGGCACGATTGGACGTGGCACTTGGTGCCATGGTCTAGCCTTGAGCTCTGTGGTGACAGGTTGGACTTGATGATCTATGAGGTCTCTTCCAACCTTGATAATACTGTGATACTGTGATACTGTGATACTGTATAATTCTGAAGAAGAAAATAATATAAAAGAATCTGTTAAATAAAATGTCAGACAGAGGGTTAGCAATGTACTATTTCTGTCTAATCAGATACTGGAATAGCAAATGTCCTTGACAGAAAGGGACAGGCTTAATCTGTGATGTCTTTGTTCAAGATAACTGTATGTTGTCATGTGTGTAGGCTTGACTTACGTGCAGACAATTGATTTTTCTCATACAGTAACTTACTTTAAAAGACATCTTAGAGAAGGAGGTCTGTCATAAAGCCCTCACTAATGCTCTGTGGCAATGTTTCAACAACTCCAGGAACAGCAGAATAGAATTAGTCTCAGATCTGTCACAGACAAAAGGGAAAGTGTGCTATACAGAAATTTAAGAATTAAATATTGGACTAACAAATACTAAGATTTAGTAGTAATATAGATTTAGTAGTAATAGAGGTAAAACTGTTACACCCACTTATTTCATACACACTTTTGAGTATCTACCACTTTATTCTGTTGCTGAGATCACACTTCTACTTCCTACTTGGAACTTATTGTAATTAGTGAGGAACTAAATTGATTTTCCTCAAGTCAAGTCTGTTTTGACCATGTGTCGTATGAGAACATACTGACATGTTTGTGATTAGCTGGCAATTAATTAGATTCATTAACAGTTAGAGCTAGGCCAAAGGGCTGAATTTTCAGTGACACATAATCATCAACAAATTTAAAATTAACAATGTCTTTTTGTAGGTTGTGTTATAATAAAGAGTAATTTAGTTACAGATTGGGTAATGACAAATTTCTCAGTGACTTCTGATTTCTAAAGGATATTGTGTGTGTATATACATATATATATATTCATGCATAGGCATAACCACAAAGCACACAAACACACAGAGTTATTTGGAACTAGAAAAATATATATGCATCCATGCTTCTGTTAGCAAACATGTATATTCAAACACATAGATAAATATAGAACTAGATGAAAGGGAGGCTAGTCTAGTTAAAAATCCTTTCCTGAGTTTAGTGCAAATATTCACAATGGACAATAGGTGAGGCTGAGAGGTCAGTAGTTCTGATGGGTCCTCCTTTCTACCTTGTTTAAAATTGGTGTGATGTTTTTGAAGATCTCTGTTTCTGTTTGTATTGAATTTCTGAAGAAGATTTTTCTGCATATGACAATCTGCATTCCAAAAGACAGGCAAATGCTTATGCTTGCAGTAACTCTTAATACTACTCAAAAAACTCTCCACATTTTCGTGAAAAGAGACTGCAAAAAGTTAGAAAAAGTAATTTTCAAAATAATCTGCATAGATACCTCTTCTCCTGTTTTCTGGAAATTGTAATGATCTCAGGGGCTTCAGATACTTCCTTAGAACTTTCTTTGTCCAAAGCAGTGTAATCCTTTTATGAATGTTACGTCACCTTCAGAATATGGAAAGGATCTTGCAACAGGTCTTTGAAAGTAGGGAGATCTGCAGAGGTATATGAACAGATTGGATTGATAGGCTGAGTTCAGTTATATGAGCTTCAACAAGGCCAAAAGCTGAGTCCTACACTTGGGTTATAACAACTCCATACAGCACTACAGGCTTGGGGAAGAGTGGCTGAAAAACGGCATACCAGAAAAGGATATGGGTGTATTGTTTGGCAGACAGTTGAATATGAGCCAGTACTGTGCCCAAGTAGCCAAGAAGGCCAGTAGAATCTTGACTTTTGTAAGAAATAGTGTGGCCAGAAGGACAAGGAAGTGATTGTCCTTCAATATTTGGCATGGATGATGCTTGTCTCAAAATCTGTGTTCAATTTTGAATACCTCACTGCAAGAAGGACATTAAAGTACTGGTACACATTCAGGGAAGGGCAACAAAGCTGGTGCAGAGTCTAGAGTACAAGACCTGTGAAGAAAGGCTGAGGTAACTGCGGTAGTTTAGTTTGGAGAAAGGTAGGCTGAGGGGAGACCTTACCATTCTCTACAACTACCTCAAAAGAAATTATATATTGTGGTGGAACCTGGTCTATTATCTCAAGTCACAAGTGACAGGAAAAGAGCAAAATAACCTTTGTTTGTGCCAAGGGACATTTGGATTAAATATTAGGAAGAATTTCTTTACCAAACATGTTATCAGACATTAGAATTGGCTGACCTTGGAGGTGGTGAATTCACAATGCCTGGAAGTATTTTGAAGACAGAGGTATAATGTTGGTAGACATGACTGGTGGTAGCTTAGCAGTTCTGGGTCAATGGCTGGACTTAATGATCTTAAAGACTTCTTCCAACCAAAACAGGTCTCTGATTCTACGAAGCACATGCTTCAGATTTCTTGTTTTTCAAGCTTCTTTTCAAGGTATGTAGTTAAGCTCCTTTTCTGGAGTTATTGAGAATTAATTCTGCTCCAGAAGCTCCAAAACAAATAGATAATGCAGGAATATTAGTAATACTGTAGAAAGAAACATAGCAAACAACCAAGAAAACTTTGGCTGAAAGCCACAGGTCTTCCCAGAAGCCATTATTTAAAAACTAAAATCTTATTGGAAAAGAACAGATTGCACATAATATAACGATGATGAATTTTTAAACATATATATGTTTAGTAAAGAAGAAAGTACAGATACTGAGAATATGCAATTTTGTAGCTATAATGCTGAGAAGACAAATAAAAGGAGGAAGTTATAGAATATTTTCATTTTGAACATATGTGATACTACAAAAGCTTTTTTTTGAAGTCCATTTGCTTTTTCAGCAATTCTATTCCAAGAGATGGATTATCTAATCTGAAATTATAGAGAAAGAAAAACCTGAAAGTCTTTCTTGACATCTGCTCTTGATATTTCACAGAATCACAGAACATTAGGGATTGTAAAGGACCTCAAAAGATCATCTAGTCCAATCCCCCGGACACAGCAAGATCACCTAGACCAAGTCACACAGGAACATATGCAGGTTGGTTTTAAATGTCTCCAAAGAAGGAGACTCCACAACCCCACTGGTCAGCCTGTGCCAGTGCTCCGTCAATGTAATGTGGAACCTCCTATGTTCCAGCTTACAACCATTGCCCCTCATCCTATCACTAGATGACACTGAGAATAGCCCAGCTCCATCCTCCTGACACACAGCCTTCCAATATTTAAAGACATTAATGAGGTCACCTATCAGTCTCCTCTTCTCCAAGCTAAAGAGACCCAGCTCACTCAGCCTCTCGTCATAAGGGAGATGCTCCACCTCCTTCATCATCTTCGTTGCTCTACGCTGGACTTTCTCCAGCAGCTCCACATCCTTCTTGAACTGAGGGGCCCAGAACCGGACACGGTAGTCCAGATGTGGTGTCACTAGGGCAGAGTAGAGGGGCAGAAAAACCTTTATTGATCTGCTAATCATCCCTCTTCTGATCCACCCCAGGATGCTGTTGGCCACAAGAGCACATTGCTGGCTTATGGGCATTCTGCTGTCCACCATGACCCCCAGGTCCCTTTCTCCTAAACTGCTCTCCAACACATCAGTCTCCAGGCTACACCGCGGCCTGGGGTTGTTCTTGCCCTGTTGCAGTTTGAGAACTGCTAGAACCTGTAGAAGTGCTTTCANTCAGCCTGTGCCAGTGCTCCGTCAATGTAATGTGGAACCTCCTATGTTCCAGCTTACAACCATTGCCCCTCATCCTATCACTAGATGACACTGAGAATAGCCCAGCTCCATCCTCCTGACACACAGCCTTCCAATATTTGTAGACATTAATGAGGTCACCTATCAGTCTCCTCTTCTCCAAGCTAAAGAGACCCAGCTCACTCAGCCTCTCGTCATAAGGGAGGTGCTCCACCTCCTTCATCATCTTCGTTGCTCTACGCTGGACTTTCTCCAGCAGCTCCACATCCTTCTTGAACTGAGGGGCCCAGAACCGGACACGGTAGTCCAGATGTGGTGTCACTAGGGCAGAGTAGAGGGGCAGAAAAACCTTTATTGATCTGCTAATCATCCCTCTTCTGATCCACCCCAGGATGCTGTTGGCCACAAGAGCACATTGCTGGCTTATGGGCATTCTGCTGTCCACCATGACCCCCAGGTCCCTTTCTCCTAAACTGCTCTCCAACACATCAGTCTCCAGGCTACACTGTGGCCTGGGGTTGTTCTTGCCCTGTTGCAGTTTGAGAACTGCTAGAACCTGTAGAAGTGCTTTCATGAGGAAGAAAAGTTTTGTTGTGTTCTGGGGGACTTACTCCGGTTGCACAGGTCGCAGGATCTTCCCTCCCCCCACGGAAGCATCTGTCCTGGGACCTGCCCCTGAAAGGCAGGCTGGGGGAGCCTATAAAANAGTCCTGCCGCATCACGGGTTTGCCGCCGCTGCCGCACTGCCGCCCCGGACCTAAGAAGTAATGGCCACAGACCGGAGAGAAAGCCGCGGACCGACGCAGCTCCCGCCGTCGCGGCAGCGCGGTGCCACCGCTGCTCGCCGCCGCACCGCGCCCGGACTGGAGAAGCAAGACTGGTGCAGAAATGCCATCATGACTCCCCACCACG
>VXBP01010414.1:59774-145842 GCA_013400115.1 Rhinopomastus cyanomelas
CTCTCTCCTCTCCTCTCCTCTCCTCTCCTCTCCTCTCCTCTCCTGTCTCAGCTCCGGGGGGAAGAGGAGTAGCCTAGCTCACCGATGCTGAAGGCTGTCCATGGTGGAGGGGTCGTCATGGCATTTCTGCACCAGTCTTGCTTCTCCAGTCCGGGCGTGGAGTGGCGGTGAGCAGCGGTGGCACTGCGCCACTGCGGCGGTGGTGGGAGCTGCTTCGGTCCGGGGTCACGGTGCGTCCGCGGCTTTTTCTCCAGTCTGGGGCACTGCTTCTCGGGTCCAGGGCCGCAGTGCTAAGGCAGCGAAGCCGCGATGTGGCAGGACCGCGCGCCCGCGGCAAGTTGCGGCCGGGGCCGCTTCCAGAGGCAGGTGCCCGCCAGCGGTGAGGTCAGTCCGGGACCAGGGCTGAGGCTTGTTTGGAAGCCGCTGTCCCCCCAGAGCTGCGGTTCCCCCCCCCCCCCCACCGCCTGTTCCCGGGGCGGTGGGGGAGGCTCTCCCTTCAGGGCCACAGCCCACGAAAAGAGGGGGCAAACAAAGAACCTGCCCCGGTTTTATAGGCTCCCCCTAGCCCGCCTTTCAGGGGCAGGTCACAGGACAGATGCTTCTGGGGAAGGGTCCTGTGACCTGTGCAACCGGGGACAGGTCCCCCAGAACACAACACAACTTTTCTTCCTCATGAAAGCACTTCTACAAGTTCTAGCAGTTCTCAAACTGCAACAGTTTCTCATCTTTCTAGAAAAAGGACGTAGAGCAGAAAACTCTGGCTTTTGTCTGTTATAATTTGATTGTTTAACACTGCTTGAGTTACTGATAAGGCCAATGGCAGTAAAAGTTTTCTGTAAAAGTTAATTTAGCTTAACCTCCACTGCAGATCTATAAAGTTTCTTTATTTTGATATTTTAATGTCATTTTCATAGAATCATAGAATCATAGAATCATTACGGATCGGAAGGGACCTCGAAAGATCATCTAGTCCAATCCGCCTGCAACAGCAGGATCACCTAAACCAAGTCACACAGGAACCTGTCCAGTTGGGTCTTGAACATCTCCAGAGAAGGAGACTCCACAACCCCCCTGGGCAGCCTGTTCCAGTGCTCCGTCACCCTCACTGTGAAGAAGTTCCTTCTCAGGTTGATGTGGAACCTCCTATGTTCCAGCTTACAACCATTGCCCCTTGTCCTATCACTACATGACACCGAGAACAGCCCAGTGCCATCCTCCTGACACCCACCCCTCAAATATTTGTAGACATTAATGAGGTCACCCCTCAGTCTCCTCTTCTCCAAGNCTGTCAGCAATTGGATGACTTGCATGCCAATCCCTCATCCAAGTCATCAATGAATAGATTGAACAGGACCGGTCCCAGCACCGATCCCTGGGGCAGCTTGCAAATTTTGTACAGCATAATGACATGCCATACAGACTTGTTTCAAATTTATTCAGAATTGCATCACGTAGTAAGCAACATGGCAGAAAGAAATCATGCAGCATGTTTTGTTGTGTATATTCTGACTTCTGAAGACGAAAGTATTATTTAAACTATGAGTTATGATTTCTGTTTAAGTTATTTATGTTATGGCTAGGATATGTTTTTTATATTCTAAATAGTATAATTGCTTTATGAATTATCAAGTTTGAGAAAAGTAAGCAGAAAAATGTTAGATTACTTGCAGCACTGAGGTTTTTTTGTTCTGTTAAATATTTTGAATTTTGGCTAGGACATAGTTTTCTTCATAGTATCTGGCATGATGTTATGTTTGTGATGAAAATTGTGTTGGTAACACACAGATGATCTACCTGTTGCTGAGTAACGCTCACATTAGCTCAGAAAAGCCAAGGCCTTTCTGCTCCTTAACCCACCCCATCAGTAATTAGGCTGGTGTGAAGAAGGAGCAAATGTGGGGGAAGCTTTCGTGGAGATGACTGATCATCTGCATGGTGAAGTGAATGAATTCCTTGAGTGAATGAATTCTTTGTGAGCATACCTTTTGCTTTACCTATAAAGGTAAAAAAATCCATATGATGTTTTTACACTTCTGTCTTTCTGATTCTCCTCCCATTCCACCAGTGGGGGGGATTGAGTGAACATGTATTTGGAACCAAGATCACCAAACAGATTAGACAGCAACCGTGTTTCTTTTTCTTTCTTCCTTTTTCTTTCTTTTCTCTCTTTTTTTTGGGTTTTTTTGTTGTTGTTGTTATTTTTTCCCACTAGAGTCTTTATGTCTCATATTCTGCTTTCAAATTCTGCTTAAAACTAGAAAGTAAAATGAAGTCACATTGTATAGATTACAGGAATCTAGCTTTGGCTAATCAAACAGTGAAGAATGTAAAAAATTTGTTTGTTGACACTAAAGATGGGAAATGACATTTGTTATTAACAAATGCAAAGTAGCATTTACTGTAAGAATAATAAGCTGTTTGTCTGACTTTTAGACAGGAACATAAAAGCTCCAAAACTCCCCATGTTTTTTCATAAGGATTTCTCAAAGTACAGTAAGATATTGAAATACTTTTTCTTACTTTTAATATGTTCCAGAATAAGAATGTGAAATTAGATTGGGTTAAAATATGTTTTGTTTTTTACAAAGCAAATTCTGTTTTCCTCAGTGAAAAGAAGCAAAATATGTGATGGTTTCTGGAAAACAAAAAGCATAATAATTATTTTAAAGTAGCTTTTAAAAAAACAAATAGTTTAAAAGCCATTATCTTTTTAAGGATTACTTTGTTATGAGATGACCTAGCATATTTATTTATTAGGTCATCTGGATAAATTGAATAAAATATAACAAAAAATTTCCTTAACTTGTAATTATTGTTAAGGCTCCTTTCTTAGATTATTCTAAAAAGGGGACTAAGCGAATACAACATGTGCTAATAAAGAACATGTGTTACTGGGTTTTTTGCTATTATGTTTTTAAACTAAAAGAAAGTATATTTAGACTGGATATGAGGAAGGTCTTTTATAATGAGGGTGGTGAAACACTGGAACAGGTTGTCAAGAAAGATGATGGAGGCCTTATCCCTTGGCACATTCAGACGCAGACTGGATGAGGCTATGAGCAACCTGATCTAGCTGAAGATATCTCTTCAGGGAGGTAATTTTTCATGTCCAAGACAATGTGTAAGTCATGACATTTTGAGCTTGCAAATAAATGAGAAAATTAATTTCTAGTTAATCTGATTTCTCTTACAAAAGGACTCAGGCTGCTGTAGCTTCTGTCAGTGACTTTTACCTTCATTTTTTGAAGGGATACGTTAAGATGTCATATTTTCTTTTTTTTAAAAGATATATATATATGTTCTTTTGCACTGACCTGTATATTAATACAAACTTTGAATGCTCAATGTAGGCTGCTCAGGGAAGTAGTGGTCACCACCCCTGGAAGTGTTTAAATGACATGAGGACCTGGTGCTTAGGAACATGGTTTAGTAGTGACCTGGCAGTGCTGGGTAGAAGGTAGGACTTGATGATCTTAAAGGTCCCAGCGTGGCTTGGAAGCGGCTGGAAGGAAGGAGTCTCGGTGGGGCTTGGATTCCAGTATTTAAGGCTAACAGCTTCTAGGGAGCATGGCAAACAGGAGGAGGCAAACAGGATCATAACTGGATCATAGAGAGGCAGCTTGCGCAGGCAAGCAGGTACGGTAGCAGACACCATTTAGTTCAGTTAAGTGGTGTTTCCTTCTTTCTTTTAATTTACTACCTACTATCCTTCCCGTTGTTAGCAATGGTTGAGGTTAAACGATTGAGGCCTAAGACAGCTGTTATGAGGGATTCATTTGCCCAGACAATTGCCATGGCAATGGATGTGGCTGTTCAGACTCCTGACTGCAGGGAATGCCTGAGTCTTATGCCACTGCAAGAGGGCAGTGCCAAGAACACCTGCGTACGTTGTGAGAAGGTGAATGACCTGCTCTGCATGGTGGCTGAGTTAAGGGAAGAGGTGGACAGGCTGAGGAGTGTCCATGAGTGTGAAAAGGAGATAGATTGGTGGAGTAGTACTCTCTCATCTCTTAGAGCTGCCCAGGAGTCAGAGGAGTCTGATATTTCCTATCACCAGGAAGAAGGTACTCAGGAACTGGAAGAGATCGAGGCTTTGCCCCACAAGGAAGAAGGTAAGGTTGTCCCTGATGATGAGAAATGGGAACAGGTTTGCATTCGTGGGGGAAACAGAACCCTCTCCCACCCCCAATTGCCTTTCCAGATGCCCCCTTTCAATCTACCTTTGGAGAACAAGTTCGGGGCACTGGATTTTGGGGATCAGGATGAGGAGGTTGAAGACATTGTCTTAACTAGAGAACCCCCAAGGAGCACTCTTACCAAAAAAACGCTCAAAACCTCTAGTACAAAAAAGAAGAGAAGGTGGTGGTTGGTGGTGACTCCTTTTTGAGGGGAATAGAAGGTCCCGTGTGTAGACCAGACCCCTCCCAGGGAGGTCTGCTGCCTCCCAGGGGCCCGGGTTCAGGATATCACCAGGAGGATACCTGAACTCATCAAACCCACAGACTATTATCCGTTGTTGGTGGTACAAGCTGGTAGTGATGAGGCTATTGAGAGAGGAGTCAAGAAAATTAAAAGGGAATTCAAGGAACTTGGTCAACCTATTGATGGAGTAGGTTTGCAGATAGTGTTTTCCTCGATCCCTGTAACAGCAGGGGTGAATAATGAGACACACAGGAGAATCCTATTAATAGATGGCTCAGGGATTGGTGTGAACAAAAGAACTTTGGGTTCTTTGATCACGAGGAAACATTTCTGGATCATGGATTGTTAGACTCAGGTGCGTTGCACCTATCTAATAAGGGTAAAAGGGCACTAGATCACGAGCTGGCAGGCCTCATCAAGAGGGCTTTAAACTAGGATTGAAGGGGGAAGGGGATGGTACTGAAGTCTCTTGGGAGGTAATAGTGGATGGTGTATCCGCTCTGAAGACGAATGTATCAGCCCAACTGAGGTGTGTATATTTTAATGCACGAAGTATGGGCAACAAGCAGGAAGAACTCGAAGCTTTTGTCTGCCAGGAAAGGTATGATGTAATTGCCATCACTGAAACATGATGGGATGACTCATATGACTATTCCCTATTCAGGAGAGACAGGCAAGGCAGAAGGGGTGGAGGGGTGGCCCCGTATGTTGCTGAAGTTCTGGAAGTCACGGAACTTGAGATCAGGGATGACAGATTCGAGAGCCTGTGGGTTCAGATTACAGGGGGTCCAGGAGAGCTAGGTATACTTCAGGAATGTATTCTCAAAAGCACAAAGCCAGGTTGTCCCTGTCTGTTGTCAGATGAGCCGTGGGAAAAAAGACCAACCTGGAGGAGTAAGGAAATTCTGAAAGAACTAAGCGAGAAAAAGAGGATGTATCACCTTTGGAAAAAGGGTCAGGTCAATCAAGTCATGTATTGTGGAATTGTCAGGTCGTGTAGGAGGAAATTTAGAGAGGCAAAAGCCCAGCTTGAACTCAGGCTGGTTGGAAGGATGATCCAGGAAACTAGAGACCTGTCAGCCTCACCAGGCAAAGTTATGGAACAGATAATGCTGAGTGCTATCATGCAACATCTGCGTGATGGCCAAGAGATTAAGCCCAGTCAACATGGGTTAGGAGGGGTAGGTCTTGCTTGACCAACCTGATCTCCTTTTATGATCAAGTAACTTGACTGGTTGATGAGAGGAAGGCTGTGGATGTGGTGTACCTGGATTTCAGTAAAGCATTCAACACAGTCTCCCATGATATACTCGTGGCGAAGATGGCAGCAAGGGGCTTCGACAGGAGTATTCTACGCTGGGTCAGGAACTGGTTGGATGGATGAGCCCAAAGAATGTTAGTAAATGGTGTTGCATTTAGTTGGCGACCGGTTACTAGTGGTGTCCCCCAAGGGTCGGTGTTGGGTCTGGTCCTGTTCAACATCTTCATTGATGATATTGATGATGGGATGGAGTCCATCATGAGTAAGTTTGCAGATGACACCAAGCTCGGAGCTCGTGTTGATGTGTTGGAGGGTAGGAGGGCCCTGCAGAGGGATCTGGACAGACTGGAGAGATGGGCAGACTCCAATAGGATGAGTTTTAACAAGTCTAAGTGTCGGGTTCTGCATTTTGGTTATAACAATCCCAGGCAGAACTACAGGCTGGGAATGGAGTTCTTAGAGAGTTCTCAGGTGGAGAGAGACTTGGGGGTGTTAGTGGACAGCAAACTTAACATAAGTCAGCAGTGTGCCCAGGTGGCCAAGAGGGCCAGTGGCATCCTGGCCTGCATGAAGAATGGTGTGGGCAGCAGGTCAAGGGAGGTTCTCCTTCCTCTGTATTTGGCACTTGTTAGACCACACCTGGAGTGTTGTGTTCAGTTCTGGGCCCCTCAGTCTAAAAAAGATGTTGAGGTGCTGGAATGGGTCCAGAGAAAGGCAACTGGAATAGTAAAGGGGCTGGAAGATAAGCCCTATGAGGAGAGGCTGAGGGAGCTGGTTTTGTTGAGTCTGGAAAAGAGGAGGCTCAGGGGTGATCTTATCGCTGTCTATAACTATCTGAGGGGTGGTTGTAGTCAGACAGGGGTTGGTCTTTTCTCCCTGGCCACTGGAGACAGGACACGAGGTCATAGTCTTATGGTCCATCAGGGGAGGTTTAGACTTGACATTAGGAAAAAAATTTTCACTGAAAGAGTGATCCGATTTTGGAATGGGCTGCCCACAGAGGTGGTTGTGTCACTGTCCCTGGAGGTGTTCAGGGTTAGGCTGGATGAGGTTCTGAGTGGCATGATCTAGATGTTAGATGTTAGGTTTACTTGGTTGATTTGGATTTAGGTTGGACTGGATGATCTTTAAGGTCTTTTCCAACCTTATCATTTCTGTGATACTGTGATACTTGGAAAAAAAATATATTCTGTGAGTCGGTGAGTTGAATTTTTTTATGCAGTTTTCTTGTACCTAAAGGCTGAATGGACTGTTGTGAATTTTAGAAGTTCTGTTATTCCAGATTACTCTGGTGGTAAAAAAGAAAGGAAATACCCGAACAAAAACCTAGTTTATCATCTAAAACCATCAACTTCACTCGGAATATTCACTGCAGTATATGATGCAGTGATAAGCAGCCTAAGAGACATTAAATACTTCAATATTGGAGGAGAATCCTTTGCTTTTATGAGAAATGTGTGTGGGGTTTTTTATACATCTATACTTGCATTAGCATCATACTGTGAAGTATGTATCTTGCAGTAATACTTTTAAAGGAAACTTCTTTATATTTCTATTTGGTGAAGAATTTAACATACTGTCTTAACCTTTTCTCCTAAGGCCATATTCTATCTTTTAAAGTTTTGTCTTTAAATGTTCTCTGTTTGAAGAAAGAGCTTTGTAACTTCCAAAGGATACAAACTTTCTAGTCATTCCAGTTCCTATTTCTGGTTCAATCAAAAGTTCTGCAAGTGAAAAGATTTTGTAATATTTCAAGATTTATATATTTCTCTTAAAGTGTTATAAGGACAAGCACCAATTATATTAATTATTTTTTAAAATTGTTTAAAATATTCCTTATTTTCAAGATTACTATGATTTTAAGAACTGTGGAAGTTGATCAAGACTTATAAGTCCATGAAATTGTTTTAACTTAATTAGTAGTGCTCAGACACACAGGACGAGAGAGCAAGTGCCAGCCCCTGAATGCTATTTCTTGAGGTCTTCAGGTTTTGCTGAACAGAGAACCTTGGAGGAGGAAAGAGGGAATCCTATAAAAGTTGGAATCTTCTCCAACTTGAGTGAGGCCAAGAAGGGATGCAGTGTGGTGAAACTGCAAGAGGTTTAAATGCTCAGACTGTACAGAACAGTACAGTAACCACTGTGCATGAATATGGGAACCCAAACACAGGCCCCCAACAAGATGAGGCTGTGCAGGTGACAGGCTGCAGGGAATGCTAGAGTCTCACATTTATCTCAGGCAGTGTACAGTGTGAGCTGCCAGATTATCTGCTTAACCGAGCAGCACAGCTGCAAGATGAGGTAGAAAGGCCGCTAGCTGAAGTAGAAAGGTTTAGAAGCTTTAGGGAGACTGAAATACAGAATGACCGTTGGAGCCAGGCTCTGCAGTCTGGACAATGGCCAAATAAAAGCCAGAATCAAGGGGTCCCTGTATCCTGCACCTCTCAGATGGAAGACAGAATCACAAGTAGAAGCAGTGAGTGGAGGAAAGTGTAAGGATGTAGCAGAGGAGAGTGCTCCCTTTGCCTACCTCACTTCCCCAGGTGCCACTGACAAATAGACATGAGCCCCTCCTAGAATACAGCCAGTCTAACAGGGTTATAGATGATAAGCAACCTCTTGTGGAGGTCCTAGAACAGGTGCATAAATCAGAGATGTCTTCCAGTAATATGAAAAAACTCCTCCACAAAGTAAAGAAGGGTAGTATTTATCAGAGATAAATATGTGGCCCATAAAAAGGACTGGGATCTTTGTCTGGCCTGTCTTTTGCTGAGGGCTTTCAACCCAGCATGGGAAGGCGGCTCAGCCGTGGCTTCTAGTGGCTCACCCCTCCATTTTCCCATTCAGAAACAGGATGGAGGGTGCTCACCGGGTCCACTCCACTCCTGTACATGGCAGGGTAGAGGAGGACAGCTCCTCGCGGTGCCAGTCCTGGCCTGGCGCCGGCCATGACTTACCACAGCTTCCAGCGGCTCCTGGAGGGCCCTGATCCCACAGCTGCAGCCTCACTGCCATGGGAAGAAGATGCAGCAGCTCCATGTGGCTCCCCCATGGCCTGGACCTGACGCTGCACAATCCTGACAACGGACCGGAGAAGCAAGACTTTGGTGCAGATTTATCATCACCATCCCCACCATGGAGCAGCCCTTTAGCATCGTGGTGAGCTAGAGTACTCCTCTTTCTACCTCCTGGAGTTGAGACAGGAGGAGAGAGGAGAGGAGAGGGTCCTGGAAAACCCTCTCAGCTACGTGTAGAGTGTGGGGGGGGCGGCCCTGCTGACACAGCCATGCGGTCAGTCTCCATCTTGGATCCCACAGATGGCATGGGCTATGCAGATGCTCGTCTCCATTTTAGAGAGACTGATCAGCAGGAAGAGACGGTTTGTCATTTCTGCTGCTGAGAAAGACTGGTGATGTGTTGCAGTTTGAAAATTACTAGAATTTTCAGATGTGCAGAAGTTGTGCTTTCATGAAGAACAAAAGAAAAGTTGTTGTGTTGCTTCAGAGGTCCTCTCCCCCACCAGGAACCTGTCCTGGGGGTGGGTGTCGTTGTCACAGGACCTGCTCCAGAAGTGCATGGCTAGGTCAGCAGATCGGGCTGTTTGCCCAAGATCTTGGGCTGCAGGCTCTTAGCTGAGTGCCCCCCTCACTGCCTGCTCTCAGGATGGTGGGTTTGGGGTTGGTGAATGAGGCTCAGCCACAGTTTCCAGTGCCGTTGCCGCGGGAAAGAGACGCACCAGCTTTGCACAGCTCTCCCCGGCCCAGCGCCGGCTGCAATTTTGCAGTGGCTTCCAGTGGCACCGTCGCTCTGGGAAGGACATGTACCGGTTTTTGAGCAGCTTTCTCTGGCCCAGCGCTGGCAGTGTTTTGCTGCAGTTTTTCAGAGGTCTTCGGATATTGCTCAGGATTTGGACCTGTACTCCATGCCAAATCCACTGCCCCCCCCCTTAACGCAACACAATCTTAAATCAAGAATTATACATTTAAATGTGTAAATCTGCTTGGAATAAATAATCTTGAGTGATCTTACAACTAATAGATTCTAGATTGTAACATAGTACCTCAATTTCTGGTGATTTTTCTGTTACGTTAGTCCGTCTTTCCTCTCCAGTGGTCAGTTCAGAAAGATACATGTTTCTAGTATCTTCTGGTTTTAAACTATTACATATAATTAAACTACATAATTAAATAATTATAACTCTATAGATATTAAACAAATGAAATAAAATGAAATAATATATATTAAATTGTTATTGGTAGCTTTTCTTCTTAGAAGGAGATGAGGGAAAGTGATAGAAATAAGATTAGTAAGGAGTTTGAATACATTAAGAATCAATAAATCCTATGAATTACATAGAATAATATCAAAAGACAAATGAAATTTTCTTATTTGCAAATAAGAAATAAAAAATAAGGTACTTCTCTTTTATATTTTGAAAGAATAGAGACATGCCATACAAGAGAGTAACTATTTTCCTCACTATCAGAAGCTAAAATAATTAGTAGTCTAAATAAAATTTTTCCATAATTTCCTAAATACTTACATCTTGGAAATTGTAGTTTAAAAATCCCTGAAATTAATAAACAATGGCCTACTACAGAAAGTCTCTTCTAATAATAATGTATAATTTTAATGCATACTAATACTTCAGAAGTGAAAGAAGACAAATTAGAGGTATGACTTTTAATTTATATCTGCTTCTGGAAAGAGACCAAAAGAGAAAGTGTTTTAATAGAGTACATAAAAGTAAATTAATATTTAAGCCTTTGTAGAACTAGTGTAATGATACCTTGAGGGCAATAGTACTTATATGTATCTGAGGAAAAGACAATATTTCCATTCTTACTTAGTGGATTTACTTTGGTTTTCTTATAGCTTTTCATGTCCATTATTTTTAAGACTGCCCAGTTACATTTTTAAATGTCTATTTCAAAGATAGGAATACAGACATTTTCCATGTTTATTTATGTAATCAGCAAAAAAGAACTTTAATTTTTTAATGGCACAGTGCTAACTATTTTGCTGTCTTTTAGTGCTTACATTAATATGATTATGTTCCTCTGCCTCTACATCCTTTGCTGCACTTTAGTTCATCATCTCATTGGCATTGCTAGCATTTAATGGTTTCCTGTGGACCTGGAAGACATCATGTGGATGTTAACACAATATTCACTTAATTGCATATTCACATCTCTTTGCTGTAGTTGCAGTATTTTTAATTGCTGTGATTTTGTTGTTGAACTCAGATTATTGTAGTCACACCTTGAATGCCTCTTTAAAGTCTTTTGTTTGGTTTTGATGGTTCAGATTGGAGGAATAATTAGTGTTTTCAACTGTTCTCAAGAACCTGGCAATTAAAGCAAATGTAGGGCAACAATGTTTTCTTAAACTTTGCACACACTATCCTGATAACCACCCATCAAAGAGTTTTAAAATATAACTCTGTTATTTCTACATAATTGTAGTTTTTTAGTCACAATAAAGGAACATTTCATTTACAAACATATAAGACATCAGCTGAGATAATATAAATTTCTATAGCAACCAAGACCAATAAAATCACAGGATCACGGAGTTTTTGATATTGGAAGGGACCTTTTGAAATCGTCTATCCAAATTCTCCTGCTCAGTCAGGGTCAGGTACATCAAACTGTTTATGGCTGTGTCTAGTCAGGTTTTGAATATCTCCAAGGATGGATACACAATAACTCATCTGGACAATCTCTTTTTACTTCTCTCAGAGTAGTTAAGTGGAATGTCACATATTTCCATTTTTCCCATTGCTTCTTTTCCTGTCACTGGGTACCACTGAAAAAAAAGCCTGGCTGCCACATGTTGCATCCATCTCATCAGGTAATTTTAAGTCAAAGGACAAAAACAGTCACATTAAGAGTACAAATTTTGTCATTTAGTAGATGTAATGTGCATTGGTTAAATTGTATCTTAAAAGCTTAAACAGTGACCAGGTAGAATTTCTATATTACAGGTGTCTTAAGGGAGGCAACTCAATGCTCTTTTTGTAGTCTACGATTACTTAATTCTATCAAATGCATAATTATTAGAAAAACATTACTTCACATCCTTTGAAATTTTCCAGCAGCACAAAATAATTATTTCCAGCAGTATGTCTGAATAATATATGTGAGTGCAGCAACACACCAAACTTTATGTTGCACATTCCAGATCACTCCCTTTGCAGATCCAAGTTACTGTCTGTGTAAGTATTCAATATGGAGGAAATTGCCTTTAGCAACATAAAATGAAATGTCACTGACTTTAGTGATAGCAGATGGAAGGGAAAGATATCTAGAAGTCATTCAATGCAGCAAGAATGAAGTTTAAGTAGTTAAAGTCAAACTGGAAGACATGGAAAATGGAAGATCCATGAAAGAGAGACTCTTCTTACTGAGTCTGAACTTTATTTCTGAGAAAACTGACTTGCTGGTCACTACACTTTTGCTGTCTGATAGCCAATGAAATACACGAAAATTTCTTTCTGTGTCAGTTGAGACAGCTTTCCAAAAGAAACGATAATACTCAATATTGACAGTACTAACATCTGCCTAAAATATCAGAATCACAGAACATTAGGGATTGGAAGGGACCTCAGAAGATCATCTAGTCCAATTCCTCTGCCACAGCAGGGTCACCTAGACCAAGTCACATAAGAACATATCCAGACGGGTTTCAAACATCTCCAGAGAAGGGGACTCCAATAACCCTCCTGGGCAGCCCCTTCCAGTGCTTTGTCACCCTCATTGTGAAGAAGTTCCTTCTCATATTGATGTGGAACCTCCTATGTTCCAGCTTATATCCATTGCCCCTTGTCCTATCACTAGATGACATTGAGCAGAACCTGAATCCATCTTCCTGACACCCACCCTTCACATATTTGTAAACATTCATGAGGTCACTCCTCAGTCTCCTCTTCTCCAAGCGAAAGAGACGCAACTACATCAGCCTTTCTGCCTCAGGAAGATTTTCTACCCCCTTCATCATCTTTGTGTCTCTGCGCTGGACTCTCTCCAGTAGTTCTGTGTCCTTCTTGAACTGTGGGGTCCAGAACTGCAGACATGGTAATATTTGAGCTATCAGTTTCGGGCTGAGAATCAAAACTTGTGGGTCATATTGGCATGTCATAGCTACGCAGGTAGATATTGAAGCATCTAGACACACAACAGAAGTCAGTAAATCAGATTGAGACATCAAACTTAAGGGGTTAAATACAATTTTTTTCAGAACAAGGCAGCAGGCTAAGTCTGCAACTGTGTCCTGATGCATACGGTTTGTAGGAAAGCATACAAGTCAGATCTTGTGATGGAACAGCCATTTAAAACTTCACTTTGAAGAACTAAATAAAATGCAGTCAAGTTTTTTATAAAATACATCAGAGAATAAAACCCAAGACAGAAAATTCCAGATGTTTCTTCCTAGATGACTTCCAACACAAACACAAGCCATGAACCTGTCTATCTTCTGCCTCTTTGTAGGTACTCTGTATATACAGTGTCTAATGCATGCACTTCCAAGAAATGAATCCTGGTCAAGTGATAAAGAATGGTTGACTAGAACTTCATGAGCTTATGCTGCATTGTATCACCATGTTATTTTTACGAATTATGTTCAGTGATCTTGTGTATTAAAAAAATGCTAAGAAGACCACTTGTGTATTCTCTCAAATGGATATATTTGAAGTAATGAAACTGTTGCACTGCATGCCATCAGATTGTAGCTTTCTAGCAAAAAATTAGCTCATACACTGTAAATCTTGAAATGTGGCAAAAATGTCACTCGAGTCAGAACTTCATGGACGTTTTGTTTTGGAGAGAAGTGCAAGTTCTAAAAATAGCTGTTGGACAACTGGAAGAGAAATAACTTACTTGCATTAAGAAAAGCCATGAATGCAAAGAATAAACCAGTGTGTTAAACTGGATGATAGTGTAGATAGATATATGCTGGTAGTGTCTGTATTAGGGTGGCTGGTGGAGAATATCTTGTTTTTTCTTTCTATCAATAGATTGTTACCAATTTAACCTGTAGTTATATAATTACTGGGAAACACAGTTCTTAAACACATTATTCTCAAGCAAGGCCTACATTTGTCTGCCTAAACTGTCTGGTATTCTTATACATAGAGTTGTACACATAGTGGGCCACCACCAGTTTTTGAATGAAGATGAATGCCACATGTCTGCCTTGGAAACTGTTTGAACTTATGTGGGTTTTATTCTTATGATGAAAGTCATTACTTCCTCAAGAACTACCCACAAGAAATTTTAATATAAAACCAGATAATTGTATTGTCTCTGAGATACATAGTTGAGGTACAGTTGTAGTGATAAATATTTCTCTCAAAAACAATAGTTATGCCTAGGACTAACATCAGCTCCCAAAGCCTTTTTAACACTTTTTCATGTTCTTATTTTTAGAGTTTGTGGAACTGATATAATGAATTATTTATCATTAAAGAAAAATATTTCAAGCACTTTGAAAGTAAAACTTATGAGAGAAAAACAAAATAAGAAATGGCAAAAATAAAAATGTCCTAAGGTAAAAAAAGACAAATAACTTTCTAAGATTTTATATTAGTCAGGAGAATGAATAAGGAGCTAACATAAAGGAACAACTTTGCTAATGACTGAACAGATCAAGCAAAATAGAATATTTGAGTTGGAAGGGCAGACTAACTGCCTAACTATTGTAAGGCTGACTAAAAGTTAGAGCATGTTAAGGGCATTACTTTTAAATAATTACTGTCTTGGGGGCTCAACCACCCCTCTGGAAAACCTATTCTAGTGTCTGAATATTCTCTTGATACAGACATGTTTCCTAATATCTAGTCTAAACCTCTTCTGATGCAGCTTCGAACCATTCTCATATGTCCTATTACTGGAGTAATAGTACCATGGAGTACTTCCTCCCGTCTTCAGAAATCTGTAGAGAGAAATGAGGTCACCCTTCAGCCTCCTTTTATACAAAACAGACAATACAAAGTCCTTAGCCCTCTGACACTGTCAGACAGAAAGCTCAGAGATACTCTAAAATTTTATTGAATGAGAAGGTTATAATCTGCTATAATTCTCAAATTCTGGTGGAGAAAAGAATTTTCAGTTTGATAGATTAGAAAACAAATTTCTGGGGGCTCATGAAGTATTTTATACTGAAAATATTGAAATAAGATCTTTAGAGCAGGTAATATTTTCTTTGTATTAGCAGGATGGACAAAAAAGGTGAAAATATTAATTGTGTTCATTAATGGTTGCAGTTGCTAAAATTGTATGCTTCTTGCAAAATTACTGTTGTTGCAGTCGTCCCCCCCCCACCACACACACTTCCAGGGAGGTGGAGTGGGGAAAAGATGGGCCTGCTGTGGCTCCGCCCTGGCCTGGACCCTGACCCTGGCCCCTGACCCTGGCCCCTGACCTGTGAAAAAACCTGCTGCAGGAGGGATGCGGTAGCTCTGTGCAGCTCTGACTCTGACTTGGCAGTAGCGGTGCAAGCTTCAACCCAGCCAACTTCAGTCTGGAGCTGGAACTGTGGACCAAAGAAGCAAGACCTTAGTGCCGATCTAACATTCCCCCAACCACTGAGCAGCCATTCAGTGAATGCTGGTGAACTGAAGGGATTCTTTCCTTTCACCCTGGAGTTGAGAAAGGAGGAGAGAGGAAAGGAGATGGTCATGGAACCCTCTCAGCCACATTTGTGGAGTCTAGACGGGTCCTTGCTGATGTGGCCATGGGTTCAGTCTCCATCTTGGGCCCTGCACATGGCTGGGGCCTCGCAGCTGCCGCCACCATTTTAGAGAGCAGTGATCAGCAGGAAGGAAAACTCTTTGTCATTTCTGTGCTGAGGAAAACTGGGGATGCTCTTGAGTATTAGGGAGAATTCCTTCATGCTTAGCTGAAGTAAGCAGAAGGACTCGAGAATCCTTAAACCCTGGGCATGAATGACAGAGTCTGGGTTCTTTGTTTAAAAGCATGTCTCCTGCATCGAGGGATGCAGTTCAGGTGCTGAAGAATCAGGCCTGCCTGATGAGCATTGAGCTGGAGGAGCCACGCTGCAGAACTGAAGAATTCACCAGTCTGGACAGCTGAGGGTGCTGCTGTTTACAGGCAGGGGTGACACATAAATAACAGAGAGGATGGTGATACTCATCTGTACTCAACTGACATGTTCTTTTCCCAGGTCTCTAATGTGAAAAAACCCAAGGACCAATACGCCAGTGATCGCCCATTGTATTCTTCTCAAAATATGTGATGACAATTGTGACAGTTTCTAGTTTGTATGCACTAACTTTCTTAACCTTTTCTTCTTTTCTGTTTACTGTTATAGGGTAAACAAACTGTTTTCGATTTTCCCAAAGCTATCCATTGTCTGGCAAATTTTGTTCGAGATCTCATCGAGACCTATCTACTTTGTCTTCTTTTCCTTTATCTTTAATTGTGGTCTTGAACCCACCACAAGTATTTACTTTAAAATGTTTCTGATCAGATTTTATACCAGCAAAGAACAAAAATATAATGCCAGATTATAAGCCTATCTAGTAATTTGAGGGGGTTTTTCTACCTAATTCTACTGAGTACCTTTTGCACTTGAACACATTTTTTGCCCTTTCAAGGTAACTCTTACTAAATTAAGATAGTGATTAATTTTTTAGCTGCCCTACATTTGATGTAGAAGCAAACTGTATGTGTGAAATAATTTTCCTGCCAGTCAGAAAAATTTGATTTAATTGGCTTTTATCTGGAATCACATCATTAAACTTCAAGAAGATTCATTATTAATTATTTACAGGGCACATATACTGTTTCATCCAGTTCACAGACTTAAATAATTGAACTTCAGAGTACAGTATGGTAACAGATCAGTTCATATCAAGGGGTGGGCAGGTGAAAATACACAACACTTCTAGGAAGTATTTTCTCTTATATGAAGTTAGTGGCAATGAGAAGTGATGGTGTAACACAACTGTGTTCACCTCAACTTCACTTTAGAAGTTTAGATTTAGCAAAGCGGAAGTAACTTTAATAACATAGCTCTGAAAGAGTGCAGCATGTCTACTCCACTGTGCTCTTCATCAGTTCTGACTCAGGAAATGGTGAAATCCTCGAAGGGTGGTCTCTTTAGAAACTTAATAGTGCAGTTCAGTGAAGACTACGCCACGAGGGTTACAAAGATTCAAACACCACAAGACCTAGTAGGGAAGCTATTTTAATTGGCTTTCCACTGCTATCCTTAGTTATAAGATATGTGTCACTATCAGAAAATCTTAAACTCCTTGTGGGCTGCAAGAACATTTGGAGATATGAAATGATAAAGGCCTGTAGTGTGTGCAATAAGAATTGCAGAAGAACTCTGCTGCTTGTGGATGCAGCCAAATAGCATTGTTCTTCTCCAACATTTTACATCAGCAAGGACATACTTGCAAAAAGTATAGAAGTGTAAGTCTCATTTCTGCTGGGTTTCTTCTAAAGCCATTCGTCAAGTTGAATATTCTTGAAAATTGTCACTGGTTGTATAAGACTGGGCAAGCTAAACAGGATCTCTTTTTCCACAAGGAAAGGAAAAAGAAATTTGCCAGACCTTTGCTGACATTGGAAATTAAACCAGTTTTAATTGTAGTATTAATAGCAATAACAACAACAGTAACAAGATACAAAGCTCAGGATTTCAATGCCCCCAGGGGCATCAGGAGAATTATGCTTCTAGATGTAAACCCACGCAGAGTATCAATCAGTGTCAGAGTGGTGGTACAGGACTGCAGGTCAGGGTGGCAGTACAGCAGCAGCAAAGGCAGTGGCAGAATTAGGTTAGACAGTGGCCATGGAGGATTGACTTCTTCGTTTTTAAAGGAACTGCTGGGGTGAGTCACTCCTCCAGAGTCAGTGAGATAGGTGGATGGGTGGGTATGGGACAAATATGCACCTTGCTGTATGACACGCCCATCTTCCTCTGCTTCACCGATATGCTTGCTGGGGCATGGGGGACAGGGCACTCTCAGGGTGTGCATGCATGCTCTGGGAAAAATCCAAAGGTAAACTGATCCTGTTTGTCTTAAACCAGACAATAATTATCTATCTTTGTTGCTGTAAAAGTTCTACTTTAAAAGGGACAACCTGTCAAATGAGAATAAATGCCTTGTGTCACAGCCCTCTGTTTCTGCAACAAAAGATCAGCAGTTTAATCTTTGGATGAAGGTGAGATGAGCATCTACTACTAGTAATACTGCTACTACAACCACTACATCCATATATCTTTTTTATGTTTGTATCTGGCATTGATTGAATTAAGACAACATGGAGTTGATAAAAAACAATCAAGGGTTTGTTTTGTGGAGAACTTTACTACCACATGCTCCTCTTCACCTCAGAATACTCTTCTACTTTATGAAGGAAATTGTTTAGGAAGAAATGATTCGGTCCCAAACTGGGAATGTTCAAATAGAAAAAAAGGTTTGCATTGAAGCACTTTGAAGCACAGTCATAAGCAGAGTACCTAACTGCTCCCAACACACAAAAAATTGATGTTTTAAGTCATGAACGTATTTCTGCATAAACATTTTGGTCTGGGAAAGAGTACATTTTCTTTCACTAAGAATTGGCTATGCTGTTAAAGTATTAATATATAATTAAGCAGTCAATGAAGAATATACACTAAAACATTAATGCTAGAAGGATTTATTTTGTTGAACTGTTTTTATTGAATCATAAGCCCCAATAATAAATGGACAACAGTTTCCACATAGACTAATTATTTCCTGAAACTTGTTTTGATTTCCTGCAATTTTATTTTTGTCCTTAAGATTGTGTCACTAATAGGTATCTCTCACAGCAATTTTTAATAAAAAATATAATATTTTAAAAAGACAAAAATTGTACCTATATTTGGACTTCGGTCACAGAAATCCTTGGTCTTCAAATAGACTTTATGCTCTCTGTCAGTGTCTTACTAGTTCTTTGCTCACATATGTGTTTTCCTTTAAAATATCTACAGATAAGTCAGCTACTCAGAAAGAAGAAAATGTTTTTTTCCTTTAAAAGCAAATAAGTATACCTAGAAGACTTCATATGGCTATAGCAGCAAATTGCAGAAACTAGGAACTAGGAAATTACACTGCAAGCAGAGCTGAAACAAGAAACTTGTAAGGCACCATAAGGGATTTCAACTCATGAAATAACTGAGTTAATTAAAAACAAGCATGAGAGAGGAGTCACACTACAAAGACATAAAAAGAAGGAAGAAAGCTGCCTATAAACTTTTTTCTTCAACTTGTACTCCTACCTTACTTCCTTACTCAGTTTTCTTCATTTATTAGGTTTTCCTCATAAGGGAGCTCCCTGCAAGGAAAAAAAAAAATATATTTACTTCAAACTCAAGATGAATTTACAGTGACCTAAGATGTGTCTTCTTGAAATTGTACAAACAACTACATTTCTGCTTCTTTTCCACCTGAAAGCTAATTAAACCATTTGACTGTTACTTTATCCCATATTATTAAGCATAATGAGAATTTATACATTTTCCCCCTGAATAATTTGGGTTGGTATAATTGGCTTTGCTTATCTTGAAACCAATAACTGATAACATACACTGACCATATAGACCTGCCTATTAGGCAAGCAGAGTGGCAACTTACTGAGTGGAAAGATATCAAAACCATTTGTCTTTGAGGACTTGGCAGTTTTTCTCAGTAATATTAGAAGAAATATCTTTATGAAAAAGTTTTAAATGCTAGTATTTTCATAGAATCATAGAATCATAGAATCATTATGGATCGGAAGGGACCTCGAAAGATCATCTAGTCCAATCCGCCTGCAACAGCAGGATCACCTAAACCAAGTCACACAGGAACCTGTCCAGTCGGGTCTTGAATATCTCCAGTGAGGGAGACTCCACAACCCCCCTGGGCAGCCTGTTCCAGTGCTCTGTCACCCTCACCATGAAGAAGTTCCTTCTCAGGTTGATGTGGAACCTCCTATGTTCCAGCTTACAACCACTGCCCCTTGTCCTATCACTACATGACACTGAGAACAGCCCAGGTCCACTGACCCAAAACCCACCCCCTCACATATTTGTAGACATTAATGAGGNGCTGAATGGCAGCACAGTCTGCTGGGTGATTCCTATTTAAAACACACAATAATAATTATGGCCTTATCCTTTATTTAATTATTACATCTTTGCAACTTTCACCCAAGTCATAGAAAACATGCATCAGACAATTTAATTAATCAAATAAGCTTTCAAGAGAATTAACTAACCGCATATTCTAGATCTTATACACAATGATTGAGGTGCTTATATTTTTTTTGTTGCATGTGAACTGGAAAACCTGATAAAACAAAGCTTTGAGCTGGATACAGGATATAGAAAGAATAAATGTGATTCTTAAATTTATAAGGACAGGCAACTAGAGTAAGAGAATTCCAGATTTTTCAGTTTCAGAATCAAGTTGTTCCCACTGTTTTATCAGATTACTTAATTCTAATATGCACAAAATATCCTTAAGGATTACAAGTTGAGTTCCCTTCCAACTAAACATATGGTTTGCCTTATGATTTATCTTGATTTTTTCCAGATTTAAGTAGATACATCTGAGTTGTTTCTCTTGCTAGTCAACTCAAATCATCATAGCTTTTAACTTAAGAAGGAGTACATTCTGAGGAAAGGATTCTGCTAGACTATATCCTCTGTGATTGCAGAAAGAATAAAAATCAGATTTTCAATATTTTTTTATAAGCACAGCTTGTGAGCACTGTGTTTTGAGGTACACTGGGGACTTTGGGGTAAGCATCCTACAAGTATCCAAAATTAAAGCGCTCTGTGGTGGAAGGCAGGTCCAAAGAGGATCAGCAAGGCTGGTGAAGGATCTGTAGAACAAGTCTTATATGGAGCAGCTGAGGGAAATGGGGCTGTTTAGTCTGAAGGAAAGGACGCTGAGGGGAGACCTTATGGCTACTGACCTGGAAGGAAGTTGGGTGTGGGTTGCTTCTCAAAAGTGACAAGTTATAGGACAAGAAGAAATGGCCTCACTTGCACCAAAGGCAGCTTTTTTTAGATATAATGAAACACATTTTTATTTAAAGCATCATCAAATATTGGAACAGACTGCAATTAATAATTTATAACAAAAAACTTTAAGTTACAAAAAATGTGTTATATCAGATCAGGATTCCTTAAGATCATCACAGGTTCATAGGATGTTAGGAGTTGGAAGAGACCCAAAGAGATCACCAAGTCCAACCCCCCTGCCGGAGCAGGACAAGATTTTTCTACTGAGTGGTCTGAAGAGTAATGTTTCACTTACTCATAGAACTGTCTTCAGATATGAATTTTTTAGACATTTTTGAGGTAGAAAACCAGTAAATGTAAATTACTATTTAGACAATGAAATTATACTTAGTTTTCATCTGGAGGAGTATAAAACCTTTTGTGCCTGACCAACCACTATAACATGTAGTAAAAGAATGCTTTACACTACAGTGATCAATATGCTTAGTGTATTACTGGACTCTTGTTACGTGCATAAGTAGAACCAGTGCAGGTATAATCTGATTTTTTTTGGAAATCCAAAAGGTAATATTGTAAAATTCTCTCGTTAAGCAAAAATCAAGAGTCTGCCAGTCCTATAGCTTAGAGCCTATACATCGTCAGATTTACAACTTGGCATAGTTGCTAAGCTACTGCTTGGAAAGTACTGTTGCACAACTCTTTAGATTTTTTTTTTTTTCTGAGTAGCAGAAGAGTCCTGAATTCTTAAGTGTATAAAGGACAATTTTACAGAGAGTTATAAAGCCTGAAATGAGAATGTGAATAGAATGATAGAATCTAAAAGTAGGACATGACTTTTGGATAAAACAGGCTGCATCCTAACCACTTGGTGGCAAAAAGCCAAATAAACTTCAACAGTAAGTCTACATGGCATAAGCTAGTAGAGTATATGTAAGTTATCGTTACTCTGTGCAAGACTGCTAAGCTTACAGTCAAAATTGTAGCTTCTAAGGGCAGAGTATCAAATGCACAGGACCTCTTTGTTAGAAATAATATGGAGCTAAATTCAGTTTTGATTTCTTGCTAATAAAATTTTTTGTTTCTATGTTTTTTGATATTTGATTTGGGGATTTTTTAATTTATTATTTCTTCTTTTGATCTTCAGGGTTTTTTTATTATTATATGCTCACAAATAGGTGACCAAAATTATGAAGATTTATAATTATTTATTATTTTCAGACATTGAGCCTTAGTTTAGACTTGGTTTAATGTAATGTGTGGCACTGTTAATGAGATAACGACCATTAGCACTTTAACACCATAGCTGTAATTTTTTGCAATTCTTATTTGTAGTAAAGATAGTAGGTTAGATTCAACTAATGGATTACTCTTATTTGTAGTAATGATAGTAGGTTAGATTCAACTAATGGCTTACTCATGATAGCCAAATAAATACTGCACAACCTCAGATAATGGCATTGTTTTTTGGTTTTGTTTTTGGGTTTTGGTTTGTTTTTGGTGTTTGTTTGTTGGGTTTTTTTTGCTATGATAGCTCATTTTTTCACAGGAGTAGTTCTAGATTTTCCTCATTTGCACTCAGGCATGACCTTCAAGCTGAGTAAGGCAGCCCCATCCACTCCCTGTGTAATAAACTGAAACCAATTAAAAATGATTGGTGATAGTAGCAGGTGAGTCTCTTCTGAGATGTACAGAGGCATTCATTTGCCAAACTGATCCACTATGTCAAGGGGTCTGCTCACATCAGAGATATCATGGAGCTTCTGCAGAACCTTATATGTTGCACTGACTACAGTCTGCTGATGCTATTTCACGTGTGCACCACAGATACAGCCTGGAGCACACCAATACAAAGTTTAGCTTAGTACCACACTATTCTTAGCTAGGTATGGTATGTATTTGCTAATAAATAATCGGTGTGTTAATAAATAATTCTTAAGCTGTTTGAAGAGTCACTTTGTGTTTGATAAGTACACCTGAACAGAAAAGGCCCAGTGAGGGAGAGTGGCAGAGGATGCAGGCGGTCAAGCCTTTTGCTGTCTGCAGTGATAGGACTGTTCATAGAAATACTTAATTTTAAATGACAAACCATTTTAAATGATAGACTGCTTTAAGACAACATGGCCCTCATTTAATTTGCCTATAACCTGCCTATTGCATTAATTTCAAAGCATGGAGTAGAGCTAGTGAGAATGAGAGGTTCCATCCTTACAGACTTCTGAAAATACATTTCTTTGTGTGCTCGCATATCCTTAGTAAAGATCACTACCCACAGGTGTTTTCTTGATCAGGCTTGACCCTAAGTGAGTTTTTAAAGCTCTTGCTGTCTGACAAATCTGGCTGTTAGTGAAAGCATGGTGGCAGTGGAGTTTAAGCTGAAAATCTTTCATGTATAAACCACTGAAATTAATTAGAAAGAAACAGTATTTAATTCCCACTGCGCTGGATGGAACTCAAACCCTACAGGTGAAAGATTATCTTTTTTATTATTAATAAACTCCTAGTAAGTCCTAATTTAATAATCAATGTTAAAAATCCGGTATTAGAAAAAATGAATTACTACAAGGTAAATTCATCAAATCAAACTTGCTGTGTTTTGGAGATTAAATAGACAAGCTTTTTAATTATCTGGGCACAAAGACAAAATCTCCCACATTCTCCCATAAACATACTCAGTTATATGATGCTCTGCTATAAATTTCTATTATGGAAATGAGTTTTCTGCCACCCTTAACCAAATGGGTACATTAAAAATGCAATCAGGCAAATGTAAACACAAAATTCATACCTTTAATACTTTAAAATATAAAGCTCTGGACAATTTCAAGGATTCTGTGATGAATGGTGCATTAATGCTTTAAAAATGTATAAATTAAAAAAGTTTAATTGTAAAAGTTATTGCGGTGGTTTGGCCCTGTCTGGGGGCCAGGTGCCTACCAAATATACTCTATCACTCCCCTCCTCTTGGATGGACAGGTTAAAGAAAACTATGAGATGGTAGTAAGGAGAAACAACAATAGTTTAATAAAGCAGAAGTAAGAGCTATGTGTGTAAGACCAGACAAATAATCAAGATTATTCTCTATTTCTCGCCAGCAGATGATGTTAGCCACTGTTCTAGGAAGTAGGGATCTGAAGAAAGGCTCCAATATGCATAGTGGTTCTCTCCAGAGAACAAATGCTATCAACTAATGCCCCACTCCCTTTCCTCTTGTTTTTATGTCTGGGTTGACACCATATGTCATTTTGGGTTAGCTGGCCTGGCCTATCCCTCAGCCTATTGTTTGGGAGAATGTTAGGAAAGAAAAGTGAAAAATGCCACAGCTTTGGTGCTGTGTGAGCACTGCTCAGCAGTAACCAAAAAATACGGTGTGTTATCAACATCCCTCCAGCTACCACCGCAAACACAGCACCAAGAGAGATGTCACAGGGAAGGTTGTGCTCTATTCTTAGTTAAACTCCATACAGTGATCTATGCCTTTTTTTTTTTTTTGCATTTAAACTTTAGACTTGTAGGTGCCAAAATAAATAATGTAAGTGTTGTCCTATTCAGTTTCAAGTCCCAAGAGTCAGAAACTATGAAAAAAATTATTTAAAAAAACATTGTGTCATTAATATCTTATGTACACATGCAGAACTTTACCAAAATTGATTTGTGTGGGATTATGAATATTTCAAATACATGCCTTGAAGCAATGCCCTCAGGTAGTCACAGTACTAGCAAGCTACCATGTTAAGAGTAATTGAATTCTTACAGGTGCTACCTTCTAGAAATACAATTTTTTCAACATGACAGCAAATGCATTGTGACAGACGTGTTTGATGGAAACAGAAGAAAAATGTCTCTTTTATATGAAGTCCTTGTAGTAATGATTTTTTAATCAATTGTGAAGTGACACACGTATTAACAGATATTTTAATTTTTCTACATGTATATAGACACATCTTCAAAGCTGAACAGAATAAGAAAGTGTCATTTTTCTACCATTTTTCAGTCTTATTCAAGCTACTATATAGTTTGTGATTGCAGAAATAAAAATGCTTGCTCTTTCTGCTCCAATTCTCCTTTTTTTCATAGGCTGTTTTATGGGAATCATCTTGATAAAATATGTATATAAACTACAGAAAAATCAATTTCAGAAGTTAAAGATGAGGGTAATATCATAGCGTAATAATGGTATGGATATTCAGTTTTAGGTTCCTATTGTGTTTTGTTGTAGGAATTCTTATTCTAATTTGGTTTGCTGTCAAACAAAAAAATCACAATATTTTATAAAATCAAACTGATGATTTGTCCTTAACTTCAGCACACAGACACATCTGGATGATGTACAATAGCATCCAATTCTGGTATTGTTTTAGTCTCATTAATCTCCAGTTTGCCCTTGCAATTAACTTAATTAACAACTACATCAGTATAAGTGAAATTAGTATCTAAATCCATGGAGTCAAGAGATCTAATTATAAATAAAATCTTTTTTCAGGCAGTGAGCACTGGTAAGACATACTTTTTGTACCTGCTACTCATTAAAAGCTCACAAAAAATGTAGATCAAAGAAATAATCCTGTCAAAAGAAACTTGAAGTGAAATCTTTTGGAGCTTCAAGGAATGAATAAAGGATAGATAGGCAACAGAAGAGAAAATAATCAATTGAGAAAGGGTTATTGTAACAATCTGTTGAGATTATATAGCTGAGTCCTTCAGAATATGACTACCATTATAAAAATTTTGTGGGATTAGGTCTTGTAGAAACAATACGCAGGTGTGTTTTGCTTCTCTATAATAGTGCATACACATATAAGAGCAGGAGAATAAACCAAGGATCTCTTTTACTTCACATTTATAGAATGTATTGGGTTGGAAGTGATCTCTAAATGCCATCCAGTCTAACCTCCTATGACAGACAGGGATATCTCTAACTAGATCAGGTTGCTCAGAGCCACATTAATCCTGATCTTGAGTATCTCCTGGGATGGGTCCTTAACGGCCTCTCTAGGCAACCTGTACTTGTGATCTACTGCCCTCAGATTAAAGAACTTTTTCATTATGTCCTGGCTAAATCTAGCCTTTTCTATCTTAAAACCTTTATCCTTCATCCTATCATTACATGCCCTTGTGAACAGTTCTACCCAGCCTTAGGGGCTCCTTTCATGTATTGGAATTTCTTTGTTTCTGATTTCAGCTTAGACTTGTATCAGAAATTAAGTTTTTGGTACATTTTTTTCTTGCTAACATCCCTCTTTGCTTACTGCAACATTAACTTGGTATTCTATTTAATGACCAATGCAATGAACAATTTGTGAAACTTGCATTTTCTCTTAGGTTTTAGAAGTTTCCACACTTTACAATACGCACTGGCCTTGAACTGCAATCCATGTGTATTCAAATGTATATCGAAGTTCTCCTTCACAATATCTAAAAGGAGCAACAAAAGTTTAAGCTATTGCTCCAGTTTTGTAATAACTTACTTTTCTTATTGGTATGAAGATGTGGATTTCAAAAGTCACATATGGAAGCAACAAGCATTTTGCCTTCTCCCAGAATGACATTGCTGTGCCTTATTTGGTATACAGTTTCAGGACCAATCTAATCCATTTGGGTAATGCTATGTATAATTTCTCACCCAATCCTTTTTCATAGTCAATTTTCACGTGAAACAGTACAAAAACATCTCATTCTTGGTTTACTACAATTTTGAATTTTAGTCATAAATTACTAATTCTACTTAATTCTAAGTAGGATTTTTTTTCCCATACTTAACTTCCGTTCCCAACTGAAAAAAAGAGACCAAAGGAACATGTAATTAATTATCAGTCTTGGGGTAAGACTCTAGAAAAGATGGACTACAGGGTTTGGCAGCTAGTGGAGGAAGTTTATGTAAATCAGTGATGAAACTCAGTCCTGGAGAGAAGGTGTTCAGAAAGTAATGCAAAAACATGAAAAGCAGCAGTATTAATTATTCAGAGGAGTTCTACAGTTACTCAGCTACAAATGAGAGAAGAAAGACAAATACTTTAGAGTGTTCTTTCAGCAAAATTGTGGCTAGGCAACTCCATTTCTTAAAAGGCACATTTAGGACTGCATTCCAGGATGATATACAGATGCAAGGTAATGCATGGAAGATGAAAAGACTAATCAGACTCAGTAAAAGTGGAAAACTAGAGATGCTGTTTAAGGTCAGAATAATCATTTTTAGTAGTTCTTGCTCTCAGTAAGAATTTGATGCCTTGGTTTGCAGATGAAATTTGAGGTTATGTATTGTGTAAGTGATAATAACCTTATCTTCTAGACATTGAAACTACTTACTTGTTGTTCAATGACAATCAAAGTACTTCCCCGTAAAATTCACCACAGTTACATTCTATACCTAAGAATGATTTTTGATAAGTTACCTTAAAAACTCTTTGTTTACTATGTATTTTTCTGACTAAGGAGAAATAAGTTTGAACTTAGCAAACTACCTCATCTGCATTAGCCTCCCCTTTCATTCCTATCAACCTTGTTTATTACTATGAGTCATTCTTTTTAAGCAAATTCTTCATCATGTGTGTTGATTGTTGCACTACTTGGCTGTTTGTGGTTTTGTGATCCAGTTTCTTGTCTTTCCAAACTTTGAAATTAACTCTTTGCTTTAATGAAATAAGTATATTTAACATAAATGTGTTCCTCAGTTTTTTGGGTTTTTTTTTTTTAATATACTAATGAGCAATGGTACAACTGTGAATGATTAATGCCAATTTCCTGAGTCACTTGACAATATATTTTGGATGTATATTTTTGTTCATTTAAATACCGTCAGACAGTGGATCATAGAATCATAGACTTATACAATCATTAAGAATTGGAAGGGACCTCAAAAGATCATCTAGTCCAATCCCCCTGCCACAGCAATAATTAAACAGTTTTAGATATTATCAGAATTAAACTGATTTTACTTGACAAATTTATATGATGCATAATAAAGGAATAGTGGAGTGTGTCCTTCAATCATATCCATTCTTGTAGTACTTTCTTTTAGCCTTTGTTGTAGACTATGTGTGTTAATTGCTTTTTAATTATGTGCAGTTCCTCTGGGAAATCTGTTTACTGCCTACTCATCAGTAGCAAATTATTCATTTCTTTCTAAAGAGAAAGGCTTTTATTTCCTCCTACAATGTCTTTATAGTTAAAACATAAATAATTTACTACATTAAAAAGTCAGTGCAAAAAGGTGAAACATGCTAAAAGGAGTTATCCTAGCAGAATGGCATATTCACATATGTACAACAGAAGAGGTGGTGATGGTATGAGAAAACTGGAAAACTTGGAGAGCTGCTCTAATAAATAATAAGCCATTCACTACAGCATAGTTTTTCTCCTACAAGGAAAACTATATGTAAACTGTTGTTCAATGACCTAAAATACAGAAATAAATGTTTTACAGTTTACAGAAAGACTGAGATTTTTTAATAAGAAAGAAAACAGGATGTTGGGTTGCATCAAGGGCATCATCAATTTATACAAATAAGTCATTAATCCACTCTACTTAGAACTTGTCAGGCCACACCTGGAATACCGTGTTCAGTTTTGGTCCCTACTACAGAAAAGAAGTGCGGACAAGCTGGAGAGAGTTGACAGAAAGGCCACAAAACTGATTAAGGTACTGGGAAGCTTGCTGTATAAAGAAAGTCTGAGACATTGGGGTTTGTTTAAACTTGAGAAAAGATATCTTAGGAGAGACCGTATTACTATGTTCCAGTGCTTAAAGGGTGGCTACAAAGAAGGAGACTCTGTTTTTACAATTAGTCACATGGAAAAGAGTAGAGGTTGCTCCTGTGGACATTCCAATTGGACACAAGAGGAAAATTTTCACAAGAAACATCAACCATTGGAATAATCTCCCCAAGGATGTGATGGAGTCCTCAACACTATATCCTTTGAGATTCACATGGACAGAATGTAGGGCAAACTCCTTTAGACTGTGCTTTTGACGGGATATTTTGAACCAGAAAATCCTTGAAGTTACTTCCAAACTGCTATTCTATGACATAGTAATAATAGGGTCAACCTAATTGTATAGTGACTGCCATCCAGAATCAACTATTCATCTGGACCTAAATTATGGTCACCCACATATACACACTTTACAGAAAGTCTCATAACTTTTTATTCTTTAGAGTTAAGTGGGATAAATCCTTTTCTTAGTTAGAAAAGTTTCTATTTAGGAGACAATATTGACAGACTAGATAATTTATATTTTATTGTGGCCCTGATATGCCACTTTGTGACTGACAATAAGCTCCTGTTGTAGAAGAAGGCTCAACGGAGATGGGCCAAGGAAATGTGGACCAAGAAGTTCAGAGAGTGATGCAAATAATCTAACACAAAAGGGACCGGAGGGTGGCTTTTGTTTTAGATAAGCAGTTTATAAATCAGTGATACAAATAGTTCTCTCTGAGTGTGAATCTTTACCTGGGACAGCCATACCAACATAGGAGTAGTGAATACATTGCTTATCCCAACATATAGTATAGAAATGTGACAACTAGCATGATAATTTCAAAGATAATAATGACCTTGAGCTGTCTTCAACCCAGACATTTCTTCCTGCTAATTGGAAGACACCCAGTGTCATGACAGTGACCATATTATAGAGACCAATAATGGGAGTCAAACTGGTATTGTGATTGAACTGTGAATTGCACTTGCTGTATTATATTATACAGGTTGCAGAGTCTGGAGTCAGTCAGGCATACACTGAGAGGGTCGAAGGTCTTGCAGAAAGTTTGTGACTTTAATTCAGCCTGTATAGGAAAAAAAACCTAGAAGCAGCATTTGAAGTGCTCAAGGAGATAGGCTCTATCTTGGATAGTCATTAGATGTTGTTACTACTTTTCACTTGTAATAACAAATAGATTATGAAGGTGTGGTGGGTTCAAGACCAAAATTAAAGATAAAGGAGAAGAAAACAAAGAAGGTCTCGGAGAAATCTTGGATAAAATTTGCCAGACATTGGATAGCTTAGGGAAAATGGAAAAGATTTTATTAACTCTATAACTGTATAGAGAAAAGAAGAAAAGGTTAAGCAAGTTAGTGCACACGAACTAGAAACTGTATCAAAAATGCCATCACATATTCTGAGAAAAGAACTGTGGGAGATTACTATTGTATTGTTTATTGGTTCTTGGTTTTTTATATTAGAGGCCTGGGGAAAGTACATGTCAGTCAAGTAGAGATAGGTAGCACCACTGTCTCTATTATTCCTGTGTCACTGTTGTAATCTGCAGACACCAGTACCTTTGGCTGTTCAGACAGGCGAACACTTCAATTCTTCAGCACAGCTTTCTCCAGCAAAATGCTGAAAGATTAGGCCTGATTCCTGAGCACCTGAACTGCATCCCTCAATGCACAAGACATGCTTTCAAACAGGACCCAGTCTCTGTCTTCCATGCCAAGGTTTAAGGATCCTCGAGTCCTTCTGCTTTCTTCAGCTAAGCATCAACGAACTCTCAGGTGCCTCTCTTAAGGCTCCTTCTGTCCACAATACTCAAGCAACCCCACATTTTCTCAGTGGCAGAAATCACAAACAGTCTCTTTTCCAGATGATCAGTGTTAGAAAAGACGGTGGCAATGGACACATGGCCCTAGCCACATGCGGGATTCAAGATGGAGACTGACCATATGGCAGTGTCAGCAGAGTCTCCCCAACTCCTCAAATGTGGCTGAGAGGGTTCCATGACTATCACGTCTCTCTTCTACTCCTGCCACATCTACATTGGGAAAAGGAATCATAGAATCATAGAATCATTAGGGATTGGAACGGATCTCGAAAGATCATCTAGTCCAATCCCCCTGACACATCAGGGTCACCTAGACCAAGTCACACAAGAACACATCCAGGCTGGCCTTGAACATCTCCAGTGAAAAAGACTCTGCAACCACCATAGGCAGCCTGTTCCAGTGCTCTGTCACCTTTGCCGTGAAGAATTTCCTTCTCAGGTTGATGTGGAACATGACACTAAGAACAGCCCAGCTCTATCCTCCTGACACCCACCCCCTCACATATTTGTAGACATTAATGAGGTCACCCCTCAGTCTCCTCTTCTCCAAGCTACAGAGACTCCTCAGAAGGGNGGGATGGACTCCATTAGGTACAGGCCTCCAACCAGACTCTGTCCCATTGACCACCACTCTCTGACTTCTACCCTGTAGCCAGTCGACTATCCACCTCACTACCTGAAAATCTAGACCACACTGCCCCAGTTTGTCTGTGAGGATGCTGTGAGATACTCTGTCAAAAGCCTTACTGAAGTCAAGATAAATCACATCCACGGCTCTGCCATCATCCATCCACCTGGTTACGCCCTCATAAAAAACTATCAGGTTGGTCAAGCATGACTTTCCCTTTGTAAAGTCAAAAGCACACCGAAAACTTCCCAGTTCCTTCTTTTTATATCCTACAGTAATACATATTCAATATTAATTTTAGAAATAGGCAGGTTTACACAAATTATTTTGGGGAATAGGTGCAGTCTCTCAGGCACATGTTCTTTCCTTTCATCAGGGTCTTCTGCTTAGTCTAAAGAGGAAGTAAGATATCTTCCCTTCCCTGTTGTTCTGTAGGTACCCCCAAGCTTGACACACACACTCCTTGGGTGATTTGCTCACACAACACACAGTATCACAGTATCACAGTATTATCAAGGTTGGAAGAGACCTCACAGATCATCAAGTCCAACCTGTCACCACAGAGCTCAAGGCTAGACCATGGCACCAAGTGCCACGTCCAATCCTGCCTTGAACAGCTCCAGAGTCAGCGACTCCACCACCTCCCCGGGCAGGCCATTCCAGTGGCCAATGACTCTCTCAGTGAAGAACTTTCTCCTCACCTCAAGCCTCAATTTCCCCTGGCGCAGCTTGAGGCTGTGTCCTCTTGTTCTGGTGCTGGCTGCCTGAGAGAAGAGAGCAACCTCCTCCTGGCCACAACCACCCCTCAGGTAGTTGTAGACAGAAACAAGGTCTCCCCTGAGCCTCCTCTTCTCAAGGCTAAACAATCCCAGCTCTCTCAGCCTCTCCTCATAGGGCTTGTGCTCAAGGCCTCTCACCAGCCTCGTTGCCCTTCTCTGGACACGCTCAAGCACCTCACTTTGCAGTTAGCAGCAAGGCTGGTTTCAGCTAGATATGAGAGCATCTCTGGAGTGCGGTTGACTCCTGGTGTCAGATCTGTAACAAAATATTCTGGCCATAGTGTTAGTTAATCATTCTCCTCTTTACAATCCTCTGTTGTCTTGTAATGGCATGAATCACTTGGAAGGCACCTGTCACATTGGCAAGACACTGCAAGCCGCCACAGCCGCCAAACCCTGGAAAGAGGGTGGGGTGTGCTGGAGGCAAAGCTGGGAGGAAGATCCTAGCCAAAAGAGACAGGGTCATGATGATCAGCCCTTTTTATCTTGTCACCTAGCCCACAACCCCCCAGGGCAGGTACGAAATGCACTTTTTCCTCATGAAAACACAAATCTATACATCTGAAAATTCTGGTAATTTTCAGATTGCAACAAAAGTTTTTGGTTCTTTCAAACAGGTATTGCTCAGTTATTAATTCTGCTTGGTGGTTTCAGGTGGGGTTGTACTGTTAAAAAGAATTTAATCCAGTGTTTATATGAACTATTACAGATGATAGATCTTCTGGATGCATACAAGAAAAAATAATTTATAGAAAATATAGAATTCATTATTTACATGCTGAAGTTATTAATACATTTGTGAGCATATTTAGGCAAAGATTAAAAATGAAGAAAAAATTTTTATAGAAAGATAGCAACAAGAAAATATGACCTGTTTTTTCCCCATTGCACACATTGTTATATTATTCTATTTATTAAATCCTTACATCATAATTCTGTTAATTTAATAATGAGTTGTTGCTTAGTTCAACAGATATTTGAAAGTCACAACTGTACTAAAAAGAGTAAGTATACTATTCTTTCTCTACACAGACATACTGTACTCCATTGCAAAAAAAATTAAATAATTAATGGCTCCAGGCAGTGTCTGATCCTAAAATATTATCTTCTAACTTTATTTACATATTAACTGTACTATAAAGGAATTCATTGAAATCAGAGCAAATTGCTGGTTTACACCAAATAAGGATCTGTCAGTAGACAGTAGGATGACCAATATTCCTGCAGAGTCAGCCTATTTCAGCATAGTGTACCCTGCAGAGTCCCATTGTTATATTTTTCTTTTATATGTCTTTTGTTTGGAAATATTTTTTTCATCAGTACTGAAAACATAAAACAGTCCAAAAACTCTACCAAAATCCCATATTTTTTAAGTGCTCAGTTTCTGTAAAAATTGTGTAACGGGTTTAAGCGACAATGTTTGTTTGCAGGATGATCTATTGTTTGAGAAGGCGATGGAACCTGCTCCCATGTTGACCAGAGCACAAAGCTGAGCCAATCATCAACACTGGTAGTGCCTCTGTAACAAAATACTTAAGGTAGGGTCACTGAAGAATGTGGGGCAAGATGTTCTTTAGGCATGGGAGCAGAGATTCCCCTGCAACCCATGATAAGGACAATAGTGACAAAGGCTGTCCCTCTGCAGTCCATGCAGATATGCAGAGCAGATAACACCCTGCAGCGAACAGAGGACTCCATGCTGGAGCAGGTGGATATTCTTGAAAAATGCTACAGCCCATGAAAGGTGCAAACAGGGGCAGGTGTTTTTTCAGGAACTGTGCTCCATGAGGGTCCCATCTACTCCTGAAGGACTGCTTCCATAAGAAGGACTCACAATGGGATTTCGTGAAAGATTTTATGTCATGAGCAGGGCTACACATTGTAGTAGTGTTAATAGAAATATATGGAAAATTTATACAGCAAATGTATAAACAAGTATATAATGCACAAGTTTCTCATCTCACATTTTTGACAACTTGTATTAAAACAAATAATTTTATTATTCTCAACTGGATATTGCTGTATATAATCAATAACCATATTATCTTATTGATCAGACTATTTTTACCAATATACAAGAACAATTTAGTTTTATCAGATGTAAATTCATAAAACTGGAAGTTAAAGATAAAATCCTAATATGGTGATGACAATAAGGAAAAGTTTAATTAAATCATCTTACAATCAAACTCATTTTGACGTTTTCTTTTTATGCTTGTCATGTTACCTTACAAGAGTGGCTTGAGTGGAAGCAGCTGTTACTACTTTGTTCTACTGCACCTTTTTATCAGATTGCCATTGGGGAATATGTTTTGTACAGCACCTTCTATGTCATGTCATAGCTCTCAGGGCCCACTTTCATCAGTTTCAAAGAAAATCACAAATCTATCTCCTGGTAATTTTTTTAATGTTCATTTACAATAAATTTTACATTACTTCAAGAGAGTGAGGTGACTTGAATTGTTCCCAGTAAGTCTGTTCTGGATTTTTTAAATTATTATTATTCTGCCCAGTTTACAAGATGGTTCTAAAGCTGAGTTGTTTTGGTAATATAGTTTCAGCAAAAACTCCGAAGAGTCATCTGGTTCCTTGAGTTGGCTGGATAAAGCCTTATTAAAAACAGAGTGCCAGGGGTCTGTTTCTGGGTTTCACCCACTAAGATTTCACCTTTCTCAGGCGTGGTTGAATGAACATATTCAACATTTCCGTGATGATTAGGAATTAGAAAAACCAGTTAAACAGACCAAATGTCACAGTAATTCCTTTAATTGTTTGCTTGCAATTGAGAAGCATTTTATATTTGCAAAATTTTACACAGAAATAGCATAGTTCCTTTTAACAATTTTGCAGGATTTTTCTTATATTAATAAGTATCTTACCTGAAGGGGAATTTTGCTCCGTGTATTGTTGTGACTCATACGATAATGAATACAGCAAAACATGTTTTATCATGTCTAGAATTAAATTAAATATCTTTTCTATCTGGTCTACTCTTGCAAAACCATATTACATGAGCTGTAAAGATTAATATGAAACAAAATTCTTTTTTCTAATATACTAATTGTATATTTTGATCTTTATAATTTTAATAATATTTCTAACCTGACAACTGATGGAATATGCAAGTTTACTTTAAAATAATTTTAATTCAAGTGCTAGCTATATCTTGAACATTCTAATGATTTTGTGATGCATACCAGTGAAAATAAATGCATTTAATTGAATATTGACATTGATAATAAGTAAAAAAATACTGAGTGACATAGATATGAAGCTTAAGGACATGGTTTTGCAGTGGGCTTGGTACAGTTAGATTATAATGCTGTGATTCAAGTGAAGATTTGACATTTATTTCTGAAGGAAAAGGCTACCACTCAATATGCTCATTGTGGGTGGTTTTAAATAATAAGTAACATATTGACAAAAGCTAAAGAACAGTACACAACAAAAGTGACATTTTGTACTTCCTACTAGTTAATTATTAGAGCTGTGTTTTGAGAAATTTGAGAACCTATTCAAAGTAGTAAATTGCCTACAAACCTAATTAAAAGGTTCAAAAACTTGAAAAAAACCCAAGAAGCCTATCCCGAAATAGCAGACTGTTAAAAAATATGCCTTAAGCATTCAAGTTAGCAGTCCTGATGTTGTTCTGTGAAGCTGAAAGACAAAATCTGTTTATGGCTTAAGGCCATCAAGCTAAAGAAATATTTACCCACAGTGAGGAAGAGAAGGGAGCAGCAAGTTGGTTCTGTGTCTGTTGCATGACATTTTGTCACCTTCAGTCAGAAGGAAGAGATAGATTTCTCCTTGCCCCACAAATAATTGTATTTCTGCTTGTGTGTATATCAATGTATCAGTCACAAGTTCTATCAACTCTCATAAATTATGAAATTACCATCCAACTTCGCATAGAATTGAAGGTGAAGGTGGAAGACAGTTTTACTAACAAGAGGAATTAAGTTCTAAGAGTCACACTGGAAAAATGGGCAATGGAAGAAAAGACTTTGCTATAAAAAATGAAGGAAGTATATGGATGCCTCTCTTGGTTAATTATTAAAGTATATAACAGAAATCTGGATTTTATCCTTGTATTATAAAGTGTCTTATGTATTTTATAATAGCAGACCACGGATAAAATGTTATTTGTTACTGTCCTAGTGAGTATTTCCTTTTGGACTTGAAAAAACCTGTCTGGCTGGCAGCTACTCCGGAAGTAACCAGTCAGGGAAGAACCACAAGTTCTATGACCTATGAATTGCATTACAAGGGAAAAGTGATGTGTGGGATAATGTCAGAATGCTGTGATCTATGTTTACATGCAGAATCATAATAGCATTTACTCTGATGTTCCGTGGTGTATTATTACTATTGCGTTTTTAAGAAAGATGAAAAGCAAGAAAGACATTCAGGACAGCTTGCAGTCACAGTGTCTCAAGCTCATTTGTTCCAATTGCCACTTCCAGTCCACTTCTCTTGCCTAAGTTTAGTCATTGTTACTTCTACTAGTTACTTTTCTTTCTTTGTCTCTGGGAGATCATAAAAAAATTCCTTCAAAGCTGATGCCAGTATTGAGGAATCATTGACTCACCATTGGTTTACCAAAATACCATATCTTTTTCTCAAGAAATTCAGAACTGTCTGCCAATTGATCACTGGCAGACAAAAGATTCCAAGATTTATTTCAAATTTTGTCAGACTAATAAATTGTGCTTAAAAGCATGGTCAGGACACCTTGGGATCACTGCATCATTGTCTTTCTTTTATTTAAATAGTACATTAAAATATCCATTCAAATATTGTGTCATCTTAATTGGTGCAGGAGTGCAATTAAATTTCAGTGGCAAAATGTCAAGTACTTCCTTTGCCTCATCAAAGCAAATTTGTCAGGAAAAGACTATCATCTCATATAAATAACAATCAGTGCAATTAATTTGTTTCTTTCAATTAGCTCATGATCTAGTTATCCCATGGTGTAAGGATAATAGCTAACAACTTCAAAGAGAAAATGTTTCTTGTCTGTATTAGCGTTTTCTATATTGTTCATGCAAATCCATATTCTTGAATAAATCCTCTGTGGTGGTTTGTTAAACTTCACAACTTAATTTCACAGCAACTTTCAACTTAGTTATACAGTGAAGCTCAAACCTCAGTGCTACCAAACTGACAGAGGAATAAAAGGTATCTCAAGTCATAGAAGACAAACAGATGTTCCATGAAGTTATTATTATATTTAAATTATTAATGTGTTGAGACTAAATCCCAAAGTTTTCCTAGCACATAAAAAGAAGTAAATAAAAGCTGAAATAAGGCAGAGTGGGATAGAGTCAATAGAACACTTATTTTTCTGCAGTGTGGTTACTGCCATTTCACAACTTTCACAGAACTTTCTCCTCACCTCAAGCCTCAATTTCCCCNCTATTTGGACAAGAAGATTTGTCTTCAGTGTAATAGAATTCCATAGTCTGCCTGGAATAGCTTTTCATGTACTTTACCTATGGAGGGAACACTTTAACAGTTTCTGAGGTGTCAACCTGTCATTGTTTATGGCCTTTCGATCAGTAACAAAGCCCACAAAGCCACTTGCTCACTCCCATCCACCTTGCACGGAAGGGGGACAAGAAAATACAGCCAAAGTCTCCAGGGTTGAAACAAAGGACAGAGGGGGCTCATGCCAACTTTAGTCACTGAAAAAAGACAGACTGGAAAGGAAATACATTTTTCAGTGGGCAATTTTTCAGAACAATGATAAATACTACTAGATCTTAAATACACCTTCCTTCTCCCCTCCCTTCTTCTCAAACCCAACTCTGCTACCTCCTCCCACCCCCAGCAATGCAGAAGGGCAGAATATGGGAGTTGGGAAGACTCCCAGTTCATATAATGTTTTTTCTGCTGCTCCTTCCTCTTTACAGGGCATGCCCCTCACAATTCATCCCTGCTGCAAGGTGCTATCCCTCCTACAGGAGACAGTCCTCCAAAAATTTCTCCAATTATCGTAGACTTTTTCTTATTATTGTAATTCTCCCAGCATCCTGGGCCTCATTCAGATTCATGATCTTTTTCAGGATCAGTTGCTTGCTCCAGTGCATGGTCCTCCACAGGCTGCGGACAGAACTCTTCTTCACTTTTGATCTCTATATATTGCAGGGGATCAACCTGCCATCTCACCATGGGATAAAGGGAAATAGCTCCCTCAAAGTGCCTCCTCAACATTTTTTTCACTAACCTAGATGTTACATAGTTTTATCTACAAGTCTCACGCCTCTGCAAAATAAAATAATTTCTGAACAGTTTTCCACTCTTAAATGCGTTATCTAAGAGTTGCTGATTGCCTCAGCCTTGGCACAGGTGGATCCAGCTTGGAGCCTGGGGAGCTTTTCAAAGCTTCTAACAAGAGCCACACCAATAGACCCCTCTATTGCTACCAAACTACCAGATAAAAGTAAAATGCAGACCTTGAACTCTGGCTCCTTTACTTTTCAAATAATTTTAGTTAATTGCTAAGATAATCCTACAAAGCTTAGCTTTAAACTTTTTTTGCATGATAAAGCTGAAATTTGTTTCTCTTAGTAATGACAGCCAGTAACCTGACGGGGATTTCAAAGTATGTCTCAACATTTCACCATTTCTTAAATATCTCTTCAACAAAAATAGATGACTGCAATACAATATGGAATAGTTTCTATTAATGTGTTGATCAGTAAAGCAGACTGTGAACATTCACGCAAAGACTTGTTTGTTGCTAAGCACAATATTTGACTCAAAATGCTAGAATTCTTAACAGGATTAAAATTAATGTTAATTAAAACAAATACTGCATTTTCATTACAAAATTAAAGTATGCCTTCTATCTCATAATATCTTGTACATTTTTTTTCTTCTTCTTTTCCCCTTTTTTGTCTGTATGTAAGAAAATGTCAAATATTTTGGACATGAAAAAAAACAAAAACTGTCAAAAATATTTTCAGACAACTGGCTTTTTTAATTGGTTTAAAAATTAGTCTTTTTTTCCTCCATGGTAAACCCAAGCCTTTCCCAAGATATGAAATAAAATAAACCATCCTTGTTGTTACAATGCACTTTTCCTACTAAACATGTCTCTTGCGAAGTGCTGTTACTGCTGTCTTCCAGAACTGGGGAAGATTTTATATGTGGTGCACATACCTTTGTAGTGGTCTCCATTTATCCCTAGGCTGATTCTCAGGGAAGAGTAAAAAAAAAGAAGTACCTGCATTTCACACTGTCTCTGAAAGTAGTGATGCTCAAATGATCATTTTTCTTACTAAGACAGTAGACTGACCGACATTGCTAAAATCTAGAAGTAGAGCTATTTCATCCCAGCTACATTGTGGTTTGATTCTGGTCATGACAGTCAGCAGAAAAAAAGAGAAAATCCACTTGAACTGGTATTAAATTTAGCTCTACTCTCCCAAATTAGAACAGTTTTACTGTGCTGAAGTGTTAGCAATCTTTGCATCTCCTCTAATATGCCTTTCATTCTCTTATTTGATGTAATTTGTTTTGCTAATGTAGACAGCATGAGCAGGAAAATAAAAAACTGCTATTCATAGTAGAAAAGTATAAAGCTCTGGTCATAACAATTTCTTGAGAGTATGGAATTCAAACTGTTTTATGAAAACACTGAAATAGGAATCTTTTGCATGTCACAGGAGTGTACTATTTGTTAAAGACTTTTTTCCAGAAAAGAAGGCATTTTATTGTTTCATGAACTAAAGAAGTAAACCTCTGTTGTCGCAGTCTTGCAAATTCTCTAAAGAAGGAAAAGCCTGTGCTGGGATTTCTCTGCTGAAATATTTTTTTCCCTGCAGCGTAGAACTTTGGGCATCTGTGAAGAGCTGATCTGGAGACACAGCTCTCTTACTGGCTGCTTCAGGCAACTGTAGCCCCAGTGCTAAAAATTCTGCCATTCTGAGTCATTTAATTCTTCAGTGCATTAGACTAGAAGCTAAAGCACTGCACACTAGATGTATTTTGCTTTGGGTCTCACACATATTAAAGCTTCATTGTGATGTTTATGATCACCATTTCTTAAATATCTGTTGTCTATAGTCCCAGGTAATTAGTCTTTGCTATTTTTTTAGATTACATGAGTGACTTTGCATTTCTTTTTATTTCACACTACTCTGAAATATGTATGGATTTTACAGTTTCCTAGCTGTGATCTCTATGAGGTTTCTGGCTTCTTTCAGGATGATTTTGAGGGATTATATTTTATGACTTGCTGATTCTTCTGCTTAAATTATTCTATAGCTTTATTAAGGTTCTCCCTTGACCCATTATTTTGAGTAATCTTTTTCTTTAAAGAACTTTCTTCCCTAGTGGCATTCTTCAGGGCTTGTTGCTATAGTTGTGTAGCACCAAGACAGAAGTTGAGTATTTTAAATATTTTAGGAGTTGTATAGTGCAGACTGGATTTCAAAGATGTTTTAGTAAAATTTTGTATTTTTCCATTTCATTTCCTTCATTTCCAGGAATTATTTTATAATGGTTGGGCTTCAATTGCACTATTACATTATTAAAAATGAATAGATAATAAAGTTCCTTCAGTTCTCTGTGTTTGTGCTGTTTCTTTATTTCCAGCATGCCAGAATCAGAGATTCTAAAAAGTGAACAGGTCTTGCAACTTTCTAGCTTTTATCCCAATACTAATTAAAATTGGAGCTCTGTAGTCTGTCAGACTGTAATGAAGATATAGAACAACTGAAAATCCAGCCAGTATTACTATTAAGGTTTGCAGAAAAAAAGGGCAAAGAATTCAATCAATGTCATGACATTGTTGTTACTATTACTTTAAAAGTTCACTAGGTATTTCAGTTTCAAGCAAACATACTTCATCCCTGTTTTAAACTTCTGCTACCACTTTGCACCCCACCCCGTGCCATAAACACCATCCTTCATTAAATATAAAATGACTACATCTATCTCACAAACGACTCACAGTATCGAGGAGTTTTATTATGTGTCCTAGCAATGTCCTGAAATCTTGTGATTTGCCTTTCTCTGCATCTTTTTACTCTGAGCAATGAGTGATTTCTGAGAGATCAGGAGCAAAAGGAACACCACAGTACTGCTCTTCCCTACAGCTGAGACATACCTTTGAAGGATGATTTTGTTTTCTAGTGATCTAGATTTTCTCCCAAACCACTCTCCTCTGCCCCTCTGGGAACAGAAATGTGAAGTAAAGTACTGGGAGACTCTAGTACTGGAGGGACTATCTGGAAAGGGGGAGGTGGGGGAGTGGCTACAGGAAGTTCCTGGCCAGCCACAGAAGAGAGAGGACACATGATCCTGCACTGATTGTCCTTAGCCTAGTGGCCTTTTTCTGTGAGATATCCTTCACTCTCTCTCTGTGGTGCTAGTTGAGCTTTTATCAATTGTTGGTGGTAGATTGAGAGGGGATTTAGCATTTGCATTTTTGTCTTAAACCTGTTCTAAATGTGGCTCTGTTTTTGCAGGGGGAGGAGGGCTACAAAGGTTTGGGTGCGCGGTTGCCAGGTTAACACCAGCAGAGAGGAGCACCGGTAGAGTCCTGATCACCAAGCATGGGTACATGCCGGGGAAGGATGCATGACTAGCCTGCGCCATTTCCCTCCCTTCCTTCTCTTCTGTTGGGGTGCAGACACGGAAGCAGCCTGGTGTGAGCGCCTGTTGCTGCTGCCCCATAGTGAGCGCCCCCCTACCGACTGGAGGCCAGAACTACATAAAATTGTCATTTTGTGCATAGTTGTTACCTTACACCATTTCCCTAAATTTCCCTTTCTTTTATTGTGAAGGTTTTTCTGTTGGTGGTGGTTTTCTTGCTTTTAAATTTATTTAATTTTGAATAAGTTTTACAATTTATTCTAATTTTCAAATTCATTTATATTCCCTTCCTGTACTAGGCGGAGGGGAATCTAACAATCTATTTTGGAGGGTTCCACCTTTAACACTCAAACCAGCACAGATTAGTTGGTGCTGAAAGGTGGGAGAAAAATCAGACGCTGAAGGGAAATCAGGCTGATAATTTTGAATACGTGATGTAAGGGAAAACTAGAATAAAATGTGGCAGTACATGAAACATCTGATGGCTAGCTGCATGTTTATATATGTGTTCCATCCCACAATGGCCTGGATGTTTTCATTCATGCTCGAAGCAGCTCTGAATGCTGCAGTAGAATGGGTTAAGAAATTGCCAACCTGTTTTTGGGGGCAATTAATGCACGTGTGAGTTGTGACTAGTTGAGCACTTGGTGTACATAATGAATCTCATTGTTCTTTTCCCTCTCCTGAGGAAGAACAGGACTGTGATTGTAGCTGAAAAGATGTACTGTTCTTCTATTTGTTTCTACCTGCAATGTGTCTTGATCTGCTTCAGGTGTAGCCAACCATCAAGTCCTTAGTCAGGAGCATAATGGTCATACTGAGATTAGTGGCAGTCAATCAAAGTGTTTTGGTCGTACCAGCTATCTCAGCCGTCTCAATGGTTGCACCTAATCCAGCAACACCTATTGTCTCAAGTACTTCAGCCGTTTCTGTGATTACAGCATCTCCCTCTATTGCAGCAACCCCTACCAACATAGTCTTACTACCAACAATGACTGATACTTCGAACATCTCCCATGTCATTGCTCAGGTGGCTAGAGTCAAAAAGAACCCTGCACACTGTCAAGGAGCAGTCACAACAGGTGGCGATGAGATAGAGGTAGTAGAGGACAAGACGAAAGAAGGAAAAACACCTGCTTGAGGAAAAGCACCTGCCAGCAATGAGGAGCAAAGACAGCCAAGACATGCCAGAACTGTGTTGCCGCAAGAGTCAGATTCCAAATCAGACATCTCTTATTCCTTCAGAGACATAAGAGTACCCAGAAAGGACTATACCCAAAGGCCAAATGAATCCGTGCTGGCCTGGCTGTTTTGCTCTATGACACTGGAGTCAACACCTTAACTTTAAGGAGAGAAACTAAGCAGTTAGATCATTGGCTAGAGATGCCGGAGTTGGCAGTGAGATTGCAACACAAGGTGGGAACGTCAAGCTTTGGGACCATTTGTTGCATCCGACAGGCTCAAGATACCCACCAAAAATGACCTTGACTGGCTCTTTCCCAAATGGACCACCATAGAGCAGGATATCCAAGCCTTATGAGAGATGGTGTGCCATGAAATAACCCAAGGAGGAATGAATGGTCAACTCCAGACAACGGACCTGTCTATAGGAGTATGTTGAGAAAGCCTATGTAAATTCTCTGGCAGTGTGAATTCTCCTCTAGATGTCAGAGAAACTGTGCAACCACTCAGACAATGTCAAACACTCTGCTTGACGCTGATCAGTCAGGCCATCCCCATGCGTTGAGCTGGAGAAGCCACACTGAAATGCATGCGGGTGCACCAAGGGATGCAGGTGTGGGTGCTGAGAAACTCAGGCCATCCCGAGAGCATTGAGGATGCATGTCTGCTGCACCAAGGGATGCAGGTGTGGGCACTGAGAAACTTGGGCCATCCCGGACTGACATGCTCTCCTTCCCAGGTCTCTAAATTGGAAGAAACTCCAAGGCCCAAACTGGAGTGATCTCCCATTATATTTTCCTCAGGTTCTGTGAGGGCATTAATGATAGAGTTTCCAGTTTGTATGCACCGACTTGCATAACCTTTTCTGTGTATGGTTAGTGTTAATAAACCTTTCTGGAGTTTCCGTAAGCCATCAGTTGTCTGGTGAATTTTATCCAAGATGCCATTGAGACCTCACTGCTTTGCTTTCCTTTCTTTGATATTGAATTGTGGTCCTGAATCCACCGCAGTCTGACATGTTGAAACTCCAGTATGTACCGGTGTACAAAGAAGCTAAATGGTATGCAACAATAGATGTTGCCAATGATTTCTTCTCCATTCCCATTGCGGCGGAATCTAGACCTCAGTTTACCTTCACCTGTAGGGGAATCCAGTACACCTGGAATCGATTGCCCCAGGAGTGTAAACATAGCTCAACCATCTGTCACAGGCTAATTCAATCTGTACTAGAGAAGAGTCATGCTCCTGAACATTTACAGTATATTGACAATATCATAGTATAGGGTGACACATCAAAAGGAGAATTTGAGAAAGGCCAGGAGGTGATTAACACCTTGCTGAAAGTCGGTTTTGCCATCAAGAGAAGCAAGGTGAAGGGGCCTGCCTGAGAAATTTAGTTCTTTGGAGTAAAGTGGCAAGATGGATGTTGCTACATTCCTATGTATGCCATCAATGAAATAACATCCATGACACAACCCACTAATAGGAAGGAGACCCAAACCTTCTTAGGAGTAGCGGGATTTTGGAGGATGCATATCCCAGGATATAGTTAGTTTATGAAGTCCCTCCATGATGTAACCCGAAAGAATAGAAGCTTTGAATGGAGCCCTAAACAGAAAACAGCCTTTCAATAAATTAAACGAGCCATAGCCCATGCTATGACCCTGGGACCAGTATGAACCGGATCAGAAATCAAGAGTATGCTCTACACAGCAGCCAGTGACAATGGTCCAACACAGAGACTTTGGCAAAAATCTCCACAAGAAACACGAGTCTGACCCCTTGAGTTTTGGAGTCAAAGATATTTGGGCTCAGAAACTAACTACACCCCAAATGAAAAAGAGATTCTGGCAGCCTATGAAGGACTTCAAGTAACGTCTGAAGTCGTTGACACTGAGGCATAGCTCCTCCTGGCCCCCAGGTTTCCTCTCTTGAATTGGATGTACAAAGGAAATAACTCCTGCACACATCAAGCTATTGATGCCACTTGGAGTAAGTGGATGGCTCTGACAAAGCAAAGAGCAAAGATTGGATCTCTCCACTGCTCTGGTATGGTGGAGATGATTACCCATTGGCCAGACTGAAAGTGAAAATACGACACATAGATGCTGATGGGCCTAAACACCAAGCTACTGAAGAGCAACTGCACAACCATCAGGCAGATCATGCAGCCAGGGTTGTCAAGACCGATCTAGACTGGAAGGAGCTCAAGAGTGAACTGTTCCTAGCCAGGTGGGCCCATGACACTTCAGGTCACCAATGGAGAGATGCCATCTACCGGTGAGTGAATTTAACCATGTATGTCATTGTGCAGGTTATCCATGAGTGTGATACGTGTGCTGCCATAAAGCAGGCTAAGTGGATGAAACCTCTGTGGTATGGGGAAGGTTGGCAAAACACAAGTACAGAGAAGCCTGGCAGGTGTGAGCGGACCGTATGTGTTAACCATGGTGGAAGCAAGCACCAGATGATTAGAAACATACTATCCGTGGCCTAGAACAACAAATTCTATGGAGACATGGCACACTAGAAAGAAATGAGTCTGACAACAGAACCCAGTTCAAAAACCATCGGGTACATGCACGGGCTAAGGATCATGGTGTTGAATGGATATATCATATCCTTTGCTATGTACCAGCATCAGGGAAGATTGAACGCCACGTTAAAGAGTATATTGAAAGCCATGACTGGTGGAACCTTCAAGAATTGCGATAAGAACCTAGCAGAAGCTATGTGGTTGGTGAATAGCAGAGGATCCACCAACCAAACTGGCCCTGCCCAATCAAATGTCTTGCATACAGTGGAAGGAGATAAAGTCCCTGTGATTCAAGAGAAGAATTTGTTTGGAAAAACAGTGTGGAATTCCCCTGCCACAGGTGAGAGAAAACCCCTTTGTGGGGTTGGTTTTGCCAAAGAACTAGGTCATACCTGTTGGGTGATGCAAAAGAATGGTGAAACTCACTGCATGCCACAAACCAGCACATTTTCCCACTAATATCTCTTAGAAAAAAATGACAGGATCCAAGACCTTAATCACTGTCTACAGTCATTTTGTAACACGGAAAATATAGGATTAAAGAATGTGTCTTCTGTTGTGTAATCCAGTGCTGTCTAGTATCATAGTCTTCTTACTTAGATTTTGCTTCCCTCTGTCACGGAAGATATTCTAAAGCTATATTGTAAAATATCAGCATTTTGAGGATTAAAGACTAGACTTGCTGTTATGGGTTAGGAAAAAATAAGGCTTTGTTATCATCTTTCCTTTTCTTTCTTTTCAAAAAAATAATATCTTAGGAGGCAGAAAGAAACCCCTCACCCCAGATAACACTTTTTTCACTGCTCATGGAGTCTGAGTGGCTAACTGCTCTTTGGGTCTAGGTATTCCTTTCTCTTAATGGGCTGTCTGTCTAGAGAAAGCCTCCACATCCTTGCAGGCACTGTGAAGGTTGAACCAGGTTGGAACATCACACCAACTCTGGTCCTGCCTGCCCAGAGCTGGGCTCCAATGGTGGCAGAGTTCGGTGGCAGTGTGTTCTGCCTCTGTGGCAAGGCAGGCAGGTGTAGTGAGAAACCATGAATGCTGATTCCTCCCTACATTGAGCAAAATAAAATGATCCCAAGAATTACAAGCCTGGGGACATCAGAACTGTGAGCTAACTTTAAAGACAAAAAGCCCCAAAAGCCCAGAGGAGGAGGGAGGTCTTTGCTGGAAGCAGCTGTGTGGCCACCATCATTTTATGCTTGCAATGTGGTCAGCCATGCGACTGTTGCCATCTTGACTCATTGACCAGCAGGAGGGGAAACTGTTTGTCATTTTTCTGTTGAGAAAACTGAAGATGCTTGACTAAAGAGGACAACAGAGTCCTGAAGGTCATTTGCTGAAAGGACTTGTAACTCTTAAACATTTGGTAGATTGTTCAGAAAAATTAGGAAGCTGAAATATTCTGGGGGTGGCCCTTCCTCTTCTGCTGTGGAGTGTGTGCATGTGTCCTGTGCCCCAGAGACCTCAGCCTGAAGACAAAGACTGCTTACATAATTCTTTTCTCATTTTTTTGTCTCAGAATGTGTGTAATGGCATTATGAAGGAGGTTTCTGGCTTGTGTGTTTTAACTTGTTTGGGCTTTTCTTCTTTCTGTGCTTACTTACAAATGTAATAAACCCCTTCTGTTTCCCAAATTTCCTCCACTGTCTGATTTGAGACCCTCCTCGAGACATGGCTGCCATTCTTTCTGTTTGGTGTCCAGTGTGTGTCCTCTCACTTCAGTCATAAAATTCTGTATTATCTTGCACAGCTTTTTCAGGAGTGAAGAGAGTTATCCCCTTCAGTCTTCTTTCTGCAAGATTGCATTAGCTTTTTACTGTCTCATCTAAAAGACTGGATAACTTCTTTTCCCTATACATTCCTGTTTTAGACTGTAGATGACCGGAATCATCCATAAAAAAATTTAGTGCCATTCCACTAGGTGAGACATATTAAATCAGAAGTAGACATTTATATGACCATGTCTGCCAAAAATATCTCACTTCATATATTCTAAAATTAGTTAGGGGGGTTTTTTTTATGCCTGCATCACTTTAAAGGGTTATTGTAATTCTACTCTTAACTCACATGTATTAGAATTTCTTTATCTATTCATTCAAACTGAGCAGGAAAGCCTCCATAATAATTTTGCTGATTTTGCCATATTGACTATTCCTGTACTTATTCCATGTTTCTGTTTTAACAATACTATGGTATTATCTGCTGAACAAGTGAAGAAATTTGTATTCCAGTATAGGGTTGCAAGAGGATGTGAAGTAAGAATACATAGAACATAAGGACACATGGTCACCTCAAAGGTAAGGGCCTCTGGTTTATAAAAATAGTGGACAAGCATTCAGCATTATAAAAAATAACTAAGGAGACAGTAAAACAGACTAAACACACAACTAACTAAACCCTAGGAAGCAAAATATAGTAGTCTTAACACCAAGATCAGAAATCATATGTCACTGAGTGATGGGCTTTTGAAGAATTCCTCAGATGTAGTCCCAGAGACGCTTGTTCTGAACTTCGTAGCTGTTAAGAAAAGGGTGAACAAGTTGTGATGGGCTTCTTGGGACACGTCTTATCCTCAGATAACTAAAAGGACTTGCGAAATTATGTAAAACCTGTTGTGGGAATACAGAAATGTTATGTTTAGGGGAAGCAGCAGATGCATGGCTTTGCTTTGCTGTCTGTGAGTAGCAGGAAACCTGTCCTGGAAATACCCAGGATCTGAGATCCTGACAAAGAAAATTACTCAAGGTCTGACCATGGGTACTAGATGGGTTTAGAGTCCATGCTAGTATGTGAAGAATCCTGTTTATGTGGGTATTATCAAGTGTTTGCATGACAGCATGTAAAGCTCTGCTTGTGCTGGTATGATTGGTTGCCTGTGTTCATGACTGCGTGCATGGATGTGTGTGTATCTGTATCCAGAACACCTGCTGGAGTGTCAAACAAGTGTAACACCAAACCAAGACATATTCTGGGTTCTAATTTTGTCTGAATCAGCTTCCCTTAAAAATGGCATAATGTAATCCAAAAAGCAGATTAATCCCAATACAGCCTCATTCTTACAACTAGGATAAAACATATTTATCTTAAATACATAAATCTTCATTCCCATCACTCTTGGCAAACATTATCTTCTTATATAAATACAATTGTAGTATAATTATATTTAGTTCCTTAATATGCTGACAGCAGAATTCTTGTGAGTTGCACAAAATTTATATATATATTAAGAGTTGTCCATATAAATGTTGGATATAGCACATGCATTTGCAAACATGCATATTTTTGGGGGTGGACTAGATGACCTTTACAGGTCCCTTCCAACCCGAAGCATTCTATGATTATGCTATTTATATGTACAATTTATTTTACAATTGTCACAAATTGTCAAAAACTCTCTTGTAGTTCTCAAAGAGTAAACACAAAAGTAATAAATACGGAAACACACATCACACAATACTAAATGAATGTTTCAAAACATATTATCTGACCAGTGTTTTACTATTATTTAATCATGATATTAAATAAAAATACTCCTAGAACTGACAAACAAGAGGAAATCCATCGTTATTTGTGTTACTAAGTACCAGAGTACATGAAGTGCACACAGTGAAAGCACTGTTTTCAGTACTTCAGTATTTGTGCTTAAGAAGAAATAAGAAACAAGATGCATAATGAAAAAGAAGACAATTCAAGAATTATTTCATCTCAAATGCAGCTGTCTTGCTGTCTAATAATCTGAGAGAACACTTAAAATCCAACTATTAAACAGAAATACCTGAAAACCTATGAAAAAATCAAGACATTCTGTATTCCTTTAATGCAAATGATTAATAAATTTGAGAAAATAATGAATACCATATGGAGAAAAATAAATTAAAAAAAAATATTTCTGATTATCTTTGCGAATAAAAATATGTCCCTGTATAAAATATGACTAAGGATTAATAAGCACATGCAAGAAGTTGAACTGAATATGTAAGGCATGCAAGAGTTCATATTTTGGTAGTAGAATATTGTGGCTAGGTAATTTTAATGCTTAGCAAATTTAAACTATCAAATATTTGACTGACATTTCTTGCCTAGTTCACACGTGGTGTGCATCTCAGACAAAATGTGGACTTTTCACAGGACGAAATTTCATCATAATACTGCACTTTATGTCCAATAAAAGTACAATTTAAAGGGATATTATTTTAAATCCATAAATGCAAATATTTTTAATCCATTTTTGTTTAATTTTTAAGTTATGTATGGAAAGCCTAATTACTATGGCTAAAGAATTTCTTAGTAAGCAAAAACTAGTTTACATAAAAAGAAAGGTGAAAGGTGTAAGCTTTCAGTGATATTTGAAAGGTATGACACAGATAATGTAAAAATAAACCTAAACAAACTATCCTAAATAAGTCAAATCTATAAATCTTTGGTACTCTTTGGTATATTATTATTTCTGGCTTTTGCTTTTATGCTTCTAAGACAATATCAAATGTGATATTTATCAGTATACCAGAAACATGGCACATGGCATATTTAAAAGCAATTTTTTTCTACTACTGCATCAGCTATGCTAATGTTTTCCTTAGTATGCACTTTAAATCTGTGGACCACCTCAGTACATATAGACTATTATGTGGTAAAACAGATTTACTCTGTCTGGATGTTGCCAGAATATTTAGCAGAATCAAGTGAGCTCAGAATATAGTGTCTCCATTTTATTCAAAGTAGGCAACTCATCGCTCATTGTAATTATAATGCTTAGTGTAACACCATTGATACGTAAAATCCATTCCATTTTCAGTGCAAAATTAAATGAGGAAAATATCATACAACAGGATGACACCACACTACAAGATAAATCTTCTTTTTATCCTATTCAAATTGAAAAACTAAATTAGTTTAATATCATGCTGTAGTGCATAGATGATAATAAAAAAATACTGTATAAAAATGGCTGGTTCTTAGTTAATAAGAATAAGACTTAGCTAGTCTTCTACTTCTGTAGCTTAGCCCTTTACATCAGGTCTAAAAAGTATCCTTGTTGTTCTATCTTTCTAGATTACTTCTGCTTATTACCATACCTCTGCTGATCACAGTGACACTGAAAGAAATGTAGTATCATTTTGCCTTGTCTATTTGGTGACAAGGTGGTAATTGTTAGATTCTACTTCCCTATAACATGATCTATGAGCCTGGTCTGGTTTTGGTTAGTGATGTTCATGAGACTCTCAAATTCTTTCAACATTTTAAGGAAACTGCCCATGCTAGCCTACATTTACAACAAATACAGATAGCAAGCATACATACGCAATCAATTTCTGTGCTTTTCACAGCTGTGTCCCCTACAAATGAAAACCAAATTCAAGACAAAACTGAGTTAATTTGTAACTGGTATCTCCACAGTAGACACTAAAAAATCAAGAGGGAGGAAAAAAGATAAAATAAGAAAAAAAACCCTAAAATGTTGAAAAATCAAAACCAGTTCAGTAGCAAGTATACCATTATAGATTTCTTATTATTTTATTTCATTTGCCTCTATTCAGGGTAAAAGTTAGTATTAATAGAATTCTCATAGCCATATTTCCCATATACCATGAGAAGGTAAAGTAGCTGTTACACCCACATTTATAAGCCCAAGATGTGTGAATGGAGCACTAGGAAATTAGGAATGTATAATTGAATTACTCTTATATGTGAAATTAATACACACACACAACACTCTTTTTTCAATAAATTATACACATATAAAGTGGGTTATTAAATAGGACAAACAAATATTCTGCAAATAAAGCTACTATTTATATTATTCATAGAAACAAAAAATGGTTTATCTTCTACTGTTATCATAAACTGATAATCTTGACCTTGCTTTTTCAAACTTCTTTTTCTACATAAAATGCAGACTCAGTACTAATATGGGATCTCTTCGTATTTATTAAGAACATCTCTCTGTAGCAGCGAGTATTCTAACAATATAAAAAAAACTTCTGTAAATATATTTTGCTTCCATAACATTAATACTCTTAATCTTATTTTCATAGCTCTTAAAAGCAATCCAATAGATTAGTTTTTAGCAATCCAACTAGATTAGTTTTGAAATCTCCAGTTTTTCAATACATTATAAAGAATTTTAGTATATACTTAATCATTTAATTCAGTCATCCTTAGCTAATGAAAACAAGAAGGAAACATATAAGAAAAAGTACAATGTAAACATGCCAAAGATCACACCAACATTTCTACCTCTATTTTATTGCCGGTTTCCATAGTCTTTGCTAGGTACTGGGGAACAGGAGAGGTGCCTAAGGACTGGAGGATAGCAAATGTTACCCCAATCTTTAAAAAGGGAAGGAAGACCCAGGTAACTATAGAATGGTCAGCCTCACCTCCATCCCAGGAAAGGGGATGGAACAATTTGTTCTAGAGGCTGTCTCCAGGCATATCAAGGACAGGAGGGTCATTGTTGTGGGTTCAGGACCACAATTTGATATAAAAGAAAAAGCAAAGCAGTGAAGTCTCAGTGGCATCTCAGATAAATCTGTCAGACAATGGATGGCTTAGGGAAACTCCAGAAATGTTTATTAACACTACAACTATATACAGAATGGGAGAAAGGGTCATGCAAGTCGGTGCACACAAATTAGAAACTGTCATAAATACCATCACACAACCTGAGGAAAACAGAATGGGAGATCACTACTGTTTGGGCCTTGATTCTTCTAGTTTAAAGACCTGGGAAGGAAAGCATGTCAGTCCGGGATGGCCTGAGTTTCTCAGCGCCCACACCTGCATTCCTCGGTGCAGCAGACATGCATCTCAATGCTCTCAGGATGGCCTGACTTTCTCAGCACCCATGGAGACCGACCGCATGGCTACGTCAGCAGGGCCGCACCCCCCACACACACTCCACACACGGTGAAGAGAGTCTGACAGGGGGAAGAGGAGTAGCCTATTTAGGAGACTGGTTGACAGAGTCCTCCTGGTTGACTTGTAGACAGGCACTCCTAAAGGACAGGGGAGTCCAGGAAGTTTGGATGTTTCTTAAGACAGAAATCTGTAAAGTACTGTTCCTGTGCTGTAAGCTGCTTCCCCCGTGTGCTGTATAATAAGCCCACAGTATAGAAGACTGACCTTTCTAAAAAAAGAGTTTTGGCTGGAATTCAGGAAGAATATAAGGTTGTTGCAAGGTTAGGTACAGAGAAAATTAAAAAAAACAAAGCTCAACTAGAACTTTATCTGGCCAGCACCATCAAAGACAATAAAATTTCTATAAATATTTTAGCAGTAAAAGCATTAATAAAGAGAACCTCCATCCACTACTGCATGTGGGAGGAAAACTTGTGATGAAGGAGAAGGAAAAGAATGAGCTACTAAATGCCTACTTCGCCTCAGTCTTCGCCAGCAATGTCAGCAGCTTCTTGAGTGCCCAACCCCTTGAACTAGAAGATAAGGATAGAGTAAAGTTCCTGTAATCCATGGAGAAATGTACTTAGGTCACAGCAACCTCGTGTTAGGATATAGACGTGGGCATGTACAATCAGAAAACTGCAAGTCAAAAATTTACCTGGGGAAGTTGATGGACAGCTGCCTAAATGTGAGCCATCATTGTGTCTGGGTGGCTAATAAGACCAACAGCATCTGCGTATGTATTAGAAATGTGGCCAACAAGAGTAGGGAAGTGATCATCCATCTGTACTCAGCACTGCTGAGACTTGAGTATTGTGTTCAGTTTTAGGCTTCTTTTTTACAAGAAGGGCATAGAAGTGTTGGAGTATGTCCAGATAAGCGCAATGAGGCTCAGGGTCTGGAACACAAGTCCTGTGAGGAGCAGTTGAGGGAAATGGGTTTGTTTAGCCTAGAAAAGAAAAGGCTCAGGAAAGATCTTACAGCTCTCTATTACTACCTGAAAGGAGGTGGAAATGGGGAGGAGGACAACCTCTTCTCCACGGTGGCAAACAATAGGACCAGAGAAAATAGTTGCAACCAATGTCAGGAAGTTTTTAGGCTGGATACACCAGGGCAATGCTGATTTCAACATCCCTGGAGGTATTTAAATGACATATGGTCCTGCTATTTAGGGTTTAGTGGTAACCTGACGTGCTCGGCAAAAGGTTGGACTCGGTGTTCTTAAATGTCTCTTCCAATCACAGATATCCTGTGATTCAGCGACAAAGAGAACCTCCATAAAATCCTAGGAAGATCTACAACAAGTAAAATAGTTTTTTGCTTTTCCCCCAAAGAAACACCTTTGGTACTTCCTATAGACACAGTATTTGCCTTAAACTGTGATGGATTAAAGCCCTGTACATTCTGCAGTTTTTCAACCCCCAGCAGGCTTACTGCAATTAATGTTGTACGTACACTGTGAAAACCATCAAATACCTATAACATGTTTTAAGTTAGTTAACTAGCTATAAAACTGACACTTTTGTGACAGTTATTATCACCAATGAATTAAGCTATTTGGAATACTGAATCACAAAATGATTTTAAAAATGTCTGAGATATTCTAGTTAACATTGTCATCACTTAACAATGCTTCACTTAACTTTTACTGTGTATTTGTTTTATACATAAACTTTGCATTTGGTATGCTTTGTACACACAAAATTTGTTAAGAAATCTATTCTGTACAGTTGGTCTTCAATTGAAAGAAGGAGGTGGCCTGTACAGTTGATCTTCAAAGAAGAAGGTGATTCTTCTGTTTCCTGTAGATTGTATTTAGGTCGATAGGAAGAACTTTGTTTCCTCCTAAGTGAAATTTTGGCTGTGTTTGTCTTCTAAGACTAACCCTTTCAATGCAAAAAAAACCCCAACAAAAAACCTGGAGAAATACAGATAAATACATCTACTCAACCCTTAAAAACACCCAGATTTTCATATTTTCTGAGTACTGATAATTCTTAAATCTACTTTTAACTACTTATTTGAAAGTTTACATCTAAAGGTACATAATCTCGGAATTAGAGAAAAAAATGTAGGAAGATTTGTTAACATCAGGGAAGTTCTCTGGCTGCGTTTTGTGGTTGAAATAAAACTAAGTGCTTCAAATGTTTGTTTTTTTTTTTTTTTTCACATCCAGATCAGAAATTGCTTCACATACTTTCACTAGAAACATAGTCAAGGGAGAGTACACTGTGATTCTGATTTGCCTTCCTTCAACAACTCAAACTTCTAAGTTGTCTTAGGTTGTCAGCCTTGGACCTGCCTTTCTGGTATTTTCTGTACATTTGTTAGAAAGATGTCACACTGATCCCACTTCAGCTCTGTAGACAGTTAAAGCCATAGCCAGGAAGCTACATATGAATATACCCTTTTACATGCTTGCCAGAACAATTGAGTGGATGAGTGAGAATCTAGGAGAATATGAGAGACATGGATTGTGTATAAATCATAGAATCATAGAATCATTAGGGATTGGCAGGGACCTCAAAAGATCATCTAGTCCAATCCCCCTGACACACCAGGATCACCTAGACCAAGTCACATCCAGGCAGGTCTTAGACATCTCCAGTGAAGTAGACTCTACGACCTCCCTGGGCAGCCTTGAGCATAAACAAGAGAGAGAGAGAGAGATTGTTTCTACTGGCACTGTATTGCTTGGGAAGTGCATACAGTACATCCGGTTTTTTATTTCCTCTATTTTTCTTAAAAATAACTTGAACTTATTTTCATAAGCAAGATTGGTTCAAGCTTTTTATGTTATAAAATGGCTCACTTTATTAAAATGATAGAAAAATGATTATGATGTGCATATGTCATTTTTCTTACAGTAAACACATTTAAGTATCCTGAAGAGTCACAGGGCTTATAAATGCCTGTCTTTTCCCTGTACTTGCTGCAATTAAAATCAGTATCAGAGTATAATATATTGCAGGATTTTAGTTATTTAGAATTGCTGTAATTTTCTAATTTAACATGGCTTAACTTTCATTCAAATATGTAAGACTGATTATTTTATTGTTAATGTTTTCAGAGTAAAACCAGGTTTCATTATTTTCTTTCTCTTGACCACATTTTCACAGTGTCTTCTGCTCAAACTGTTCGTGTTCCATTTCATTCATCCACAGCCATGTACAGCTAGCCGAATTTGGACATGTAATGTTAAATCATGCATAAAACCCACTTCTAATTATTTCTAAATTTGTTTGACTTTTAAAAGATGTATTTTACAAAAAGTGATTTCAACATTTCCCTTAATGCAACTGATAATAATATAAGAGTTTAACTATGAATTTTCACAAGAAAGCAACAATTTAGATCAAACATGTTTATAAAATTATTATAAAACAATTTATTCTTCCAAATTCTACTTACAAAGTTGAGTTAATTTTCATACAGAATGAGTGGCAAATAAAATGAGTTGTAATTTGCTGATGTATAGGGCACTTGGGTATAGTAATGTAGAAGTGTATGTTTTATTAATAAGATTCTTTCTAATATTTTGATGTTAAGTTAAAACTATGAATAATGTCATTTGAAGCAGGATCAGCTGGACATTTCTGGCACAGATAACATTATCTTTTTAATTAATATCGTGCAGTGTTCAAAATGTTACTTTTTAAGTGCACTTGCAGACTAGATCAAGTGGACTGTCACATCACCTACTAGTTGCGCTAATTTTCAATTTATTTTGATACATTTTTGCAATGAACCACTTTGAAGACTGTGTGTTGTTTAGCAAGTATATATTCATTGTTTGGACATAAGACTTTTGACCTGAGATATAGTTATAGGCAATATTTCCTTTCTGATTCCAGCATTAAAATTTTACTGTCATTTTTTTGTGATAAGGGGAATTTTTATGTTACTATATATCAGTCTGACATTCACACAGAGTTTTAAAGCTGAAATGTTATCAGATGGTTGTAAGGACATATTGATGATGGATGAAACATGGAAGACTAAACTAACTGGACATTACTGTTCTTATCTCTTACACTGAAGACAACATAGTTAATCCAATGGCAAGGTCAGCTCAGCTATTCCCGGCATCCCTTTCAAACTCTGTGCTTAAACATAATCTAGAAAAAAAAAAATAAAAAATTAGTAGTTTAGGACAACAGGTTGTGAAACTTACAGATGAGGGAATGACTTAGTCAGAGGTTTTATATGTCTGCTTTTCACAGTGGTTACAACACTTGAGATATCTCCAAGACAAAAAATGTGCCTCTCTCAGCTAACAAAAGTCTTGGTCAGTGAAGAGAAATGTTAACTAGAATTTAGTTGAATGAAATATCTGCTTCAGTCCACAGGGAAATCTTCTATCATCCTTATTTTACACATAGATATTAACATGTAAATAAATTAAAAAAAAGTTCATGTCACCCCCTCTAAACATTCTCTGTTGATATCAAACCTCATCTTTATCAAAGTGAGGGCAGAACATATTTCAATGATTTGATAAGTTTCACACACATAATGCCTTAGAATGAATTTTGTGTTCTATTTTGCCACCTTTGCAAGAAAGGTCTAATGCTTTCCTTTACAAGAAAAGTTACACTTTACAAGGGCTAGAAACACAAGTGCTTGTAGCTTTCTCTGAAGTGTGGATTAACTGCTGGAACAGAAAAATCATCCTCTTCTCCAGCCCTGTGGTGTTGCAGTAGAGGGACTGCTATGCGATATGAAATATGTAGCTATTTGAATATTATTTCAGCAATAGCATATCTATCCTTTGAGTGTTCTTATAAGGACACTTGTTTAGAGCAAGGGAGATAGGCAGAAGTGCTGCACTAAGAAATGAGAAGTTGGCATTTTGGAATGTAATGAAGAGGCTGAGTAAATGCTTCTTGCATGTAATATATGACAAGTAGCATGGCCAACTTAATCTGAGTCTCATTCACTTTGTGGAAATAAAAACCTCTGCCAGAAAAGTTCTACAGAACAAAATTTTTACAAAGGTTTTTCTCCTTCTCTGAGCCTTCTAGCTGGGATGTGGTAGATGTGTTTCTCTTCTGAAATGCAGTAGACTGTCAGGGAAATTCAGCTAAATACGTGAAGCAGTAAAGGCAACATTTTTCCATAATAGTATCTGCTGTTTAGATCAAGCAGTCCAGCACAGCTTTGAGACAAACACGCCATTTATCCTACCTTTTCCAAATCCTGGTGGCATTGTCCATGCTGTTTCTCTTGATCTGTATCATTGTTGCAGTTTGAAAATTACCAGAATTTTCAGATGTGTAGATTTGTGCTTTCATGAAGAACAAAAAGTTACTCTCAGGAGGAACCCTTCCCCCAGTTACCTGTCCTGGGGGAGGTGACACTGTCCCAGAAACTTCCCTGGAAGGGCTTGGCTAGGTCAGCCTATAAAAAGCTGAGCGGGTGCTTTGTTCTCTCTCTTGGTGGGTTGTGGCCCTGAATCAAGCACCTTCCACCGCCCATTCCCGGGATGGTGGAAGGTGGGAANTTCTTGACTCCTGTGTAGAGTGTGGGGGTGTGTGGCCCTGCTGATGAAGCCATGCGGTCAGTCTCCATCTTGGATCCCACACCTTGCTACACTGCTGCCATTTTTAGAGAGACTGATCAACAGGAAGAGAGATTGTTTGTCATTTCTGCCACTGAGNTGAGCGGGTGCTTTGTTCTCTCTCTTGGTGGGTTGTGGCCCTGAATCAAGCACCTTCCACCGCCCATTCCCGGGATGGTGGAAGGTGGGAAATGTGGCTTGGCCGCGATTTCCCATGCCTCTGGGAGGACCACAGCCCCAGCGCTGGCCGCAACTTGCAGTGACCGAAGCTGCAGCAGCCTCAAAGCTGCCACGGCCTCAGCCCTGACACTGCCGCAGCCACGGACCTGAAGCCAGCCCAGCCCCACCACTGGCCTGGACCTGACACAGCGCGATCCTGGCCATGGACCAGAGAAGCAAGACTGGTGCAGATTTGCCATCATGTACCCCCCTCACACAGCAGCCCTTCAGCATCGCAGTGAGCTGTGGTACTCCCTTCTGGAGCTGAAAAAGGGGAGAGGGAGAGGGAGAGGGAGAGGGAGAGCAGCAGCTGCCTGGTTGCAAACTGGTGGCCCTTTGGTGGCCACTGAAAGCTCTTACCTGTTGCTAACAGGGCATCATGCACTGAATCACAGAGCTAAACACTGCAGCAGATCCTGCCATAGGGAGAGCACAGTCCTTCTCTCCTAAAGTGTCTGAGTGCCAGCAAATAGTAGATGACCAGAGGATGTCAGCTGTTTGTGTTTTTAAAGACTTTAGGGTCAGTAAATAGGATTTATCCTGAATTAGGATGAGCACTAATGCACTGGTGGGACCTGGACCCGCATACTGGATTCAGCATCCCTCTCACATCAGCATCACCCAGCTGTGCCGGTGCCCGGAGACCCTGAGCTCCGTCTAGAAGAGGACAGAAAAGCACACAAAATCCTCCTTTTGTATATCGGTGCTATGACCTCCTCCCGAGGACACCGTTGGAGTTCTTTAATCTGCAAATTGTCCTGCATTCCCTCAGGCAGAAGAAGGCTCCAGCCAGGCAGAGGCAGGAGTTTTGCCGGAAGCAGCGGCTGCAGGGCACAGAGTCTAAAGCGGATGCTCACCGTGAGCATCTAGATAAAACCTTCTGCTCGTTTATCCCACAGGCAAAGCAAGGGATTATAACCCATGGGAGCAACCCATAGGTCCCTCTAGGATCTAGCTGCCCCCAGCCCTGCTCCCCAGCCTGTTTCCTCGGTGCTCTCAGCAGCCTTCACACTGGCTGCCTGATGAGGGTAGGAAGGGGAGCAGGGAGAAGCTGTGCTGGAGGGTCTCCCAAAAGCAAACAGCACTTTGATTTATTAAGAATTAGGGCTCAGCTCAGGTGGAGAATCAGGTACAAGAGCCTTGAGCACGCTGCAAGCCAGTGGGTACCTGCAGCTGGGACTGTGTGGCCAGGGCAACCTCCATGGCTACTGAAGCAGTATCAGAGGCAGTTTGCTCTTGCCTTGTAGGGCAGGAGGTGGGCAGCAGCAGCAGCAGCCCCTCGGCAGATTTCCATGTAATCAGGTACATTAAAGGACAGAGTGTCTGTGGCATCAGCTGCTTTGGAGATGCTGGGAGANGGGGGAGCGGGGGGCGCTCGGCTGAGAAGCCGCAGCCCAAGAGAGCCTGCAGCACACGAGCGGGCTACATACTTCCTCCTTCCTCTTCTTTCTTTTTCAAAGCAAAAAGCCCGCTCTGCTTTTTCATAGGCTACCCAACATGTACATCCGGGGAAGGCCCAGGACCAAGTGACACTTTCCCCCAGGACAAGTCCTCTGCGGGGGAGGGGTCCTCCAAAACAAAAAAACTCCTTTTTGTTTTCTTCTTCATGAAAGCAGAACTGCTGTTCGTTTGAAAACGCTAGCAATTTTCAAACTACAACAGCATGAAAGAGAGAGACTGGGTTTTTTGTTTGAAATGCATGTCTGCTGCATTGAATGATGCAGTTTTGGGTGCTGAGAAGTCAGGCCATCCCGAGAGCGTTGTGCTGGAGAAGCTACGCTGAAGACTTGAAGAATTTACCAGTCTGCAAACAGTTTGGGTCTCGCTGTACTGCAGATGGGGGTGATGCAAAAATAATAGAGAGGGTGGTGGTACTCGTCTCTACTTGACTGACATGCTCTTTTTCCCCAGATCTGTAATGTGAAAGAAGACCCAAGGCCCAAACGATAGTGATCTCCCATTGTATTTTTCTCAGAAAGTGTGATGGCATTTGTGACACAGTTTCTAGTTTGTGCACTAACCTGCTTAACCTTTTCTTCTTTTCTGTATACAGCTATAGAGTTAATAAACCTTTCTGCAGTTTTCCCTAAGCTATCAATTTTCTGGCAAATTTATCTGAGATGTCATTGAGACCTCATTTGTTTGCTTTCTTTTCCTTTATCTTAAATTGTGGTCTTGAGCCTACCACAATTATTCTTTGCCAAAAACCTGACAATGCTCTGTTAGGTTGTTGAATCATAGAATCATAGAATCATAGAATCATTACAGACTGGAAGGGACCTCGAAAGACCATCTAGTTCAATCCCCCTGAGACACCAGGGTCACCTAGACCAAGTCACACAGGAACCCGTCCAGTCGGGTCTTGAACATCTCCAGTGAAGGAGATTCCACAACCTCCCTGGGCAGCCTGTTCCAGGACTCAGTCACCCTCACCGTGAAGAAGTTCCTTCTCAGGTTGATGTGGAACCTTCTATGTTCCAGCTTACAACCATTGCCCTTTGTCCTATCACTACATGACACTGAGAAGAGCCCAGGTCCGTCCTCCTGACACCCACCCCTCAAATATTTGTAGACATTAATGAGGTCACTCCTCAGTCTCCTCCAAGATAAAGAGACCCAGCTCCCTCAGCCTCTCCTCAGAAGGGAGATGCTCCACCTCCTTTTTCATCTTTGTTGCTGCTCTCCCTCTCCAGCAGCTCCACATCCCTCTTGAACTGAGGAGCCCACAACTGGACACAATACTCCAGGTGTGGTCTCACCAGGGCAGAGTAAACGGTGAGAAGAACCTCTCTTGATCTGCTAACCAACCCTCTTCTGATCCATCCCAGGATGCTGTTGGCCCTCTTGGCCACAAGAGCACATTGCTGGCTCATAGTCATCTTGTTGTCCACTAGGACCCCCAGGTCCCACTCTCCTTCACTACTCTCCAACAGGTCAGTCCCCAGCCTATACTGGTACCTAGGGTTGTTCTTGCCCAGATGCAAGACTCTGCACTTACTCTTGTTATAGCTCATTAGATTTTTCTCAGCCCAGCTCTCCAGCCTGTCCAGATCTCACTCACTAGTGAAAACCAAACTAAATGGTACCTTTTCAATTTCACTCTACTGTAGCATATTGCTTAATGCCCTCTAATGTTTATTAGAGTAACAGACAGAACAGGAGAGACTGCAATCACTTGGACTTCTCTTAATTGACATGGGAACCAGTTGTATCAAAGCAGTCATCAGAAAAATTGTTGGAATATAGGTTGCATAAGAACACATGAGGACAGCAAAAACTGGTTCAATGCAAGCTTCCATCTGGCCTAGTGTTGTGTCTTCAACACCAACCATAGGATGGCAGTCATGAAATCTCAGAAAAGGCAAGCCTATGTGATACTGCTTCCCTACTCATTTCCACATTTCTATTCCAAATCCTGGTAGTGGAGGAACTTTATCTGTGGTGAGTCCTGTGCCAGGTATAGTTCATCTGTTTATTAACTTAATCTTTCTTCCAAGTATTGTCCAGTCTCCCTGTGAATCAAAATAAGGAGGGATGCTTTACTATGGAAAACGAGAGCCCTGGTGCATGTTAACCATGAGCAAACACTGTGCTCTTCTGATCAAGAAGACCAATGGTATCCTAGGGTACATCAAGGCAAATGTGGTCACTAGGTCAAGGGAAGATTTTCTTTCCCTCTACTTTGCCCTAGTAGAGCATAGCTACAGTATTGTGTCCAGTTCTGGGTTCCTTGGTTTAAGAAGGACAAGGAACTGGTGGAAAGGGCATAGAAGAGAGCTATAAAGATTATTACGGAACAGTAACATCTGTTTTGTGAGGACAGGCAGAGGGTCTTTGGACTCCTTGGCATGGAGAAAAGAAGACTAACTGGGTATCCTATAAATGTTTATAAGTATCTACAGGGTGTAAGGTGAGTGTCAGGAGGAGGAGGAGGAAGCCAGACTCTTCTCACTGGTGCCCAGGTGCTACAGGACAAGGAGTAAGGGTTAAAAACTGAAACACAGGTTTTTCTCTCTAAGTATGATGAGAAACTTATTAACTTTGAAGGTGGCTGAGCACTGGAACAGATTGCCCAGAGAGGTTGTGGAATCTCCTTCTCTAGAGATATTTAAAACTTGCCTTGCTGCAATCTTGTGCAGCCTATTCTAGGTGAATCTGCTTTGGAACAGGACAGATTGGAAGAAACTTCAAAAGATCATCTAGTCCAGCCCCCAAACCACTCTATGATTTTATAATTCTATGTGACCCTATGTTGATGTCTTTTACATAGGAATACCACATATCTGATATGTGTAATGTATTTTATTTGTCTGACACTTATTTACTTTAACAACTTGACACTTAGTATTTGCATTTGATGTTCCCTGGATCTTGTACTGTGAGAATTGGTACACTTGAATATCTACATTGTGATTCACTGACATTCATCACTTAATTTATGCATTACTCAGAACATCAGGCAATGCAGCCTTTCTAATCCGTTACTCTTACACGCATATGTATACCAATGTGGACATTAAAACCAGTCTGCTAATTCCTTCATTAAAAATACCAAGTTTTTACCTTTAACCAAAAAGGGAATTTAGAAAGTTTATTTCATCTGCAAATATCGTCATTACAGATCTATGTAAATTAGGTGCGTACAGAACCCTTGCTAACTACTCTTACTAACCAAATTAACTTAAAGTAATGATAAACTTCACTATCACCAGTATCCAAAGAAATTTATACAATGGAATGTCTGCAGTAACATTGTCTGTTGCAATTAAACAATTTCTAGATATGAACATGTTATTTCTTTTGGGTCACAATATCTATTACTAAGTGGGTGATTAATGTTAAGCGCATAGTTAAACCTTAAAATACACCTTTGTAGTTTCTTGTTTGCTAAATTCTTGGGTTTTCCTGAGAAGAGTATATGTTCTTGAGTTTGGGAAACACATGTCTTCTAACAAGCTTGACCAACTACTTTTGATTCTCCTTACACATCACTTTCACAGTCTCATGCAAAGCCAGGTTTCATCATAAAAGAACATATTTCTGATGCTTGTGCTCGTAATTACACTGTTTTTCAGTGTCCCTAATTTCATGCATTGTAATATGAAAGGATAGTCTACTCTACTTATATGTTCAGTTTGTAATTTCATAAACCTCATTCAGGTGACAATTCATGCACTGAGTTTTTTATTTGAGATGCAGCTCTTTCATGCATTTGTACACTAAAAATTAGTAAAAAAGAAGACAGCAGAAAAAAAATATATTTTAAGTTCTCATTAAAATTTTTATCAACTTTTTGAGAAACACTTGTTCATCTTATTTTATTATTTCAAGTTTGTATGCATAGCTTTTAATCATGCTTTTATCAGCAGCCAGTAATTTTAGAACATTCTGCAATCATTCATACTACCTCTTGCTACTGAATGACTTTGTGTGTACACAGACACTAGAAAGTACTGTGTCTGGAGTGCTTAGAAGACAGAAAAATCAGGTCAGTCTCAAACTGTTAAAATAACAGTTTGCTAAATTAACATTAATAAATACCACACATTTAAAATAATTAGCTATTACACACTGTTAATCATTATCACTGCATTCCGGATTTAATTCTCCCTTACTATTGTCCTATACCAGCTGTGAATAGGCAACATCACAGAGCTGATGTTGTGTGTTTAGCATTAATGGATACGGTCTGTGATGTTCTTATTCACTGAGCAAAATGTGTGCTCCTTCTGAGGTCCACTCCCTACTTCTACTTCCCCATACTTTAGTTTAGAGTTTGGTCTCTGTATGAGAAAGATGAGTCTCTAGATAATCTGCAGCTCCTGCCCTCTGTCCTGGGGCTGCCTGGGGCTTTCGTGGGCTACAGGAGGTGCCTTGTTCTCCTTTGGCTTTTCACATCCTCCTTCATCTCTTTCATGCCTCCCTTATACTTCTCCTTGCTTGATAGCTTCTAATATTCTTAAAACAAAACCAGTCTTTATACAGCTCGAGTATGCATCAAAACCTCACAAGATCTTTAGCCCAATCTGATTCCCATAGTAGGGTCAGCCGTGAATTCATGCCATATTGCTCAGACAGAAGTCCAGACATATCTTGAAAACCTTTAAGTATTGATAAAGCAAAACCTCACAGGGCAATCTCCACCATTGGTAAACCAAGGGAAAAAGTGCTTGCCTGATACTGAACTGTTTAAGTTCTCAGGGCCTCATTGTTTTTAGTCTCTGCTAATAGTTTTAAGATCATGCTTTAAAAGGGCATTGGAATAATGGAATGGGTGAGGAGACAGAGACATGGAATGTTGGATTAGCTACGTAGGATTGGGCCTGGTTTGCACTTGGATGGGAAACAGTGTGGGTGTATCAGGTCCCGTAGGCTTAGGCTGCTCCAACAGTGGGGGTTGGACTTAGATGATCTTTTGAGGTCCCTTCCAACCTGTGATAACAAGAGCTAATTGCTGTCAAGCTCACACAGCCAATTGCCCTGATGAGTTAGTAGCAGAAGGCTGGGGCTGGGGCCTTGCACAGTCAGAATAAGATAGCTAGTACAATGACTATGGCCTATCACTGGAAATGATGTTGGTATTTTTGGGGGTTGCTGGATCTGGAACCGCTTCTCCAGTTACGCAGCGTCAGTGTGCTTATATTAGGATTTAGACAGAATGCATTTAAAAGCTTTGTCAGCTTCATATTTCATGAGTAAAATGAGGCTCTGCAATTCATAGAATCACTAAATCATAGAAAGGTTTTGGCTGGAAGAGATCTTAAAGCCACAACCCACCTGCCATGGACAGAAACAACTTCCACTGGACTAGGTTGCTTAATGTCCTAGTCAACCTGGCCTTGAACACATTCAGTGATGGAGCACCCACAACTTTCTTGGGCAAAGTGTTCCAGTGCCTCACCATCCTCACCATCCTCACAATAAAGAACTGTCTCTTTATAACTAACCAAAGTCTACCTTCTTTCAGTTTAAAGTCATTACCTCTGGTGCTATTACTACAAGCCCCTGTAAAATATCTCCTCCACATTTATTGTAGGCCCTCTTTAGATTCTAGAAGTCCACAACAGATACTAGAAGGCTGTAATAAATACTGGAAGGATAAAATAATTTGGGTTGGTTTTTTTTTTTTTATCTAAAACCATTTTGTACATGCCCTGCTTTAGATTTCCCAGGGTCTTCATAGGATCATAGGATGTTAGGGGTTGGAAGGGACCCAAGAGATCATCGAGTCCAACCCCCCTGCCGCAGCAGGACAAAACTATCTAACACAGATCACAGAGGAACACATCCAGGTGGGCCTTGAAAGTCCCCAGAGAAGGAGACTCCACGACCTCCCTGGGGAGCCTGTTCCAGTGCTCTGTGACCCTCACAGTAAAGAAGTTCCCCCTTGTGTTGAGGCGGAACCTCCTCTGCTGCAACTTCCAGCCGTTGCTCCTTGTCCTATCACAGGGGGTAAGTCTTGAAACATAAAATACAGTGACATATTGATAGTAAAGAAAAATGGTGAGCTTTATTCATAAAGAACAAAAATGCTTAGAAAAAAAGAGATGGAAAGCAAAATAAAACTATGAATCACCGGCAAATGGATTCACCCCACTCTCTGGGCTGTCCATGATTCATCAGCAGCCTCCTGGAAACGTGCAAAATCCAACAAAGAATCCCACCCTCCTTCCCCCGGGAGGCTCCTACACAGCCAAAGGGAAGAGAAAAATAATGGATAAGGGGTTGTCTCCAAGCACACACTCCTTAGATTCACCAAATGCCAACACGGGAATAGAGAAGGAAGATTAAAAAATATGACAAAGATACAATAAGGGCAGGAGTTGTAATGAGTAAGAGAAAAGAAGGAAAAAAGAAACAAGGAAAGAAAAGGAGAAAATTGGTATGGGGATAATGTGAAAACCTAGCCAAGATTTTGCTTACCACATCCATAGTTACACACCTAAGTAATGTTGATACGTGGTAAATTTTAATTAGGTATTAAGGAAAATTGTATTCGCTCTGAGGATATTGAAGCACTGGCACAAGCTATCCAATGATATTGTATAGTCTGCACCATAGGAAATACTCAGAATTGAGTGAATCAATCCTGAGCAACCTGCACTAACTGGATCTGCTTTTTGCACGGACTTGAAAATAGTTGACCCTTTTGGATCCCGTCTGATTTTAGTAACGTAGGTGTTCTATGGTTGTACATGCCTGAAAACCTTTTATTTGCTTCAGTGGTTATCTTCATATTTGCCATAAATGGCCTTTCCTTTCTCTTACCATAAGCTTTTATCCTTTTCAGAAGCAATAGTTGTTGCTTCATTGGAAAGGGAAAAGTATTTGTAATGTATTAACTGCTCAGCAAAGTCACACAGAATGTTTATTTCTGTAGCTGAAGTTTAATTTCCAGGTTTCAGCTTTTCAGAAACATCTCCCTTTTTATTCTATGAAAAGAGTAATTTGCCTTTGCTTAGCATAGTTATGACTTTAAAAACAGTACTGTACAGAAAAAACCCACAATTGTATTCTATTATTATCTATGATTATAAACTTCAGTGGAAGTTTGGATTGCATGTGAAATGTAGGATCAGACCTTTTGTGTTGTATTTGATGACACTGTTAACATGCACAACTAGTTTTATTGTGTGCACTCACATTGTAACAGCAAATAAAATGCAATTTAATGTCAGAGTTCATATTGCACAGATGCAAATTGTAGTTTGTTGAAGTAAAGTACTTTTCTTTCTTGTCATGGTACCTATCTATGTTTGTCAGACAACATAGTAAGTCAATTTAACAGAGTAAAAAGTATTTAAAATATAAACCAAATACAGCAGAGCATAGTTAAAACAGTTTCTACTATGCATATAGTGTATGTGCAGAAAATCTTTTTTCATTGTGAATCTTTGATTCAAGGAGTCAACAAGTATGCTGTTCTAAGACTACCAAAAATATGCTCTGTCTTAACATAACAAAAATCAACACAAGTTTGTCAATATCACAGCAGCCTGACACTCTGTGAATAATATACAAATTAAAGAATATGGTTGTGAAGAAAGGACTCTAATCATGCCTTACCAATTGTCACCTGCCCACTCAGCTGCCCTCTCATTATCACTCCTCAACAGGACAGAGGGGACAAAATGACATTGAAATGACCATTTAAGAATAAAACAGACTTGCATTTTATCAATAGGTTGTATATTTATTTGCTTTTTTAAATGCTGTGCTTCTCTTGGTTCTTCATCCTCTCCCCTAAGTATCTTACTGTATACCTGAATAGTTTCCTTTCTGACTTGTTACATTTTAATCTTTCTTTCTGAATTTTTGGTAATCAACTTTGAAAGAAACTTAATGCTAACTGCACCATATGTATAGATTTGTGTGTCTACCAGTAAAAGAAACTGAGAATTGGAGTTTCAACTTTTAGCATTATGTTAGTTATTAATTGCTATAAAATATCACAAAGAATTCAAGAGGGAAGTTTTAGGAAAAGAGGACAAGCAGTCAGATTTTTTTTTTTAAATCTCTGATACTGCATTTTTAATTGTCTTTGATATATGAGTATATATTGAAAACATTGATTATCCAATAATGAAGTTGCAGGTAATCTAATTTCTTTCTTTCTTTCTTTCTTTCTTTCTTTCTTTCTTTCTTTCTTTCTTTCTTTCTTTCTTTCTTTCTTTCTTTCTTTCTTTCTTTCTTTCTTTCTTTCTTTCTTTCTTTCTTTCNCTTTCTTTCTCTCTCTCTCTCCTTCTCTCCTTCTCTCCCTCCTTCTCTCCTTCTCTCCTTCTTCTCTCTCTCCTTCTCTCTCTCCTTCTCTCTCCTTCTCTCCTTCTTCTCTCTCTCCTTCTCTCTCTCCTTCTCTCTCTCCTTCTCTCTCTCCTTCTCTCTCTCCTTCTCTCTCTCCTTCTCTCCTTCTCTCTTCCCAAAATAGAGGTATTGTTTTTGATGTTCAGCTTATTTACTACTGTTTAATTTTATTGTGTTAGGGAAGAGCAGCATATGTCATAAAAAATATCAATTTAATATTTCAGATTGTAGAAAAACACATGCAGAACAGCATTTTAGCTGAAAATCAGATAAAATATGTTATGTTTAAGAAATGTATTCCTTTTTGTGGAAAAAAATAATGAAACATTTCTGCTACATCTAATAATCCTTTTGTTTCCTAAAGTAGACAGTGTTGCATGTATTAAGTCTTACAAAAGAAGTGAGGGGGATAAAGGTATTACATAAACTATATACAGAGCAAGTATATAGTACTATGTCAGTCTACCCCACTTTATATCACTTCTATGCTTCTGCTGTGGCAGGGGCATTGGACTAGATGATCTTTCAAGGTCCTTTCCAATCCCTATTGACTCTATGATTCTCTGTTGAATTTGATTATTTTAATTAACTTATTTTTATAAGAGAGCTTGCATTAAAATGTACAAGCTCTCTTATCATTATGTTCCAGCTTGAAAATCTAAATGAGTATGGTATACCAGTGTTACAAAACATTAAAGAATAATGATAATTTTCAGCTATTTATCTTATATACTCTATTTTGCAGTGGTTCACTAAGTAAAGGGGAAAAAAAATCATTTTCTCCCTGAATAACAGTTTTCTTAAAATTTACCATTCATGACTTATAAATCCCTTTGCCTGTTCTTTCCTCCCTTAAGAGGAGAGGCTGAGGGAGCTGGGTCTCTTGAGCTTGGAGAAGAGGAGACTGAGGGGTGACCTCATTAATGTCTACAAATATTTGAGGGGTGGGTGTCAGGAGGATGGATCTGGGCTGTTCTCGGTGTCATCTGGCTATAGGACGAGGGGCAATGGTTGTAAGCTGGAACATAGGAGGTTCCACATCAACCTGAGAAGGAACTTCTTCACAGTGAGGGTGACTGAGTCCTGGAACAGGCTGCCCAGGGAAGTTGTGGAATCTCCTTCACTGGAGATGTTCAAGACCCGACTGGACGGGTTCCTGTGTGACTTGGTGTAGGTGATCCTGCTGTGTCAGGCGGATTGGACTAGATGATCTTTCGAGGTCCCTTCCAATCCGTAATGATTCTGTGATTCTGTGATTCCTTAGAAATAAACAAATGACTGAACATAACAATGTAAATCTGTTTGCAGGAAATACAGCACAGCAGAGGGTAGAGGGTGTGGAAGATAATTTCTAACACAGCTGCTGAGGGAGTGTTGCAGTTTGAAAATTGCTAGAATTTTCAGATGTGCAGAATTTTCAGATGTGCAGAAGTTGTGCTTTCATGAAGAACAAAAGAAAAGTTGTTGTGTAGCTTTAGAGGACCCCTCCCGCACCAGGAACCTGTCCTGGGGGTGGCTGTCACTGTCCCAGGACCTGCCCGAGAAGTGCATGGCTAGGTCAGCCTATAAAAAGCAGAGCAGGCTGTTTGCTCTCTCTCAGGCTGCGGGGTCTCAGCCCCCCGCCACCGCCCGTTCCCGAGACTGGGGTGGGGGTGCGGGGAATGCAACTCGGCCGTGGCTTCCAGTGCTGCCACTGCTGCGGGAAAGGAGATGCACTGGCTTTGCACAGCTCACCCCGGCCCAATGCCAGCTGCGATTTTGCCTTGGCTTCCAGTGGCGCCGCTGTTGCCGCTGTAGGAAGAATATGCACTGGCTTTGCACAGCTCTCCCTGGCCCAGAGTGGTTTGCCGCAGATTTTCAGCGGTCTTCAGAGGCCCCTGATTCCCGCCACTACCGCCCCAGCTCCGCACAGCTCTAGATTTGGACCTGTTGCCGTGCAATCCTGGCCGTGGACTGGAGAAGCAAGATTTAGTGCAACCACCCCCCACGGAGCAGCCCTTCAGCATTGTGGTGCCCTGTGTTGTAGTTCGAGAACTGCTAGAACCTGTAGAAGTGCTTTCNTTCCCGCCGTCGCGGCAGCGCGGTGCCACCGCTGCCCGCCTCCGCACCGCGCCTGGACTGGAGAAGCAAGACTGGTGCAGAAATGCCATCACGACCCCCCACCACGGACAGCTTTCAGCATTGGTGAGCTGGGCTACTCCTCTTCCCCCTGGAGCTGAGACAGGAGAGGGAAAGGAGNAAATTAGAAGAAGATCCAAGGCCCAAACTGGAGTGGTTTACCATTCTATTTTCTCAGGTTCTGTGAGGGCATTAATGACACAGTTTGTATGCACCGACTTGCATAACCTTTTGTGTATATAATTAGTGTTAATAAACCTTTCTGGAGTTTCCCTAAGCCATCGATTGTCTGGTGAATTTTATCCGAGATGCCATTGTGACCTCACTGCTTTGCTTTCCTTTCTTTGATATTGAATTGTGGTCCTGAACCCACCACAACCTGGGGTACTCCTCTTTCCCCTGGAGCTGAGACAGGAGGAGAAAAGAGAGGAGAAGTTCTTCGAAACCCCCTCGGTCAAGTGCAGAGTGTTGGGGGTGGCCCTGTTGATACAATCATGCGATTGGTCTCCGTCTTGGATCCCTCAAGTGACCGGGGCTATGCGACTGCTCGCTGCCATTTTGGAGAGATTGGTCAGCAAGAAGAGAAGCTGTTTGTCATTTTCTGCTGCTGAGGAAGACTGGGGGTGCTTTAAGTTTTGAGGAAGAACTCCTTCGTGCGTAGTTGAAGGAAGCAGAAGGACTTGAAAATCCTTAAATCTTGGATCTGAAAGACAGAGACTAGATCCTTTGTTGGGAATGCATTTTGCCCTCACAGGGGGTGTGATTTGGGGATTAATGGAGAGGGTGCTGGCACTCGTCTCTGCTTGGTTAGAATGCTTTTGTTTTCCAGATCTCTGATGTGACCCAAGGCCCAAATGATAGTGACTTGTATTTTCCTCAGATAGTGTAATGGCATTTGTGACACAGGTTCTAGTTTGAGTGCACTAACTTGCTTGTTTTTTTTCTTTCTTTCTTTCTTTCTTTCTTATCTTCTTTTCTGTATACAGCTATTGAATTAATAAACTTCTTTCCAGTATCCCTAAGCTATTCATTGTGTGGCATCGAAACCTTACTGCAAAGCAGTCATTAGTTTCAACCCACTATAGGGAGCCAACTAGTGAGAGTGCCCTCCTGGACATGCTTCTTGTGAGTAGGGAAGGACTAGTAGGGGATGTAACAGTTGGAGGCCATCTTCAAAATAACAGTTTTCAAGTCTCAAGAGAAGTAAGGAGTGGGAGTAAGGAATATGGATAAGCAAAACTGCTACCTTAAATGTCTAGAGGGCAGACTTTGACCTGTTTAAGAGACTGGCTGACATTAACCCATGACAGACAGTCTTGAAGGGTAGAAGGAGGCTGGGAAGGCTGGACATTCTTCAAGACATAGGAGCAGGGCATTCTGGTAGCCCATAAAAGAAGCCATTGGGGAAGAACAGAGATCTTTGGCTGAAATGCAGGAATTGAAAAACCGCTACAGCCTATGGATGAAGAAATAAACTACTCAGGAAGGCTACAAAGATTTTATGAGCAAAGACAAAATCTGAAGTGCCAAAGTACAGCTAGAATTCAAGCTGGTTACTGTCAAAAAATAAAATGAAAAAATATTTCTACAAATATATTAACAGCAAAAAAGGGTGAAGGAAAATCTCCATCCTTTATTGTATGCAATGAAAATAAATATTGTATGCAATGAAAATGTCTTCTTTGCCTCAGTCTTTAATAATAAGACCAGTTGCTCCCTGAGTGCCCAGCCCTCTGATCTGGATGAAAAGAATGGGAGCAGAATTATAGCCCCATAATACAAGGGTGAATGATCTGTGATCTATTGCACCACATAAGTTTATGAGGCTGGTTTATGAGGTACTGAGAGAACTAGTAGATGTCTTACCAAGCCAATATTCATCATTTATCACCTGTCCTGGGTAAACAAGGAGGTCACAATTGGCTGAATTGACTGAAAGTCAGTAAATATAAATGTGATACCCATCTACAAGAAGGGTTAGAAGAATGATCTAGAGAACTACACACCTGTAGGTCTGATCTCAGTGCTGGGGAAGGTTATGGAACAGGACATCTTAAGAGCCATCATATGACTTGTATAGAACCACCAGACTATCAGGCCCAGTGAGCACAGGTTTATGCAAGTCATGTCCTCCTTAAGTAAAATAGAATCTAAAGAACCTAAAATTCAGTAAAGAGTTTAACACTATTTCTCAAGCCTTCTCCTGAAAAACATGTTGCTCTTTGCTTGGATGCATAAACACTTTGTTGGATAAAAATTAGCTGAATGACTGAGCCCAAAGAGTGTGGTGAATGAAGTTAATACCCATTGGTTAATTACGCTGTTGCAATTTGAACCCATTCCTTCTTGTTCTTCTGAGAAAAGACTGGTATCAACCTCTCCACAATTACAACCTTTCAGCTAGTTGTAGAGAGTGATGAAGTCTCCTCTTAGTTTCCTCTCTTCAAGCTAAAGAGTCCCAGGTCTTTCCATAGCTCCTCATAAGATTTATTCTCCAGGCCCTTCACTGGCTTCATTGCCCTCATCTGCACTCACTCCAGAACCTCAATATGTCTCCTGTATTGAAGTGCCCAAAACTGGACACAATACTGAAGGTGTGGCCTCACCAGTGCCAAATACAAGGGGACAATGGCATGCTTACTCCTGCTGGTCACACTAATTCTAGTACAATCCAGAATGCTATTGGCTTTCTTGGCCACCTGGGCACACTGCTGCCTCATGTTCAACCACCTGCCAGTTACAAACCCTAGGTCCCTTTCTGCCAGACAACTCTCCAGCCACACTTCCTCAAGCCTGCAGCACTGTGTGGGGTTATTTTGTCCAACAGCAGTACCTGGTACTTGGCCTTATTGAAGCTTATGCCATTAATATTGACTCCAATCTATCCAAGTCTCTCTGCAGAGCTTCCCTACCCTCATGAAGATCAAAACTTCCTCCTAACTTGATGTCATCTGGAAAATTAGCAATGATAATGCTCTGTGTCCTTATCAGTACCGTCAACAAAGACATTAAACAGAAATGGTCCCAACGCTGAGCCCTGAGGAACACCACTTGTGATCAGCCACCAGCTGGATTTAACTCCATTGACCACCACTGTTTGCAACAATCCATTCAGCCAGTGCTTAACACAGTAGATTTTGTACTTGTCCAAGCCATGAGCACCCAGTTTTTACAAGAGAATTCTGCAGTGAACGATGTCAAAGACTTTTCAAAAGTCCAGGTAGACAATATCCTATAGTCAAGCCATCCTGTCATAGAAGGAGATCAGGTTCATCAGGTGGGATCTGCTTTTAATAAACTCATGTTGACTGGGCCTGATCCTCTGGTTGCCCTCTCTGTGCTGTATAATGACCCTTGCGATGATGGCTTCCATGACCTTCCCTGATACCAAGGTAAGACTGACAGATCTGTAGTTTCCTGGATCCTCTATTCTGCCCTTCTTGTAAGTGGGTGTTACATTTGCTACCTTCCAGTTCATTGGGATCTCCCCAGCTAGACAGGATTTCAAGTAAATAATGGAAAGTGCCTTGGCGAGCACATCTGCCAAACTCTTTCAGCATCACTGGGTGTAACTCATCCTGCCCCTCAGACTTGTTTATATCTAAGTGGTGCAGCAGGTGGACTGTCAGTGCTAGATTAACAGTTGGACTTTATGATCTTAAAGGCATTTTCTAATTTAAATTATTCCATTATTCTATTATTCTATAAAATCAAACAGAGAAGTACATCGAGTGTAAGAGTTTATTTGCTTTTTGTGTGTTATATAGCCCTGTTAATATGAGGCAATGTAAGATGAAGGGATTTCACAGAACAACTTCTAGCTTAGAAGACTTTTTTCATTTTGTTGGGAGTTCTATCAGTATCTGTAATCCTTTTCGTGCTGAACAGGCTTTAGGGTGTGCATTTATGCCGTTAGAATACCTCAAAGTACTAAAGCAATGAATGCTGTTCTTACCATCAACCGTCTTACCATCAACAATTGTCTCTTTTTAGCTAAGCCAGCCATTTCAGGGAATACTTCACACCAAATCATTGAAGAGTTACTTTGTACAGTAAATGTTGAATTAATCTGAACTTATTGAAAGATGTAATCAAATTCGCTTATATTTTATTTAATATACAAAAAGCAGCCCAATATTAAGATGATATTTGCACAGGAAGATCTGGTTAATTAAGTTTATCTCTGAGGACGTTAAAAACCTTGTATTTAATCTCCACATAAAACAAAGACAGGAGGAAAGCTATCATTTGACTTTGTCATCTATCAGGGAGCTACTTGAGACCAGAGATCAAATTAGTACTGGCAAAATATTGTTTTGTGCCCTATCATGTGAATTTTAGATGCAAAATTCAAAATCATTCTTTAAATGATAACAAAACCCCACACCATACTCTTTCCCTTTTACCCATGAACAGCATTTTTTACCTATAGTTCTGTACCTTTTCCCAGAAATGGTGAGTACACAACTAAATTTAATTGCAGTAATGGTAGTGTTATGCTGAGAAGAGGGATACGTGGACCAAAGCTGAGGGAAAACACAGGTTGTCTTGTCTAGGTGAATTTGCACTATTTTTATTTTTTATTTGACTTCTGAGGCAAAGTTATCTTCCATAGCCAAAGAAAAACTTCAGGCATCACCTTCATATGCTGTTTTAGCATGTGAATACTAATCTTAACTTATTACCAGTACAGTAGAGTTGTATATGAACTTTAATTATTTGACATTTCCTGTTGGCTGTCTAAGGCACTGAACTATTTGGCATTGGTTATCATAATTAGTGCTTCAAAAAGCTAGTTCTCTCCAATCAGTAGTCTAGAGAATTTTAGTTTATAACTTGAGTTTAGAAATTTCATCTCCTAAGTACAAATTAGGCATGTCAGTTTTATGCCTGAGACATTGAAATCTTCATTTCTCTGGGTGGTTTTCTTCTACAGCAAGAATGACACTCATACAATATATTTCCTCATAATTTCTTTGACTCAATTTGGGGAAAAACAAAATTAAATTTAATATGAACAGCAAGAACTCATCACCAAATGCACAGAGAGATACAAGCAGTTCTTAATTGCAACTTCCCAGGCTCAGCTCTGCTACCTCCTCCCACTTAGGAAAAAAGTCCCTTGTGGTCCTTCCCTGTGGCAACATGATGTCCACCTCCACAGTCCTTCAGGTACTTCTCCAACTTGAGTAGGTGTCTCCTGTGGGCTGCTGTCCTCCCAGTGATGAATTGCTTGAGTGTGAGTTTTTTCCTCTGAGTCCCCTACTTATACATGCTCTCCTCCATGGTGTTGCCTGCACTCTTACTCCACTCATCTCTGGGGGCTCCACGAACTAACTGTCTCTCTCTCTCCCCCCACTCACAAACTGAAAGGAAAATGACTGCCCTAGGGCATCTTCCTCTGTACCTACCTGGGCAATTGCATAACTGTATCTCTCTTTTCCAAACCACAGATAGTTTCCCAACAAAAAATTAAAAGCTTCTCTGGCTAGCATGTGAGTCTCCTGCAGCTATGGTACTCCTAGCCAAAGTGATCTAGATGATCAGGTAGTGAGGCAGATCATGAACTGGCTGCAGGATAGAAGCCAGAGAGTAGCAGTCAACAGGACAGAGCCTAGTTGGAGGCTTTTATCTAGTGGAGTGCCCCAGGGGTTTGTGCTGGGACCAGTCCTAATCTATTCATGAATGACTTGGATGAGGGATGAGAGTGCACCATCAGCAAGTTTGCTGATGACACAAAGCTGGAAGGTGTGGCTGACACCCCAGAAGTATATGCTACCATTCAGCAAGACCAGGACAGGCTGGAGAGTTAGACAGATATAAATTAAATTAAATATAACAAGGGCAAGTGTAAGGTACCTGGGCAGGTACAAACCCAGGTATCGGTCTAGGTTGGAGACTGACCTGTTAGAGAGCAGTGTAGGAGAAAGGGTCTTGAGTGTCCTGGTGGACAGCAGGATGACCATGAACCAGCAATGTGCTCTTGTGTCCAAGAGGGTCAACAGCATCCTGGGGTGGATCAGAAGGGGAATGGCTAGTAGAGTAGACCAAAAGAGGTTCAATTCCCCCTCTCCTCTGCCCTAGTGAGACCACATCTGGAGTACTGGATTTAGTTCTGGGATCCTCATTTCAAAAAGGACACGGAGTTGCATGAGAGAGCCCAGCACAGAGATGATGAAGGGAGAAGAACACCTCCCTTACGAGAAGAGGCTGAGGGAGATGTATCTCTTTAGCTTGGAGGAGACTGAGTGGTTACCTCATGAATGTTTATAAATATGTGAAGGGTGGGTGTCAAGAGCATGGAGCCAAACTCTTCTCAATGTCATCTAGTGATAGGACAAAGGGCAATGCTTGTAAGCTAGAATGTAGGAAGTTTCATGTGAAGATGAGAAGGAACTTCTTCACAATAAGAGTGACAGAGCACCTATGAGTTTTGAGGGCAGGAGTTTCTTTCAAAATTTTCCTTCCTTTCATTCCTGTAAAATTACTCTCTAGACATAAATATATTTGCTGCTTTAATGGTCAAATTATCTGGCTTTTTTTATAATCATTAATATGTTCCTGTTCCTGCTCTTCCAATGAAGGTCAGATTACTAAATGCAACTTTCCTCACTTCCTTTTTCTTAATAAGTTCATATGATTATTTATCTCTAGGGTCTCAAGGTAAGAATCATAATCTAATACATTCCTAATATCTTCACATGGCAGTTAAAGCAAATGAGGTTTTGATTTAAAATACATTAAAACATACAGAATGTGTAAATTTCAGTGACACAAATAAATCACATTGCTTCTTGAATTCCTCTTATTTAGTTGTTATGCTTCTTATATTCTCTTTACATATATCTCAGCTGCTATTAATCTAGAATGACTAAAATCTGTAATATCTTGAAAGTGTCAGCATTTTCTATATCTCATCTTCTGCATTCTTTTTGATTTTATTTGACATGTGGTGTCTTTATCATGTACAGTTGGGGAGTGTGTTTACATATGAAAGAGTAACAAGAACAGAAGTAGTTTAATAATTTTTTCATTTTCAGCATACTGTTCCTGAAGGAATTTGGATTGTTTAGTCTGAAGAAAGGAATTTTGAGGGCAGACCTTGTTCTCTGGAACTACCTGAAAGGAGGTTGTAGTGAGGTGAGGATCAGTCTTTTCTCGCAATTAACATGAGATAAGGCAAGAGCAAATATCCTCAAGTTGTGCCAGGGAAGTTTTAGATTGGATATCAGTAATAATTTCTTTACAGAAATGTTGTAGAGCACTAGCAGAGATTTCCCAGGGATGTAGTGGAGTCACCATCCCTGGTAATATTTGAAAGACATACAGATATAGTAACGAGGAACATGATTTAGTGGTGACTTGGAAGTGTTATATCAATCATTGGACTTGAGATTCTTTGTGGATATATATATGGAAAAAAAATTGTCATTATTTAGTCATATTTGTAGTTGAAAGGGTCTTGCAAAGGTCATATAATCAAATACTCCTTGCCGTGAACAGGGACATCTCCAACTGTACCAGGGTGCCCAAAGCTGTGGGAGCTGATCATTAATGTTTCCAGGGATACAGTATCTACCCTGTCTCTGTGCAAACTGTTCCAGTGTTTCATAATTCCCATTTAAAAAAAAAAAAAATCCTATGTCTGGTCTAAATCAGATCTAGGTCTAAAGTTTAAAGCCATTACGTTTTCTCCTAACAGGCCTTGCTAAAAGGACTATCCCTTTATTTCTGAAGAGTCTTTGTAAATACCAGATGGCTGCATGCCATAGTTTAGCACCAGATTAGCCCACAGAATTATAGTTTTCTCAACCATGCAGACAGAAATGTCCTCCCACCCCCTGGAGGGGGAGAAAAGAGGTAAAGCAAACACACATCTGGAAACTGGAATTAGAAATATTCACTTTTATTAAACTTTATTCAACTTTATTAAACTTTATTAAAGATTTTATTAAGTAGGGAAAAAAAAAACCAAACCAAAAAGGAAAGGTAAAGGGAAAAAAGGAAAAAAAAGTATGTTATTCCTCAATTCAAGTCCACCCCTCCTCCAGCCCAGACCTGATAACCCCTGATTCCTAAGAGATGCTAAAAGCCATGGACAAGGAGGGGAGTAAAAAGGAAAGACTGGGAAATCTCCTAAGCAAATATCCAATTTCAGTAGTTTCTTAGGAAGCAGTCCTAACATTTGCAGGAGAGGATAGAGGTAAGAGGAAGATAAAAAGGAAAGTGGGGAAAAAAAGGTGGGAGGGGTATGAAGCAGAAGAGGGACAGAGAGCTACAGAAGGACAGACAGGCCACAGTGTGTTACTGGCCAAAACGAAACCGAAACCAGACTCCTAAGACACACAAACAGGGAGGGGGTACCAAAAAGAGGGGTAAAGGAATGCCCTGTCCCCACCTGCTCAACCTGTTCCCTGTATCAACCACATCTCCCTTTGCTCCTGTACACACACCCCCCCGCCCCCAACCTCCACCCCCCTGCCCCAAGCACAGCTCACAGGAGGGAAAAGTAAACATCCCCACAGCCAAGATGAGTTAACTCCATGTATACTGTAAGAGAGTTCGATGTGGGAGTACTATATGCAAATACAATTTCACCAAATCCAGAACACTGCAATAAGGTCTCCTTGGAGTCTTCTCTTCTTCAGGTTGAAGAAAAAAATATATGTATTGGCTATAAAAAGAAAAGTTGCAGGCTTTACTGAATTCATTTCTAAAAATTAATGGCACTTTTCAAACCTTCAAGTCCTAAATAAAAGGGGACAATTTTAACTGTATTGCACAAAATGCACAGAAATAGTCACACTGCTCTTCTTGTAACTAGCTTTGTGGTGAAGAGGGAAAGTTAACTTGAAGGATTAGCTACATGTTTGTTCTTTTGGTCATATGAAGCTGGCTTGGGGTTTTCTGAGATGAAAGGGAGGGAAGATTTTTAATTCCACATCAAAATTTGCAATCCTTTGGATTAAGCCTTTATTGTACAGAAATATATTTCTTTTGTTTGCCTACTCTGTTCTAACTACTTGTGGAATGTGAAGTGAAACAAGATCTTGATTGAGTATAAAATAGAATTTTGTTTGTTTTTCAGCTAATTCTACTTACTGGTCTGGTTCAGAATTCAAGTATTAATGTTCCTCTAGTGTTGTATGAATAAAAAGGATACATAGAAATGAGGAGAGGACAGGAAATTTCTTTGTTGTTTCTGGTTTACAGATAGCATACATTCCAGTTCAGAATATTGAAACAGTATAATTGTACTCCTATAGCATTTCAGTAGCATTTTTGTGATGCAAAATGTTTTAATTGTGTTTCTCTAACTATGTTAAATGGTGCTATATAGAAATATTCTTTACACTGCTTCCCTGAGCAGAGAAATTTAGAATGTAGATTTAGAGTACTTGGTAATTTGTGCAACCTTTTCTGTAAATTTATGACACTCTAATTTGAAATCTATTAGGTTTCTTCTACTTTCTTCTTTCAGAAATCATTCCTTGGGGCTTAACAACTTTCTTTGAACATGCTTCCAAAATTTACTCTTGATGAAATTGTATTGACTCATTCTTGTGTCAGTAGTATTTAGTACCTTAAAGTGCTTTTATTTTTCCATGACATTGCCTTTGTGATATGCTTACTGAGCAATTCAGACTCCACCTTAGCTATTTTTGCTATTTTTTTTTTTTAAGTAGAAGAAGCTTAACTGTATCCTGAAGAAAAGCAGGTTATCCACGCTACTCATTATTTCCCCACGTTAGTCTGAGCTTATCTTCCCTGAATAGGGATCACCAAAAGAGCACAGAGGATTTACACAACCTTATCAAATTTGCTGATGAAAAGAAACTGGGAGGATTGGCTGATATGCCAGAAGGCTGTGCTGCCATCCATCATGACCTGGATAGGCTGGAGAGGTGAGCAAGGAGAAACCTAATGAACAACTGTAGAGCTTTGCATCTGTGGAAGAAGTTTCACACATCATTCCAGACTGGTGACTATCTACTGGAAAGTAGCTCTGGAGAAAAGAACATAGGAGTCCTGGTAGACTAATGTGAAGAAAAATATTTCCTTGTGGCCAAGAAGGCCAATAGCACCCTGGGATACATTAAGAAGAGTGTGGCCAGCAAGTCAAAAGATCCTCTCCCTTTATTGTGCCTTGGTGAGTCCTCATCTGGAGTGCTATATTCAGTTTATGCTCCTCACTTCAAGAACAGGGACCTACTGTAAAGAGCCCAACAGCGAGTTATAAAGATGATTAAGGAACGGAGACATTTCTCTAATAAGGAAAGGCTGAGGGACATGAATCTATTTAGCCTGGAGAAGAATAAGCTGAGGGGAGACCTCATCAAAGGAAATAAATGTCTAAAAGACTGATGCTAGGAGGATGAGGCCAGTCTCTTCTCAGTGATGTCCAATGACAAGACAAGTGGTAATGGTCACAAACTGCAAAAAGGAGGTTGAACCAATACTTTTTTACTGTAAGGTGATAGAGCACTGAAACAGTCTGCCCAGAGACATTGTGGAGTTTCCTTCTCTGAAGACATTCATGTGTTCCTGTGTGATCTGCTATAGAAGAACCTGCACGGGCAAGGAAGATGGAGTAGATGACATTGAGAGGCCTCTTCCAGCCCCTACCCTTCTTTGCAATTCTGTGATTCTGTGATTTCAGATTGAACAGGGTATCATGCAATGGCTATCTGATATATTCTGGCTGGACATACTCTTCCTGATGCACCCTGACATTGTATATCTTCATTTTGTGCTATTTATAAAATTAACTCTTTTATTATTGCTTCTCATTTTGAAGTTAAAAAAAATTAGTCTCAGAATCAAACCTTTAATTAGACTGCTATAAATTCTTTGTTATGTATCTTGTCATATACATTTACTACTGTTTCTTCTTTAACTTAGTTTTGGGTGTCACAATGTTTACCTCTTGACAACAGTTACTTTAATGTGTTACAATTGGGAAAAAAACAAACAGAAAACCAACAAAGCCAAAACATCAAACTCCAGTAAATATACCTATATACGCAGAAAACAGGTAATAATGAAACCAATAAAGTGTTTCTTGAATGCAAATTTAGCTTACAATACTAAATTTTACTTAGGTTATGCAATTTCCAAGTGTAATCTGATTTAACTGTCTATGTTATCATTTTTCTGTGTCAAACAAGCTATTACCCACATTCTGAACACAATTGCAGGACATGAACTTTTTTAGTCTTTAGTAGACAGAATATAATAACTAGTTGTGTTATGCATTCCAAGTGCCTTGTTCTTCCTAAGTTGAATGATATGTATATCACAAAAATTTGTTCAGCATTGAGGGGGAGTTGTATCTGGGAAAGGCTCTGACGTGAACAAGGACAATTACAGTTATTTTACACCAATAGCAGAAACTGCAGATCTCAGTGGATAGAATGTCTGTCTTCAATTTGCAAACAAAATAAGTGAGTGTAATAATATACGGATGGATTCAGCTCTGAAATCAGTCTGTAAGGAGTGCATTTTTCTTGATGGGCTCCCGATAATTCTCAAGATTACAAACTCTTACTTCAGACAAAATTCCACATAACACTTTTTGAATGTTTTATCAACAAGGCCATAGCTCTCTCACTGTAACTGAGTCATGATTTCACTTGAGTTCCTGTATAGAGAAAGATACAGTAGTATCTTACTTAAAGTTTTAGTCAACATATCATTTGCTTTCTCCCATGTTGCTACTTTGTTATTAAAATAACTGATTAACTTCTTTTGTAAATTGCCTCTCTCAGAGTGTCCCCAGCTCTGGCCATTTTTCTTCCTCATCAACTCAAGTGTATATGTGCTGCCATAAGCTTAGAAGGTGAAAACTCTGAAGAGGAACTGCATCAGGAATATAATCATATTCTTGGACTTAAATTCCACATAAATCCAAAAGACATAAAAATTATTATTCCTGATACCACTACTGGAGGACAGTTGATAGTTTAATCTCTTTAGAGATTATCTGATCTATGTCTTTCTTTGAATGGTTATCAGGGCCCTGACTGTACTAATTTTAATAACCTTGGCCAGTCTCCCTTCAAAACCCCTAGCCTCTGTGTCTCTCCAGAGGTGGCTTGGGCCCTTCTCCTAAAGCTCATACAGATGTGGCAGCTCTTTGTGCCTCCTTCACCAGGAGACATGAGCTCACATGACTCTGGCAGCAGGACACCAATTTTTTTTGTGCAGTGCTGCTCAGATCATCTCTTTCAGCACAAGTCAAGTATCACAGTATCACAGTATTACCAAGGTTGGAAGAGACCTCATAGATCATCAAGTCCAACCTGTTACCACGGAGCTCAAGGATAGACCATGGCACCAAGCGCCACGTCCAATCCTGCCTTGAACAGCTCCAGGGACAGCAACTCCACCACCTCCCTGGGCAGGCCATTCCAGTGGCCAATGACTCTCTTAGTGAAGAACTTTCTCCTCACATGAAGCCTAAATTTCCCCTGGCACAGCTTGAGGCTGTGTCCTCTTGTTCTGGTGCTGGCTGCCTGAGAGAAGAGAGCAACGTCCTCCTGGCCACAACCACCCCTCAGGTAGTTGTAGACAGCAATAATGTCTCCCCTGAGCCTCCTCTTCTCCAGGCTAAACAATCCCATCTCCCTCAGCCTCTCCTCGTAGGGAGCTCTCTGTCATGCTGTGCAACTGTCTGCTTTGTCTATACTTCATAAAAAGAAAAATTAAAGGAATAAAAAATGAGTGTATATGTTAAAGAAAGTAAAGAAATTAATTAGAGGTATGAAAATAATGATTATTGAGAACTGTTTACAGGAAATACAGTATTCTAACTATTTCTTTCTATTCTAACAAAGAGAAGAACAAGTTAATACATCATTAATGTTTTCAATTGATATTTAAGAATAAATTATTGAATGAAGATTATAACATGACCTCATTGTATCTTGCTTGTGGTTTGAAACAAAATAGAGTTTTGCTATTTTTAATATAAAATGCTCAGAGTCTTTAATCAGGAAAAAATTCTTTCTGATGTCAACTCTGTCTCACTCTCTATTTATCCACAGATCACTGGGACATAAGTCAGGAAAGAGAAATTGTGAAGGATGTACATGAGATATAATCTTTACCAAATATTCTGAAGCATCTTAAATTCACTTCTCACTTTCACAATTCAAATAGAGTCAAAATCTTCTTCTGGCTGGAATCGAAACTTCTAAGGTCTCTGCATACACATAAATATGGCATGGCCAGTGAAAGTCTTCATCAACTGCAACTTCTCTAATTCAACTGTCCTAATTCTCGTGCATTAGAATTACAAGTCAAGGAGAAAGGAAGTTTAATACCTGTGAGAAATAGTTCTTTGTAATTCTTCTAAAGAGATATGCAAGCAAAATATAGAAATATAAAAAACAGTAAATAATACAACAAACCTAATATTTGTTTTAGTCTAGGGAATTTACTGCATCATACTGAAAATCTCAGAATACTTAGTGTAGCAAATGTGGGTATTCAACTTTTTCAAAGACCACTGTATCTAGAATGGTCCCAATAGCTGTCACACAACTTCCTATAACTTACATGAAGTGGGTTGTTTTTGTTGGTTTCCTATGCCTCCTTGCATTTATTTCATCCTTCTCTATTCTCTATGCACCCCCACAGGTAGAATTGGGTACCACTGCCAGCTTTGAAATGATGTGTAAATAAGTCCACTTAGGAAGAATGAGGCATGCTGTACACTGACAAAAAATGAGATGTATCTAACATCTTTATTAAAAGAGTTGGCTATGCTTTTCATGAAGCAGCTGAAGAAGTAACATAAAAAGGCAGACTATAGTCAGTTCTCTGACAGATCATTTTTTCTTTCTATTTTTTTCTTAGTTTTATGTTAAAAAAAATGACAGAAATATTTGTATGGAACATGGAAAACATTTAAATATTATCTAAATTGTACGTGTATGCACATCTAAATGTATGCATATCTATTCCATACACACATGTGCAGATTCCCACAGATTGGGCTTCTAATCCTCAGAGACATGTAAATAATACGTATTACCCAGTGTTATTTAGTTATGACTACATTAACATTTACACATTGGCTCTCATGTTTGTCTGTGTATTAAGAAAATTATATTTCACATAATTCCAGAATCCAACTAAGCTGGATATCGCTGCCGGGAGACTGGAGAGCCTGGTGGCAAACGCTGAGCTTTTCGTATGGGTAGCCACATTCTGTGTGCGTACGTGGCTACGTGAGTGGTGATGTATGGGGGCGGAGATTGCTGCGGATAGCTGGAGAATTGAACTAAGCCGGATATCGCTGCTGGAAGACTGGAGAGCGTGGTGGTAAACTCTGTGCTGTTTTACCAGCTTCTTGCCGACAGGGGGGGTCAGACTAAAAAAAAATTAAAAATGGTAACAGCGTGGCAGCAGAGGAAGACCAGGCTTCGGTCACAACTGCACGTGGAGGTGTGAACCCAAACAGAGATCCCCCAAAAAGATGAGGTTATACAGGTAGTAGGATGTCAAGAATGCAGAGATATTTCTCATCTTCCTGGCTGAGTTTGGTGTGAGCAGGTAGATTATTTGCTTGACCAGGTGGCACAATTGCAAGATGAGGTTGAAAGGCTGCAAGCTGAACTAGGAAGACTCAGGAGAACTAGAGAGGCTGAAACCAATGAAGACAGGTGCAGTCAGGCTCAGCAGTCTGGACAACAGCTAAATAAGAGCCAGATTCAGGAGGGGCCTGTATCCTATAGTTCTCAGGAAGTGGACAGAAGCCCAAGTAAAATGGGTGGAGCCAAGTGCAGGGCCGTAGCAGAAGGCGGGTGCCACCCTTGCCTGGCACACCTCCCGTGTTGACACCAAGTAATAGGTATGAGCTGCTATTGGAAGACAGCAAATCTGATAAGGATATAGAGAACCCACACTGAAGGTCCTGGTAAAGTCTCATAAATTCAGGAAGGCTTCTAATACTATGACGACCTGCTCTACAAAGAAGAGAAGGTTTCTAGTTATTGGAGACTCGCTCCTGAAAGGGACTGAGGGCCCAATATGCAGAGCTGACCCCCATCATAGTCTGCAGTTTACCGGAAGCCCGAATCAGGGACATCACTATTTTGCTCCCTAACCTGGTGAGATCAGCTGACTATAAACCACTGCTGATTGTCNACAGGTAGTAGGATGTCAAGAATGCAGAGATATTTCTCATCTTCCTGGCTGAGTTTGGTGTGAGCAGGTAGATTATTTGCTTGACCAGGTGGCACAATTGCAAGATGAGGTTGAAAGGCTGCAAGCTGAACTAGGAAGACTCAGGAGAACTAGAGAGGCTGAAACCAATGAAGACAGGTGCAGTCAGGCTCAGCAGTCTGGACAACAGCTAAATAAGAGCCAGATTCAGGAGGGGCCTGTATCCTATAGTTCTCAGGAAGTGGACAGAAGCCCAAGTAAAATGGGTGGAGCCAAGTGCAGGGCCGTAGCAGAAGGCGGGTGCCACCCTTGCCTGGCACACCTCCCGTGTTGACACCAAGTAATAGGTATGAGCTGCTATTGGAAGACAGCAAATCTGATAAGGATATAGAGAACCCACACTGAAGGTCCTGGTAAAGTCTCATAAATTCAGGAAGGCTTCTAATACTATGACGACCTGCTCTACAAAGAAGAGAAGGTTTCTAGTTATTGGAGACTCGCTCCTGAAAGGGACTGAGGGCCCAATATGCAGAGCTGACCCCCATCATAGTCTGCAGTTTACCGGAAGCCCGAATCAGGGACATCACTATTTTGCTCCCTAACCTGGTGAGATCAGCTGACTATAAACCACTGCTGATTGTCCAGACAAGTGGGGAGGAAGCTGTATTCCATAGCTTGAGGGGACTGAAGAAAGACCTTAAGGCATTAGGACGTTTTGTGACGGACTCTGGGGCAAAAATTGTATTCTGTTTGTTACACCCATTCTGGGGTGAGGACATGGGCCAGAATAGAAGGATTACGTACATCAACGCCTGGCTATGAGACTGGTGTTACAGGCAGGGTTTTGGGTTCTTTCAGACACCAGGCTTAGCAGGAACAAATGGGAGGAGTTTAACTCAGANAAGTGGACAGAAGCCCAAGTAAAATGGGTGGAGCCAAGTGCAGGGCCGTAGCAGAAGGCGGGTGCCACCCTTGCCTGGCACACCTCCCGTGTTGACACCAAGTAATAGGTATGAGCTGCTATTGGAAGACAGCAAATCTGATAAGGATATAGAGAACCCACACTGAAGGTCCTGGTAAAGTCTCATAAATTCAGGAAGGCTTCTAATACTATGACGACCTGCTCTACAAAGAAGAGAAGGTTTCTAGTTATTGGAGACTCGCTCCTGAAAGGGACTGAGGGCCCAATATGCAGAGCTGACCCCCATCATAGTCTGCAGTTTACCGGAAGCCCGAATCAGGGACATCACTATTTTGCTCCCTAACCTGGTGAGATCAGCTGACTATAAACCACTGCTGATTGTCCAGACAAGTGGGGAGGAAGCTGTATTCCA